>CAMZMU010000096.1:28824059-29314401 GCA_947311845.1 Poa pratensis
TGTACTAGTTGCTACGAAAAATGATAAACTTGATTTTTGAGAAATTGTTCGAAAACAATCTTCACAAAAAGGTCTATCATGTCTAAACATATAAGTTTCAAGCCAAATGACCAAGTTATAACCATTCCCACAGCATAGTTTGTGATAAAATTCTCATATTCGACAAATTGGTGTATCTTGGTATAGGAAACAATGGTTCCGAAGGGATTTTTCAAATTATTTTTATAAATATCATTTTCCTTTTTCTAAGTGGCAAAAATGACTTTTTTTGTGAACCAACTACAAAAATATGGTGCAAAATGGCACCCATCTAATTCTCACAAAGAGTAGTCCACATTTGATGGATAATCCCCAAGTATTAGGAATTTTCTTGATTTCTATCTAATTTCTCCTAGTTAAATGAGTTTATGCTGATTTTCCGAAAATAATTCAAATTTGAACTACAAGTGTTTGATAGTTTGGTCTGATTTTTTTTTAAAATCATTTTAAGATACACAACTAGTGGTTATATCACAAAAATATCGATAGTTTTAGAAAATTTGACCTCTTTCGATGAGAGTCATGGTGGCCATTTTGACCGCTTTTTGAAAAAATCAAATAAAGTAAAAAACCCTCCAAAAAAGATATGGTGCAAAATGGCACCCATCTAATTTCACAAAGAGTAATCCACATTTTATGAATAATCCCCAAGTATTAGGAATTTTCTTGATTTCTACCTAATTTCGCCTAGTTAAATGTGTTTATGCCGGCTTTTCGAAAGTAATTTTGGCTAGTTAAATGAGTTTTTGTGATGTAAAAGATGATATAGTTTTCATATTTGGATTCCTCTCATTTTTCTAATCGATTTAGATATTTTATTTGTTAAATTTTGATTTACGGATTTAAAGATATGAATTATTCCATATTAAATGAAAAATAGAAAAAAAGAAAAACACACATTAGTCCGGTTCCAAACATGGCCGGGACTAAAGCTCCGAACGGAAGGCCTATTTTCTACTAGTGTCATCCTCCATGATCGGCATCGGCGAGCACGACAACATAAGAGATCTGACTAGGAGCAACGAAGACCTGCAGCTTCCGAGAGCACGCCTTATAAGTCTGGTGCCATGAAAAATGACAAAACACATAAGGCAGGGAGATGCTCGATCTCATGCGCACACCATGCCCACCATTGACAGGTGTGTCGTTCTCAACGTTGAATGGGTGTCTCTCTAGAGAACCGGTGAAGCATTTTGTTGAGACACTGGAGAAAGAGTGGTCTATCAGAAGCTATACATGGGCGAAGAACTGGAGTGGGGAGATCGATAGTTAGCTCGGCTTAATAGTTGTTGAAAGAGCATAATTTGCTCTTACTCATATTTTGGTGATGTTGACAATACAACATGTGCTCCTAACTCCTTGCCTAAAGTGTGATCAGGTTTTATAGACATCTCCGTTGTCCTCACATCGGAAAAAAGAAGAGAAGGAGTGGTTTCTGTATTCGAGCGGTAGTACCGCCCCTTCGGGCGGTAGTACCGCTGGGTACGTTGTGCCAAAAGGCAGGCGGCAGTACCGCTCGCGGTACCGCCCAAAGGAGGTTCTGGCGACCATGTGCGGAAGTACCAGCGGTACTACGGGCGGTAGTACCGCTGGCTCTAGTTGGTCAGCGCTGGTGGTTGACCAGCTCGGCGGCAGTACCGCTCGCGGTACCGCCGAAAGAAGGTTCTGAAGGCCATGTGCGGTACTACCGGCTCTTCGGGCGGTAGTACCGCTCGTGAGGTTTCGAAGCGCAGTCAACGCGCTGTTTTGACCGTGGCGCAGAAGGCGCCAGCGGTAGTACCGCCCGACGCAGCGGTACTACCGCTGGCTCGGGAAAAAGGTCTCAACGGCTAGATTTTTGTAAGGCCTATTTAATGCCCTCCACCTACCTCCAGCTTGGTAGCTTGACCAAAAAGAAGAACACCATTGTTGCAAGCTCAAGAATCACTAGATCTCCCAATCCCTCCACCCAAACTCGTTGATCTTTGGAGGATTGAAGGAGAAGACCCGGATTTACATCTTCACCAAGCCGTTCTTCATTTCCCCTCATTTACTTGAGGGCCCCTTGGCTAGGATTTCCATTAGGAATACCTAGCTTCTTATTGTACTCACTTGTTGTCTTTGTGACAGATTTGTAGCTGTTCGGGAGCCCCCAATCCTCTTGTGGGTTGTGCCCCGGATCGTTGTTGTAAGGGCTCCGGATTCCGCCTTGAAGGATTCCGATAGTGGAAGGTGAACCAAACCTTTGTGGTGCGGTTCATCGAAGAAGAAGGTGCACCCGCCTTTGTGGCGGTTGAGTTTTGACCTTTGTGGTAGCTCACACCTCTCCAACGAGACGTACTCCCCTAAAAAGGAGGAACTCGGGATTACATCCGTGTCTCCGCGTGCTTTCACTTTCGGTTACTTCTATCCTTGTTTACCGTCTTTACTTAGTATATCTTGTTTAGTTGCTTGCTTGTCATATAGGTAAATTCACCATAGTTGCATATCTAGAGAATTTACCTTTTGTGTCAAGCCTAAATTTAAAAAGTACTAAAATTGAAGTAGCACCTATTCACCCCCCCTCTAGGTGTCATACGATCCTTTCAGTTGTGTTCATGCTTACACGTGCAACATGAACATCAACGGTGATGAGATATTAGAGCATCTCCACAAACACTTGCAATAGCCCTCCTAATAGCGTGACATTGTCCAGCGTCTACCAATAAAATGTCCAGCACTCCGACCCCAACTAAATGTTTCAGACCCTATTAGGAGTGCGGAATACACTAACAATTAGGGCCGCATCACACCGGCCCACATGATGCAGTATAGGCGTGACCGTGCGGCGAGCGATCCACTAGCATGATTTTTTGTGGCTATGCCGCCCATGTATGCGTCATGTGTCGTGGGTGCACAAACAGACGCACACACACATGGACGGGAACATAGAGAAGATGATGTTTTTTTAAATGGATCCGATAATGCAACAATAGTCAATCATTATCATACAAAAGATGAACTATTAGCAACAATATCTCTCGTCACATATTTAGAATTTAGTGATATATGATTACTAGAGATAAGACTAAAACTAAATCATTTTCATATCTTAATTAGGTGGCGGGTTTAAGATAAAACCATTTCGAACATTGTACATGCCCTTATCTACGCACGTCTGTGTGACCATGCTATAGCCATGTTTTTTAATCAGTTTTTTTTGAAAACTAAAGAAAATAAGAAGTTGACACCTGTGTGTCTTTTTAGGGAGTGTGCTGCGGCACTCCCAATAGTTGTGTGCCAACGCTGTTTCTCGACTGGTGGAGATGCTCTTAGGGTGTGTTTGGTTTGGAGGGTATGGTTAGGGGATGAGTGTATCCCCAACCACCTGGTTAGGGATAACCACTTTTTCTGTTTGGTTGAGAATATGGGATGAACTAGTTTTTTGTTTGGTTGAAATGGTGATATGTGGTTGGGGGTTGAGGATAGACTGTTTGTGGTGATCTCTTTGGTGGTATGGTGAGATTACCTCTATACATGATCATATCGGAACATATTTCACAACATTTTTGAACTCATTGACAACAATAATCTGACAACAATAAATCTGAAGAACAAGCCTCAACATAATTTCGAAATTAGTAATTAAAACTGATATTCAAAGTCCAAGTCATAATTCGACAATATTACTTAGCCTCGACAATATTACTTAGCCTAGCTACAACTCTTACATGCCATACTCCAAGGAGAGATCAAAGTTTACTTGACATGCAGAAGTCAATACAACCCATAGTCCAATGTTTGGTTGTTGTGAGAAGTCACAAGTCCATACAACCTATAGACTAATGTTTAGTTGTCATCAAAATAACAAAACAAGTACCACAAGCAATCAGCCTTCAACCTTAGGTTTCTCCATCACTTGGATCAACATATGGAACAAAGTCTGGAAAGGTATTCTTGATGTACCTAGAAACCCAAACCATCTTTTGATCTTTCTCCAACACTTGGAACGCCGTTGCGGTACGAGGATTGTCAACCAAGTAGGCATAGTAGTGGGCAAGAAAATCCAAACCAAAACCTGGGAGTGTCTTCATGTTCTCCCAAAGGTCCAATGGAGAGGTGTTGTCGGTGGTAGCAGTCTTTTCTATGGCAACAACCAACCTTTCACTACATGCAATGAGAGTTGCTTGCAACCTCTCATCTCCACAAGGATTAGCTTTGGCCTTTTTAGGCTTGGGAGCCGAGGACTCACCCACATTGTGTGATTGGCTAGCTTCTTCAACGGTGGCAGCAGCATCTTCATCAAGATGAATCACATTGTGTGTTGCTAGAGGCTCACTTGATCCTCTAGCATATTGACCCGTGGCCATGCTTCCTCCATGAATTGTAGCCATCTCACCATAATGCTCAATTGGCTTGTTAAGAAAAGGTTCATCCTCTTTATGGTCCTGTTAGAGGTAAAATAAATTATTTCAGCAATATTTGACACAAAAGATACACATTCCAACAATATATAGGCATAGAAGGACTCATTTCAGCAAGTATTTGACACAAAAGAGACACATTCCAGCAATATGTAGGCATAGAATGACTCATTTCAGCAATATATAGGCATAAAAGGACTCATTTCAGCAAGTATTTGACACAAAAGAGACACATTCCAGCAATATATAGGCATAATGATTCATTTCAGCAAGTATTTGACAAGAAACATATAGATTCCAGCAAGTATTATACCTGAATATGGCTTGTGTAATGCTCATGATCAAGAACAATGATGAACTTCTCTTCATCCCATCCTGCACCACTCAATTGCTTGAGTTTCACAATCTTTGAATATTTCCTCCTCCATGTCCTATTATGATTACTGATTTGTGTGTGAGTCAAGCTAAGTTTAAAGTGAGCATTCAAAGCATTGGCACAAGCAACATAGTGACATTTCTTGAAGCCACTAGATGTTCTAGTGCCCTTAGCCACAACATCACAGAGGTTAGCAAGCATGTATGCTGACATGGTAGGTGTCCATGCAACTTGCTTAGTTTCCATTTCCTACAATATTCAACACAACAAAACACATTAAGATTGTATATTAGACATAAATAAACAATTTCAGCAACAAGTTGGACATGTAGAGACATTATGAGTAATATTAGGACATAAAGAAACAAGATCAGCAAGCACTCATATCCATACAATTTAATTCCAGCAAATAAAATGTCATTACAAACTTCATTCCAGCAAATAAAATGTCATTACAAACTTAAATCCAGCAAATAAAAATGTCATTACAAACATTGGACATCAAGCAATGATTACATATTTTGTTGCTGCAAATAGTTCATTCGATCTTCCCACATTTGATCAGCAATTTCTTGCCTAAAATTAGTCATGTATGCAAGTTCTTGTGCTTGGCCACTTGATGTTGAGGCATGCTGAATGTTTGGTGTCCATTCATCCTCGGGTATGATAAATTCGTCTATCCCATCATTTATAACCCAATTGTGAATAATGCAGCATGCTACAACAATGTCTACTTGAGTAGGAAAGGGAAAAAATGGTTGAGCATCATCAAGGATTTTGAATCTTCTCTTGAGTGACCCAAATCCACGCTCTACAGACACACGTAGAGAAGAATGCCTAAGGTTGAACAACTCCTTCTCATCTTGCACTGGATTGTTTCCCCACTCATTCAAATGGTATCTCACACGTCGAAATGGAGGCATGAACCCCGGTTTGGCCCCATATCCAGCATCAACTAGGTAAAATTTTCCTAACATAGGAGGGACATTTGGGTTATTTGGATGGTATATAAATATTACCATTGATAGATGGTTGATAATCTATTACCTTGTGGGACACGTAAACCATTCTCACGTTCTAAAGCATCACGTAATACAAGTGCATCATGTGCTGTCCCCTCCCAACCAGCCAACACATATGTGAACCGAAGATCAAAATCAACAGCCGCCATCACATTTTGTGTGGTATGGGTTTTTCTACCACGAAAAGAATCCTCCATATCTTTTGTAACGGAGGCTCGCACATGTGTTCCATCAATAGCTCCAATACAATCCTATTGGACGAAAAAAGAAAAAGGTTTACAATCTAGACATCACCATACTTACAACAAATAATTTTTGACACACCATCTCATACCTTGAAGTATGGATCCCATCGATGGTTCCCTTCTATTTTGGCAGCAGTGTCCAATGATGGCTTCCTAATAAGCTCATTGATACGTCTCAAACGTATCTATAATTTCTGATGTTTCATGCTTGTTTTATATATCAATGTCACATGTTTTATATGCATTATACATCATTTTTATGTATTTTCTGGGACTAACCTATTAACAAGATGCCACAGTGCCAGTTCCTGTTTTCTGCTGTTTTTCTATTCCAGATAATTACTTAAGGAAATATTCTCGGAATTGGACGAAACAAAAGCCCAACCTCCTATTTTCCCGACACGTACACGGAGCCAGAAGGGCAAGCCCGGGGGAGGCCCACGGCCTCCTCACCATGTCCCCGCGCGGCCTGGAGGGGGTGGCGCCACCACGTGGTGAGGCCGACTCGGCCACCCCCTCGCGCCGCCCTTTCGCCTATATAATCCTCCTGCCTCGAAAACCCTAAATCAATCGGTCATATTCCAGAAAGGGTTCCGCAGCGCCGCCATCGAAGACAAGTTTCGGGGGTCAGAAGTTCCTGTTCCGGCACCCTGCCGGGACGGGGATTGACCCCCGGAGCCATCTCCATCGACTCCACCGCCTCCACTTCGACTCCATGATGGTTTGTGAGTAGTTCCCCCATGGACTACGGGTTCTAGCTGTAGCTAGTTGGTACTCTCTCTCCCATGTACTTCAATACAATGATCTCATGAGCTGCCTTACATGATTGAGATCCATCTGATGTAATCGGTGTTGTGTTTGTTGGGATCCGATGAATTGTTACATTATGATCAGTCTATCTATAAGTTTGTGAAGTTATTGTTGCTGCAATCTTGTTGTGTTTAATGCTTGTCACTAGTGCACGAGTGGCATGATCTTAGATTTAAGCTCTATAATTATTGCTTAGATTGTATCTACAAGTTGTTTGCACATGTCTCTGTCCGGAACCCGAGGCCCCAGAGTGACAGCAACTGGGATAACTGGAGGGGATGGTTTAGATATGAGGATCACATGTTTTCACTAAGTGCTAATGCTTTGCTCCGGTGCTCTATTAAAAGGAGTACCTTAATTACCAGTAGTTTCCCTTGAGGCCCCGCTGCAAACGGGCTGGTAGGACAAAAGATGTTGTGCAAGTTTCTCATTGCGAGCACGTATGACTATATATGGAAAACATGCCTACGTATGATTAATAGACTAGATGTTCTGTCTTAATGCTATTTCAATTCTATCAATTGCCCAACTGTAATTTGTTCACCCAACACTTGTTCTTGGAGAGTTACCACTAGTGTAGATAGCTGGGAACCCCGGTCCATCTGTCATCATCAAATACTCATTCGGTCCTATATGCCATTAGAAGTAGTATCAACTATTTTCTGGTGCCATTGCCTCTGTGTTACTAATACTGCTGCTGTGTTACTGTTACTATTGCTCTCATATTACTGCTGCTTTCACATCACCCCTGTTACTAGTGCTTTTCCAGGTGCAGCTGAATTGACAACTCCGCTGTTAAGGCTTATAAGTATTCTTTGTCTCCCCTTGTGTCGAATCAATAAATTTGGGTTTTACTTCCCTCGAAGACTGTTGCGATCCCCTATACTTGTGGGTTATCAAGACTATTTTCTGGCGCCGTTGCCGGGGAGCATAGCTCTACTCATAAGTTCACCTGGGGAGTACACTTTACTTGTCTCTCTGTTTTTATTTTATTTTGTCTTGTCTAGTTTACTTTTGTCTAGTTTTATTGTGCTTAGTTTATTTTGTTTAATTGTTTTTTTTTAGTTTACTTTTGTCTAGTTTATTTTTGTCTTGTTTTATTTTTCTTATATACCCGAAAATCCATAAAAATTTAAAAATCGAAAATCTAAAAAAACTGTTGCCATGCCTATTTTCTGGAAAACTAGATCTTATTTGTCAGGATGGCTCACTAAGGATAAGGAATATAAATTAAATGAACACCTTTGGTCTGAAAAGGGGAAGCATCTCTCACTACAAGTAATTAAACTGCATAATTTTGCTATAGATTTGTGTTCTACATATGATGAATCTTGGTGCTTTAATGAATCTCGTTGTTGTAGGGAGCATAAACACCTCCCTTTTCAATGTGATTATAATGATAATGAAACTTTAGCTTCTTATGCTAGAGGATATTATGACTTTGATAAACTTGAGCAAATTGAAGAATTTTTTGTCTTTATGGGAGCTTATGAAATTTCAGCTTTGCTTAAAAATAGAGATGAAGCTCCTTATAAATCTGATACTTTTGCTATGCTTGGATATTGCCTTGAGTATTATAATGATAATCCTTATATTACTGAATTTCTTGAGAAAAGACATCCTCAAAAAGAAGAGACCATTGTCTTGCAGGAACCTGTGGAAGAAGAAACTACTACTGAAGCTGAAAGCTCATTGGATGAAAAAGAGGAGGAGAGTGATGAACAAAAGGGGAAGAATGGATTAGCTACCCATGCCTACCTTCTAATGAGAGTAACTCTTTATCTCTTACATTATTTGATTGTCCTCCATGCTTACCAAAGAGGATGAATGTTATGTTCCTGTGGATTCTCTTGAAATATTCCCTATGAGTAAAACTTGTGAGAATAATTATGCTACTGTTATCTATGATAATCCATGCTATTTTGATAAATCTTATGATAATCCTTTATTTGTGCCTAATTTCGAAATGCATGGTAATGAAAAGTTTTTTAGAAAATGTTTATGATAAAGCTCTAGATGATGGTCCTATGTTACTTGATAATATTAATTGTACTACTAATGAAAATGGGATTGGAGAGGTCTTGACTTTATCTAGGAGTCCCATATCTTTTGAGATTGATCAATCATCTTGTTATAAAATGGTTAAAAGGGGTTTGAAAGTTTTAATCCACTTTTTTGAGCTTGATAAAAATTATGTGTTTGTAGATCATGAAAAGCATGCTTTATGTGATAGTTATATTGTTGAGTTTGTTCATGATGCTACTGAAAATTATTATGAGAGAGGAGAATATGGTTGTAGAAATTTTCATGGTATTAAAACACCTCTCTATATGCTGAAAGTTTTGAAGTTACTCTTGTTTTATCTTCCTATGCTTGTCACTTTGTTCTTTGTGAATTTATTTGTGTACAAGATTCCTATGCATAGGAAGTGGGTTAGACTTAAATGTGTTTGAATTTGCTTCTTGATGCTCCTTTTGCTTCATTTTCTATTTTCATAGAGCATCATTAAAACTATCAAGCCTAGCTAAAAGGCATTAAAGAAAAGCGCTCTTGGGAGACAACCCATGTTTTATTTCTGAAATTTTTCTTTGCTTTTTGAGTCAAGGAGCTGCTTACTTCTGTAACAACTCCTTTGTATCTTTACTTTTTTGAATTGTTGTGCCAAGAAGAGTCTCTAATGATTAGATGATGCTAGATTTGGATTTCTGCACAGGGACAGATTTTTGCTGTCCACCATTTTGAGCTTTATAAATTCCAGAAAAATTGAAAAATTCTGAAAAAATTGTGCGTGATCCTCAGATATGTACGCATCTTTCGTTAGTTTCGCGTTTTCTGATTTGAGCAACGGAAGTGCTCGAAAAAATTCATCTTTACTGGCTGTTCTGTTTTGACAGATTCTGTCTCTGTTTTTTGCATTGTCTCTTGTGGACTTTAAGTAAGGCTTTCTAGACGTGGAGGGCTGTAGCTAATGTTTTATTGAGTTCTTGCAATGTGTCACAACAGAACCAAAGTGGATTAATGTTTTTGAGTACTAACCCCTCTAATGAGTTTATGAGAAGTTTGGTGTGGCGGAAGTTTTCAAGGGTCAAGAGAGAAGGATGATATAATGTGATCAAGAAGAGTGAAGAGCCTAAGCTTGGGGATGCCCCCGTGGGTCACCCAAGCATATTTCAAGAAGACTCAAGCGTCTAAGCTTGGGGATGCCCAAGGCATCCCCTTCTTCATCAACAACTTATCAGGTCATCTCTAGTGAAACTATATTTTAATTCTTTCACATCATATGTGCTGTTCTTGGAGCGTCTGTGTGCTTTTATTTTTAGTTTGTTATTTTTATTTTCTGATCATACAATATTGGATCCTATCTATCTTGTTTGGGAGAGAGACACGCTCCGCTTTTTCATTTGAATACTCCTATTCTTCACTTATATTTGTTGAGTATTCAGTTTTCGCACTGTTTAGCTTCTAGCTCTTGGTTTTCATGTATCTCTTGTTCAGAGCTATTAGTTCTTTTGTAGAAAGTACTCTCTTACTTCACTTATATTTGTTTGGAGAGTTGCTTGGTTGATGTGTTGGTTCAGAAAATGTTGCATGTGGTAGTGGTATAATGAAAAAACTTGCATAATCTCGTAGATCATTGAACTTTGATAACCTGATTCTTTGCAAACGTTTTGAGGTAATAAGTAATAGATGGTAAATCTTGCTGGTTAATTAAGTTAAAATCATTAGTGGATTGTTGTCTTTAAGCTTGTACCGTACTACAAACTCTACTTAAATTGTTGAAGGTGTAGTTGGACTTGATAGCTTTCCATGTCTAAAGGTTCATCGTAATGACTGAGTTGTGCTGAAGGTCGAGGGATCTAGCGGGGTACTTGTGCCGCCGTGAACGGCCCTTCTTGGAGTGAATTTTAATCATGCTCTTAATGTTGAACCTGCTAGTTGTTTGCAATAAGCTTGTGAGTTCTTTTTGACTAATGTTAAGCTACGGTTTTTGGCACTTCCACCATCCAAATTTGCTAGCCTCTTCGGTGCTGTGCATTGCCTTCTGCTCACATTGAGAGTTGTGCATACTTCGCCAGTACATCCAAACCCGTGGGAGGACTTTCTCTTGTTCTCCTACACATAAGCCCATACATCTTCCTCAAAACAGCCACCATACCTACCTACCACAGCATTTCCATAGCTGTTCCGAGATATATTGCCATGCAACTTCCATTTTACATTACATGACTTGTTGTCATTTATCATTTATATATTGCTTTGCATGATTCTATACAGCTGATGTGTGGTTTACCCATGTTACGCTAGATCATTGCACATCCTGCTACACTGGCAGAGGCATACAGTTTCATACATCATGTTTTGTTCATTATGAGTTATTTGTACCAAAAAGTGTGTTGTCATATTAGAATGTTGCCCCTAAAAGTGAAAAGAGCCATGGAGGCCATCGAAAAGAGAAACGAAAAAGAAAAAAAGAAAAAAAGGAAAAAAGAAAAAAAAAGAAAAAGAAAAAGGGGGCAACATTACTATCCTTTATCCACACTTGTGCTCATGTTTCAGCACCTGCAGTATTCATAGTCATCATTTGTGCTCATGTTTAGCACCTATACTCCATGAGAGAGAGTTTTCATGTTTTACTAGTATAACTATGTGGGGAATTTACACTATAGAACTTGGGTTGTATATTCCAATGATGAGCCTCCTCAAAAGTGCTCTAGGTCTTCGTGAGCAACCAAGTTGGATGCACCCCCACTAGTTCCATTGGAGAGCTTTCATACACATATAGCTCTATGTGCATCCGTTGCATGGCAATCACTACTCCTTACATAGCTTCGATTATAAGACTTCCTCTTGTCTAATGATCACCTATAGCTTTGTGAGACTATCTTCCATTGGCCTTCCAAACCCCCATTAATGTTCTCTTAGCCATAACATCCTGGTGCCAATACCAAATGCTTACGCTCACCGGTTGAGTAGGCTTCGAAACAGTTGATTCATGACGTTCATGTTTATTTTTACTTGACTGGATCCGTACTCTATGTTGTGAAAATTTACTTGATGCTTGGAATTGAAGGATAGAACTCCTACACTGGATACTTAAAACATCTTTAATGAACCTTGTACGGTTTCATGTCTTTAAAGCAATCATTCATGAAAACTTTTAGCTTGTTTAACTAACTTGCTTTATTATATCTTATTTAATATCAATTATAGACATTTGCTTTGAATGATTTGATCTCAGCTCACATGCCTTACATCACTATTGGATCAAGATTATGTTGGTAGCATGTCACTTCAGAAATTATTTTGTTTTTATCGTTTACCTACTCGAGGACGAGTAGGAACTAAGCTTGGGGATGCTTGATACGTCTCAAACGTATCTATAATTTCTGATGTTTCATGCTTGTTTTATATATCAATGTCACATGTTTTATATGCATTATACATCATTTTTATGTATTTTCTGGGACTAACCTATTAACAAGATGCCACAGTGCCAGTTCCTGTTTTCTGCTGTTTTTCTATTCCAGATAATTACTTAAGGAAATATTCTCGGAATTGGACGAAACAAAAGCCCAATTGATACGTCTCAAACGCATCTATAATTTTTGATGTTCCATGCTTGTTTTATACCAATTGCTACATGTTTTGCATCTACTTTATATCACTTTTATACATTTTTTGGGACTAACCTATTAACAAGATGCCGAAGTGCCAGTTCCTGTTTTCTGCTGTTTTTGTATTCCAGAAAAGCTAGTCTGGAAATATTCTCGGAATTGGACGAAACTACACGGGGGTGCCTATTTTTCAGAACACGCCTGACGGAGCGAAGGAGCAACAGAAGAGGGCCACCAGGAGGCCACACGCACCTAGGGCGCGCCCCCCCCCTGCCGCGCCTTAGGGTGGTGTGGGCCCCTCGGGGGTCCGCAGCCGCCGCCCTTTCGCCCACTTATTCCCCCCGACGCGAAAACCCTAAGTACCTGAGCAAATATCCACGAAAAGTTCCAGAGACGCCGCCGCCGTCAACCCTAGCTCGGGAGGGTTCAGAACCTCTTCCCGGCACCCTGCCGGAGAGGGGAATCGTCACCGGAGGCTTCTACATCGCCATGCCTGCCTCCGGAGTGATGCGTGAGTAGTTCATCCTTGGACTACGGGTCCATAGCAGTAGCTAGATGGTTGTCTCCCCACTTTGTGCCATCATGTTTAGATCTTGTGAGCTGCCCTACATGATCAAGATCATATTATTGTAATGCTACATGTTGTGTTTGCTGGGATCCAATAAATATTGAATACTATGTCAAGTTGATTATCAATTTATCTTATATGTTATTTAAGATCTTGCATGCTTTCCGTTACTCGTAGATGCTTTGGCCAAGTAGATGCTTGTAACTTCAAGAGAGAGTATTTATGCTAGATAGTGGGTTCATGCCTCCGTTTAAGCTGGGATAGTGACAGAAAGTTCTAAGGTTGTGGATGTGCTGTTGCCACTAGAGATAACCTAACGATGCTATGTCCACGGGCATATGTGTTTGTTTACATTACGCGCTTTACTTAATGCAATTATCCGTTGCTTGCAACTTAATACCAACGGGGGACTCGGATGACAACCCGGCGGTGGATTATTAGTCATAGATGCTGTTGGATAACGGTCTATGTATCTTGTCGTAATGCCCAATTAAATATCATAGTAGTCAACATGTCATATATATGCATTGTCATGCGCTCACTATTTGTCAATTGCCCAGCTGTAATTTGTTCACCCAACATGTTAGTTATCTTTTATGGAGAGACACCACTAGTGAACTGTGGACCCCGGTCCATTCTTTTACACTGATTAAACAACCACAAACTGCAAACTGTTCCTTTTTCATTGTCTGCAATTTAATACTCATTTTCCACACGAGACGTTTAATCCTTTGTTTTCAGCAAGCCGGTGAGATTGACAACCTCACTGTTTCGTTGGGGCGAAGTACTTTGATTGTGTTGTGTGCAGGTTCCACGTTGGTGATCGTGTTGCGCCGTGCGGCCACCAACAACCTTCTGAAGAGTTGCTGCTCCTACTGGTTCGATAACCTTGGTTTCTTTCTGAGGGAAAACTTGCTGCTGAACTGCATCATACCTTCCTCTTGGGGTCTCCCAACGAGCGTGTGATTCACGCCATCAAGAACCTCCTATTTTCCCGACACGTACACGGAGCCAGAAGGGCAAGCCCGGGGGAGGCCCACGGCCTCCTCACCAAGTCCCCGCGCGGCCTGGAGGGGGGTGGCGCCACCACGTGGTGAGGCCGACTCGGCCACCCCTCGCGCCGCCCTTTCGCCTATATAATCCTCCTGCCTCGAAAACCCTAAATCAATCGGTCATATTCCAGAAAGGGTTCCGCAGCGCCGCCGCCATCGAAGACAAGTTTCGGGGGTCAGAAGTTCCTGTTCCGGCACCCTGCCGGGACGGGGATTGACCCCCGGAGCCATCTCCCTCGACTACACCGCCTCCACTTCGACTCCATGATGGTTTGTGAGTAGTTCCCCCATGGACTACGGGTTCAAGCTGTAGCTAGTTGGTACTCTCTCTCCATGTACTTCAATACAATGATCTCATGAGCTGCCTTACATGATTGAGATCCATCTGATGTAATCGGTGTTGTGTTTGTTGGGATCCGATGAATTGTTACATTATGATCAGTCTATCTATAAGTTTGTGAAGTTATTGTTGCTGCAATCTTGTTGTGTTTAATACTTGTCACTAGTGCACGAGTGGCATGATCTTAGATTTAAGCTCTATAATTATTGCTTAGATTGTATCTACAAGTTGTTTGCACATGTCTCTGTCCGAAACCCGAGGCCCCAGAGTGACAGCAACTGGGATAACTGGAGGGGATGGTTTAGATATGAGGATCACATGTTTTCACTAAGTGCTAATGCTTTGCTCCGGTTCTTTATTAAAAGGAGTACCTTAATTACCAGTAGTTTCCCTTGAGGCCCCGCTGCAAACGGGCTGGTAGGACAAAAGATGTTGTGCAAGTTTCTCATTGCGAGCACGTATGACTATATATGGAAAACATGCCTACGTATGATTAATAGACTAGATGTTCTGTCTTAATGCTATTTCAATTCTATCAATTGCCCAACTGTAATTTGTTCACCCAACACTTGTTCTTGGAGAGTTACCACTAGTGTAGATAGCTGGAAACTCCGGTCCATCTGTCATCATCAAATACTCATTCGGTCCTATATGCCATTAGAAGTAGTATCAACTATTTTTTTGGTGCCATTGCCTCTGTGTTACTAATACTGCTGCTGTGTTACTGTTACTATTGCTCTCATATTACTGCTGCTTTCACATCACCCTGTTACTAGTGCTTTTCCAGGTGCAGCTGAATTGACAACTCCGCTGTTAAGGCTTATAAGTATTCTTTGTCTCCCCTTGTGTCGAATCAATAAATTTGGGTTTTACTTCCCTCGAAGACTGTTGCGATCTCCTATACTTGTGGGTTATCACTCATCTCGCAGCTCACCAATGGCATGGAGGACTCTTTGAAAATAACGGCTAACAACTTCACCGGATCTACCAAAGTTCGAGCCAATTACCCTATTCCTAACGTTGTGTCCAACGGTATGCAAGAACATAGCTACTTGTAGCTCAATAGATGAATGTATTGTGTCCTTCAACAACTTGCGGTCCCTAAAGAGTTGGCATAATCGAAAAATGGTGCTCTCCGAAGCCTAAGCATGTTCAAACAAGTTGTGTCATTTTTCCATACTTTGTTATCTAGATACTCTCTTCTCATCCTATCAGTTTCATCTATCGGTCCATAAGTAATTCTTTCTCTCCGTTTTCTTTTTCTAGATTGCACAACCAAAGTCAACATGGAGATAAACATATATGCCACTGCTGAATTAATTAACATCCTTGTCTTGTTGTCCATCTACAATACAAAGTACCAACTGAGCAAAAACAACCATGGTCAAACTTCAACATAGCATGTAACATAATGCAATACACATCATACAGAGAAGATGAAAATTATACCACTGATTCAAGTGACAAAATCCACAACTTTGGTAGTTGAATGCAGATCTGCTCGTCCACCTCGTACCCCTGTGCAAACAAGAGAAAGAAATAATTTCAGAGATGTGCAAGGATTTGAGATACACAGAGCAAGCGGAGCCGCAGCCTCTACGCCCTCCCAAGCAACCTTCACGAGCAGCACAACACAAATTCGAGGCGAGCTCGGCCCCTACGTCGTCGCCCCTTCCAACCATCTACCCGAGCTGGCGTTCCATCGCCGACCGAGACAGGAAGCGAGCTAGGAGGAGGGGCCCTGCCGCCGAGCAAGAAAATGAGAGGAAAAGAGGAGGATACCTCACGCCGCCGTCCGGATTAGCCCCGCCGCCGCCGCCTCTGGTCGCCCCCTGTCGATTTCTTGCAAATTCCGCCTCCGCCCCTGCTTACCGAGATAAAAGAGGAGGGTTAGGAGCTAGGAGGGAGAGGCCAGCTGTCGACCAAGGGAATGGAGGGGAGAGGAAGATGGCTACCCGCCGCCGCCGTCCCGGAGTCGTTCCGGCGAGGTCCCCGGCGCCGCCTCGATTTCTTGTCAGCCTCGCCTCTGGTTCGAGAGAGAGGATGTGAGGAGAGACGAGGGGGATAGGATAAGGTTGGGGTCTTTTTTCTCTTCTTTCGCGAGCGGTGAGCCAGCGGAAACGGCGCGAAAAATATTTTCGGGTGAGACTAGCGCGGGAGCCAGCGGTGGTTAGCGCCATCCGCCCGATTTGGTGGGACGAGCGGAGCCACCGTTTCGCAGGAATATTCGGGGAATCTGGATACCCCTGCCACCCCCACCCTCTCAACCAAACGTATGGTAGCCACTAAAAAAATGGCTACCGCTACCACTTTGGGATACCCCCTCAACCAAACACACCCTTAATAACATACAAGTGGGTTTAAAATGTATATACTCCTACATGAAAATAAGTAAATAAAAGGTTTTCTTTTTTAGAGAAAAGGCAAAAATGGCCTATTTTTTTTTTAGAATGCCAGAGGTCTGCTGGAATAAAAGGCTTTCTGAAAATAAAAACAAAACAAAACGGGGATATACAGGAAATTACGGCCGCTTTCTGTTCCTTTCTTCCGTAGAAGCTCGGAAGCCAAGGCTGCCTCGTCCCCCCAAAAGCCCTCCACCGCTCCACGGCTTCACCAGTAAGAGCGCACGATTCCCATGGGCTGCGTAGGATCCACCCCCAAGGGCGCCCCAGCCGCCGGAGGCGGCAAGACTGGCGGTAAGAGTCCACGATCCGAGCACCCAACCCTCAGATTCCCTTCCTGCTCCTTTCTTTCTGTTTGATCCGTCCGCTTAGGATCGGCTCTTTGTGGCAACCAACTTACGATTCCCGCGAGGCCCGTGGAATTGGGTTCTTTGGGGTTTTGAGGATTCGTCGGTCTCTTCTGAAGGCATCGTTGTGATGGAGTAGATGGCACTTCAGTAGGGTTGCGGCCTTGTGCGAATGGGTTCTTGGTCGAGCCCTGCTTGGCAGGAAGCTGAGTTCTTGGTTCCAATTGAGTTAGGTTACAGTCGAGTTCTTGGTGTTTGTGTGTGTGTGGTTAGTCAGTGAAGGGCTTGTCAGGGATTTGAGTGGTGCCTTCATGGGGACGATTATTGGTCGAGTTATGATTTGGGTTCCCGGCCTCTTTTACAATGATGGGTTTTCGAGGATGGGATTCTTGGGGAAGATTGAGCTGTGTAATTGGAGAGTGCTCTTGCTGAATTAGATCATGCTATTGAGTGGCAACATGAGTGTAAATTTAACCTGTTATACATTTTATTTCCTGTGTGCATATCGTGTGGAAGATGTTATAGGACAGTTTCTGACTTCGTGAATCATAGTTTGGTGAAGAGGAGATCACGATCCGTCAGTCTGTGAACATTAAAGATGTAAGTAGATTTGGATCTTCCAAAGTTGTTAAGCTGTGAGAGACGTGAATGCTGTTGAACTTTATGGTGGTTAGTACAAATTTAGCATGGATGACGAAATTGTCTTTTCTTGAGACAAAGTTGTGTTGCTTCTAATTTCTTGTGTTTGGTGGATGTTTCTTGATGCAGAATTTTGTTGATGTCTGTATGATTTGTACTGAACTAATTTGTTAGCATAGCAGTCAGCGAGACACGGTCTTAATATCTATTGCATTCTTGGGGATGTGATTAACATTCTTTCTGTCTCTTTCGTTGTTTCTGTTTTTTCTTGTTTGCTACATAGTAGTCGTTTTTTGCAATACATAAGCAAATGTTATGTTTGTGACTTGTTCTGTTGTCCCGGTACAAGAAATATGGCATTTTGGGCAAGTTGGATACTGAAAGCTGGAACTATACATGATTTGTTTTTCTTGTTTATTACAGCTGAGCTGAGTTGCATTTTACAGATGTTCAGCTAGATTGATAGATTTGTCTGTAAACTTGGTAAATGATTCGCAAAAAAAAGTTGTACTTAATGAATGTTTAGCTAGATTAATAGATCTGTGTCTGTGAACTTGTAATAAATGTTTCAATATTCGTTAATGAATATGGAAGGTCATTTAGTTAGCCTGATTTGTTTGAAGCCTGACATAATGTGTCCACAAGGACTAGGCTGTGCTAAACTGCTAATTTAAGATAGTACTATTATGGTTTGAACAAGTCTTGTGGGATTTGCTAATCTATAAAGAAGATGCATGTGCCATGTGAGGCATGACGATTGTAATATGTAAGTGCTGATGCATCATACTGTGTCTGTTGAAAATGCACAATGCAATTGAGGAACCTTCATTCTATTGTTGCCACTTGCCAATATTTCAGATAAGTACAATCTGAAGAGTTAATAACTTTATGAAGATATATTAAATACATGCCCCATTACTCACTAAAAATGTCTATTCTTAAGTAATTAGATGGAAGGACACGATTACATACATACCTGTCTTTTACTCTTCTGTATGTACATACCATGGATAAAATATTATGTCCCTTGAATATTTGATTATTGCAATCGTGAGTTATTAACATAGGTTTATTTTTATTTAGGCTGTTTTGTTCCTATAAGTTAGTCTATTGGTGGTAGAAACTTGCTGCTTCCCTTATGTAATGTGTATATAGTTGGCAATGAGAATAAGGCTAGGAAAGATGTCTTTAAATTTGAAGGTAAGCAAATGATACAGTTATACAAGGATGTTCCTGTTACATAGACATGAATTTTCGAGAGAGAAAACTGGTGCTACTTGATTTGCACTGAATTTACTGCAATATCCTTTGCCTGTGAAGACTTCTTCAGGCTTCACTGGCCATCTCATACAATGAGGTTTTTTTTTTGAATTATGCAGAAATTACGAAGAAAATCAGGAAACCTAAGCCCTGGAAGCACCCCCAGCCTATTACAATTGGCCAGCTCAGGCAGATGCGTGATGAGTTTTGGGACACAGCTCCTCACTATGGTGGCCAGAAAGGTATTTCTTACCGTTTTGTGTCTATCATGTGTATGTACATAGTTTTGCTTCGTATTATATTGTTAGTTGACCGAAGCTTCCTTTTTCTTGCTTGGATGCATAGTGCTTTTAACTCCGCCTATGTCTTCTAGGCATAGCCGGTCCCAAGCCCGGATAAAGGAGGAGGGTTGTGATAGGCTTGGCGAGCCAACGTAAAAACTAGCCAGTCCCATGGATATGAAACCCACGAGAGTAGTACTAGGGTGGGTGACCTCCTGGAAAGTCCTCATGAAAGGTTTCATATCTAAGGGTTGTGATAGGCTTGGCGAGCCAACGTAAAAACTAGCCAGTCCCATGGATATGAAACCCATTTGGGCGAGAGTAGTACCAGGATGGGTGACCTCCTGAGAAGTCCTCGTGACAGGGTTTCATATCTAGCCTACCCCAACTTGTTTGGGACAAAAGGCTTTGTTAAGGTTAAGGTTAAGGTAAGGATGCATAGTGCTTTTATGCAATCCTTGCACTAACCATTTAAGCCTTGTACAGAAATTTGGGATGCCCTTCGCGTTGCAGCAGAGTCTGAGGTAGCCCTTGGTCAGACAATTGTGGAAAGTGCGGGTGTAATTGTTTCAAATGCTGACCTGACTCTCTGCTATGATGAAAGAGGTTCGATTTTCCATCTGATTCGTTTTTGTTTTCACTCTTTCAAATGTGCCGAGGTTGTTTACTAGAGCTGTCAACATTTCAGGTGCTAAATATGAACTGCCCAAGTATGTTCTGAGTGAACCAACCAACCTGGTCCAAGACAGTTGAAGGGCAGCCACGGAAAGACCTATTCATGTAAAAACTGTAAATCGCTTCAGATGCTAAAAACATCATCGGGTGCCCGTGGTAACAGGAAGATGCTTGATCAAAGACTTCAAGCATTCTTCTCGTAACTGTCAGCTTACAGTTTCCCCCTATCAGTATACAATGTTCTCTTCTGTCTCGACTGTCTTCTGACGATTTAGATAAAGTTTCTCAAAGCATCCCCCTCCACCGGTGCTACTGTAAACATGAGTCTGCTTAAAAATCTTTGGTATGGGTTAGAAACTTTAGAGTGGTGCTTCGAAGTCTGGTTACCATCGTACAGGTTGGACTATGGCATAAATTTCAGAGCAATATGTGACATCTTCTGTTACAAGATCTGACGCATCAAATTGGTCATTTTACTGTTTGTATTGTTGCAATGCACCATCTGCTTTTGCGATGTCAGTGGTACTTTCTTACAAGATGTAGGATGATGCTGGAATGTTCTGGATGGAAGTAACACATACATGCTTCTAATAGTAGTACATGAGTCATCTAGTGGTATGACATGATGCTGGTCAGGTGCTGGTCCTTCTCGTCATTTTTGTGTCGCCATGGATGTTGTCAGCGTCGACGGTGTTTCTCTCATAGAGCACAGCTGGTGTTTCTCGCATCTGAATATGGTGGTGCAGCTGTCTCCGTGGAGATTTTGGATTTGGAACAGCACCTTTGGTCACCAAGGGGGGACTTGGCTATATCCACCATCATAAAATCATTCATGGCTTCCCTTTACCCACATTCTGAAGATCAAACTCAAATGTAAAGGAGAAACAGAACAGGGTGTTGTGAGCTGTTATACCTGGGCAGCAAGTTGAGTGGAGTCACAACGTGGTTTCATCGGGTGTTATGGTTGAAGCACAGAGAGGGGGAGCATTATTCAGCAGAGAGCTTTTCGGGGCAAAATTTTCAGTGCTAAAATTTGTTATTTTTACACAGGCGCAAAACTCAAATGTTTTTTTCGGCTAACTGAGCTAGAATCGATGACACACGTTGATTTTCTGAAGTAGTATGCTATTTTCGTAAGATGAAAAAGACATCTAAGAAACATGCAATGTCTATCACTCGACATGAGTAGCTGCATTTGTCCACGTATGCTTTAACCCTTAAACCCTAGATCAATGTAGCAGGAAGAATCGTGACTTTGTTTGCCCTCCTATGTATAGATTCTTGCAAAATTGTTACTAATACAGTAAGCAACTAAGCACAGCACTTGTCATCTGCACCTTGTTGCAGTCATCCTTACTGTTTTTTGCAAGTGCACATGGTACCATGTAGAAATCGTTATACACAGAATCATGACAGCTAATGAAGTATGGATCAATTCAGAAGTGACAATTCTGCATCCAGTGTCCAACAATGATGTGAGCATTCATTTGATCTCGTTCCAGTTCCATGGAATCGACCCAATTTTGCACATAAACTGAGGATAACAGCACATACTTCTAGGCTTCTACAACATATATGCAGGGACAATTTTCATGCTGAACGAGTTCTGACAACGAAATGCACATCTAAGATGATATTCTGCACAGGCACAAGAACAGATTTTACAATGTGATGCTCGCTAAATCGGTCTCAGAACAGACAAAAAAAGTATTCTCCGAAATTAATTTCGATTCTAGTCCAAGTCGTCACCCCTCCACGCTTTTGCGCAGCTAGATTACCTTTTGGTTACAAGGGCTAAGATTCGAATCTGGGAACCCCCAATACAAATCGACTCTTCAATTTAATTCTGTTTTCACTTCTTGATAACTGCACACGACTTATCCACTGCTTCTAATTTAGCCTGTTCACGTCCTATCCGTCGTACTTGCAGAGGTTCTCAAACCCCATGTACTCATGTCGCTGGATTTTTTGAATCATGTTTGAGATACCAACCCCACCTGCAGATTGAACAGCTAGTCCTGTTAGTACTGTTCAAACAATGGACATCTGATCAGGTGCAGTTAGATGTTGAAAACGTACCGAGGGAAATTGCACTGACGAAGATCATGAAAGCCAATATGAAGATGATGAGTGATGCCCGCCCTAACCAACTAATCAGCCTCCTTACCACGTGCTGGCCGATAATGGCAGCAACGAATGCCACGGCGACAAAGTAAGCAGCTAAAGAAAAGGCGAAGAAATTAATTCAGTACATGTCAAGCGCTAGCAAGAAAAAGAGCAAATCAAAGGAGAAGTACCATAAGGGACTGGAAACCGGTTCAGGAGGTAGTATTCCACAACAGACATGGAAGCTGAGAACATCATCGCGAACGTGGCTGTAGCACTTGAAACCTATCATAGTTTCACTTCAGCAGGCGTTCTATACGGGCAAAGCATAACTTGTCAACACACATACACAAAACAATCTGGGTGGAGCGTACCTGGGGAGGGATGCCGAGCTCCAGAAACAGTGGCCCCATGATAAAGCCACCTCCAAGACCAAGGAGACCACCGACGAGCCCTGCAGTGACACCAAAGAAGCAATATATGCAGAGTTGATGGAATTTCAGGGTAGTTTGTTCAGTTCCCTTAGATGATAGAACCCTCTTCCCGTTCATCAGGCCTAGTGCTTCGTACATAGTCACTCCTACTGATACCGGGATCTACATACAGCAAGCAGAAAGATTTATCACGGTGTATGGTTAATATTGTTTTAATACAGCCATCCATCTTTCACATTCTAATGACATAAATCAGCAACATAGGATAAGACAAGGACCTATAGTGAAAATTGATCCCTATAAATTCCTCAAAAATGGTCCCTATAGAGGAGTCCATGGTGCAAAATTACAACTTTGCACACAAAAATAGTAGCTTAAGATCACATGTTAATTTGCATGAAAAAAAAAACTGTAACTCAAAGGTTTGAATCTGTAAGTAGAGTAGTTTCAACTTTTTTAGAGTTCAATCAAAACACGGACGCTAATTCATAAATGTGATGACAGGTTATGGTTTTGACCCCATATGCTTCAACTTTTTTTGCAAGGAACACCATCCGTTTCAGTAGTATTAAGAATTCAGAAGATAAAACATGCAAGGTAATTCGTACATCTGATATAAGATAGATATATAAAACACAAATTTCAGTGGTTAAATGTCATAAAGGGTTTATATAATATATCAGCATGGATTGTTCATGTAACTGGGGCGAAACAGACACAACAATAATACCTGGAGAAAGTTCAAGACCCAGTACCACGTGGAGCAAGTTGAAGTGTAGTTCTGTAAATATAAGAAAAACAGCATATAATTGGGATGTTACCTTCAAAGGCTCAAAGATATTTGTGCTGATGAGACAACAGTAAAAATAAACAATAGTTCCTAAGCAATATAGGCATATAGCGATAGCATCTGTATGTATTATCTAATTAGACGAGAAAGTAGGCCTTCTCACTTTCTCAGATGTGTTATCAAAGTGACACAATGGGTCAGTTGTATATATTGATTTGAATCCTATCGTTTATGAATGACATTGGTCACAAAGAATGCTTTTTCACTATTGCGAATTTTATTGTACACATTGAGACATGTTAGCTGAACATTATTATGCGGTAAAGACAAAAGAACTCCAAGAGAGAAGAGATGCTTGATACGAAGGCCAAGAAAAACCAATGGAAAAGCACATAAAGAATCGTACAAATATGCGCAGAGTTACAAAACAAGACAACTAATGGTGAGAAGCTGAAAATTAGATGAGGCTGAGATTGATATTACCATTTAGATTTCAAGATTTGCATTATGATTCTCACCTTTGTGATTTGAATCGCAAGAAATGCTAGCCACACGAACGCGAGAAGACCAAACTCCTTCCAGTAAATGTTATTCATAAGGGATGGCTGAAATATTGGGAAGTTTTAGCTTTAAATCCTTGCGAGTAATGTTCTCAACAAATGCAGGGGATCATGTATATTGTCATGAGATGTTTACCGCTTCATCTGATCGGATTTTTGTATCAGCTGCAGCACCTGGTCCTGTAGGAAGTGGCGCATACTCTGGTTCCTCACCTGAAAGGTTGCCAAATGTAAGAAATAACATACAGATTTGGTGACAGGTGAGCAGTACATCGTTCTCTAGCACTCTTACTGCTTTGCTCCAACCGTTTGGCAGCCTCCTGGAAGAAATAAAAATAGTCAGATTAGTATATAAGAGAAGACAAGGAGATACAAAAATCATAGCTTATAAAGAGATGAGATAATTGCCAAAATTACCCTTTTAACTATGCTTTCTTTCTTCCATGTCTCAACACCCTTCAGAAAAGCTTTAGTTGATGTGCCTACAGTTTGATTTGGAAAAGCAAAAGGTCATTCATGATAGTTAGATAACCAAAATACCGCAAGTAGCAGATTAGGGATGAATTGATCACCTAGGAAAAGGATTATCAACAGAACTGTGACCAGCCAGTCAGGGAATATAACATTGAAAATAACGCCAATGCTGATTCCAAGCATTAGCATAGGCTGGATTAGCAGTGCTAGGTCATAGTCGATCATCGGCATATCCAAAGTCGGATGTTTCAGCTTCAGATTGTAGTACACAGTTGATACAGCTGCACCCGTGATCATACCTGTCCCAAAGAATACACAATCTCAATAAAACTTGCTGAATCAAGAGTCTTAAACTTGCCTAGCTAATGTTACAGTTAATATTTTTTATTGTTCTATTATAATTTTTTCAAGACTCACCTAGCAAACGGGCGAACAGGTTTTTCTTTCATTTATACTGAACTACTGTAACAATATCAACCAACAATTCTAAGTATGCAGGTAATTAGGTGAAGCATAAATGAGTTTCTAAACAACAGGAAATTATCCTGAAAATAAAGAAGCAAACCAGATAATCAGTATACAATTGGAAAAATAAACAAGAAACAAATGTATCATATACATCCAGAAAACTGCATTACATTTGGACCAGTGCAAGTAAACATTCTAACTGGTTTGCTTTTCATCTTTTTAGCTACTTTTTCTTTGAAAACAAGTAAACATGGACTTTGCTTATAGTTAAGTACAAGTAAGCCAGACAAAGGCAAAAAAGATGCAATCTGTACGCACACGAATCTATGGCAAGCAACCACCACAAAATGTACCTGTCTAGAACAAAAGGCAAATAAAAAATAGTACCATCAACAACCACTTCAGGAAATCTAAGTATATTCTAGTAATTGCTACTTTGCCAGAGCCTAACTTTCCAAGAACAACAGGACACGCCAGATCCCTCAAAAAGAGGCAAACTAATGCACACACGGATCAATCATTAACGGCATAACACACTAAACAAGCTTGAGAAAAGTGTTCGTAGGGAACAGCATGAACCTTTCTTTAAGAGCATGCACAAAAGAGGAAATATCCAAAGGGAAACAGACAGGTTCTCACACTTAGATATCGCAGTGGACGACTTGGCATCAAAACCGATAATCAAAGTCAGCATCGGCACAAAGATCCCGCCGCCACCAACGCCGCCGACGCTCCCAAACGACGCGCCGAAGAATCCTATCAGTGACCCCAGCACCATTTTCCATCCGAATTCCATTTCCTAGAACATGTACAGAATTCACCAGATTAGCTGCATATCCAAAAACACTACTAAAGATTATAGTCTGGAGTTTAGGCTACATGGACAAATTAAATCAAGAGAAATTCCAGTGCCCTCATGCATGGCTCAAATTGAATTTCAGGTGACCCACAAAAACGAGCACAGGAAAAAAAGGTACAGTATCCCATGCTCTCAGGACTTATTAGCAAACTAAAGCAGAAAAGCGAGCGATTTTTATAAGAGGGAATGCTCAAAAAGGCGTGGTTTGTTCCATAGGAGTACCGGCCAAACGTGGTGGTAGGAATTCCCATCGCTCCCCCACATGAAATCGGCAATCCTGTTGAGGAGGCTGATTTCCTCCTCCGGCGCCACCAGAACGGCGGAGGCCGGCGAGAACCCCCGGTCGGCGGCGGCGGCAACGACGACGCACGCGGCGCCGAGCGCGGCAATGGCGTGCCGCATCCTCCTCCCCATCTTCCCGGCCCCCAAGATAGGCAGCCTTCTCCCACCGGCCGCTTTCCTGCTCCCAAGAGAACAAAATTGGGTGAGAGAGAGCTCGGGTTTCCTTGGTGGTGCAAGAGCCTCGGGAATCACGGGATCAAACGCTTTCGGGGTTGGGGAAACGTACAGATACAGACGCCGCGCGACACTCTTTTATTTCTGAATTCTTGGTGGTTTTCTTTGGGTGCGCAACACGACGGCAGAGGATACAGCACAAGCCGCGGTTTTGGATGGTTCGGATTGGGAAAGGAAGCCGGAAGAGAATCGCAGGAACTGGACACAGCAATGCGAAGGTGATGGGACAAACTGGGATGTGGGAGAGAGCGTCTGAGAGAGAAGGGGGAAGGCGACGAACTCGGGCCAAATTTAGAGGGGGTGTGCTGTGGTGCGTCAGTTTGCATATATGCCCACTGGACACTGACGGAATTACGAAGCGGTGCCGTTGAAATTTGCCGAGATGTGGTTCAGATCAGCATCGAATAACTTTTTTGACATCGAAGGCAAAAACTTTCCCTTATCTCGTATGGAGAAATGGAGAAGGTGTCGGTTTATTATGGGAAGAAATCGGGCGAAAATCATACAACAACACAACCCACGGGGCGAGCCCCACAACCTCGAGAACAGCTACACCCACACTCCAAACACCACTCCACAAAGAGCCGGTCAGCCATCCATCCTTGCCGGAGAGAAGAATCCGTAACTGCTATGGGAGGAGCAGATACGGGACGCACCAACGTAGATGAAAGCGACCAACCCACCAGGAGTCCCGACGACGACCAACACCGTGAGCAACCTTGTCGCCCGCACGACACAAAGGTGGAGCACCCGCGATGTTGCAGAAATCTCGGAGCCGCCGCCCCGACATCCACCTCTCTGTCACGCCCTGCGCAATCCACCTGCACCACCTTCCGGGGCCGCCGCCCCGACATGCCACCGCTCGCACCCGAGCTGCAACGCCGCACGACCTAGCTGCTCGCAGCCCAAACTGCACAGAGCAACTACCCGCAGACCACGGCCGCCACACCACATCTGAGGCCGCCGCCTCGACATACTGCCAGACCACCCCCACTGGGATGTGTCGACCGAACCGACAACCCCGCTGCACTCACAGCTCGAGATTGTCACCCATGCCATGCAGGGCAACAACACTACCCCATAGAGTCGTCGTTGCATCGCTTCCCGAGACCGCCGCCTCGACGCACAATGATGACGTGAAACACACGTTCGTTGGGAGACCCCAAGAGGAAGGTATGATGTAGTCAGCAGCAAGTTTTCCCTCAGAAAGAAACCAAGGTTATCGAACCAGTAGGAGCAGCAACTCTTCAGAAGGTTGTCAACGGCGCCAGAAAAATAGCTGTCGAGGGAGTCTGGACTGTTGACGTGGAATCTGCACACAACACAATCAAACTACTTTGCCCCAACGAAACAGTGAGGTTGTCAATCTCACTGGCTTGCTGAAAACAAAGGATTAAACGTATGGTGTGGAAAATGAGTATTAAATTGCAGAGAATGAAAAAGGAACAGTTTGCAGTTTGTGGTTGTTTAATCAGTGTAAAAGAATGGACCGGGGTCCACAGTTCACTAGTGGTGTCTCTCCATAAAAGATAACTAACATGTTGGGTGAACAAATTACAGCTGGGCAATTGACGAATAGTGAGCGCATGACAATGCATATACATGACATGTTGACTACTATGATATTTAATTGGGCATTACGACATAATACATAGACCGTTATCCAACAGCATCTATGACTAATAATCCACCGCCGGGTTGTCATCCGAGTCCCCCGTTGGTATTAAGTTGCAAGCAACGGATAATTGCATTAAGTAAAGTGCGTAATGTAAACAAACACATATGCCCGTGGACATAGCATCGTTAGGTTATCCCTAGTGGCAACAGCACATCCACAACCTTAGAACTTTCTGTCACTGTCCCAGGTTAAACGGAGACATGAACCCACTATCTAGCATAAATACTCTCTCTTGGAGTTACAAGCATCTACTTGGCCAAAGCATCTACGAGTAACGGAAAGCATGCAAGATCTTAAATAACATATAAGATAGATTGATAATCAACTTGACATAATATTCAATATTCATCGGATCCCAGCAAACACAACATGTAGCATTACAATAATATGATCTTGATCATGTAGGGCAGCTCACAAGATCTAAACATGATGGCACAAAGTGGAGAGACAACCATCTAGCTACTGCTATGGACCCGTAGTCCAAGGATGAACTACTCACGCATCACTCCGGAGGCAGGCATGGCGATGTAGAAGCCTCCGGTGACGATTCCCCTCTCCGGCAGGGTGCCGGGAAGAGGTTCTGAACCCTCCCGAGCTAGGGTTGACGACGGCGGCGTCTCTGGAACTTTTCGTGGATATTTGCTCAGGTACTTAGGGTTTTCGCGTCGGGGGGAATAAGTAGGCGAAAGGGCGGCGGCTGCGGACCCCCGAGGGGCCCACACCACCCAGGGCGCGGCAGAGGGGGGCCCGCGCCCTGGGTGCGTGTGGCCTCCTGGTGGCCCTCCTCTGCTGCTCCTTCGCTCCGTCAGGCGTGTTCTGGAAAAATAGGACCCCGTGTAGTTTCGTCCAATTCCGAGAATATTTCCAGACTAGCTTTTCTGGAATACAAAAACAGCAGAAAACAGGAACTGGCACTTCGGCATCTTGTTAATAGGTTAGTCCCAAAAAATGTATAAAAGTGATATAAAGTAGATGCAAAACATGTAGCAATTGGTATAAAACAAGCATGGAACATCAAAAATTATAGATACGTTTGAGACGTATCAGCATCCCCAAGCTTAGTTCCTACTCGTCCTCGAGTAGGTAAACGATAAAAACAAAATAATTTTTGAGGTGACATGCTACTATCATAATCTTGATCATATAATATTGCAAGGCACATGTAAATGAATGAAGTGATCCAAGTCAATGGTCTATAATTTGCTACCAAATAGATAATGAGTAAACAATGAATCACACAAGCTAAACGTTTTCATGAATAGTACTTTCGAGACAAGCATCAAACAGTTTTGCATAAGTGTTAACTCATAAAGCAATAGTTTCTAATAAAAGGTATTTAATCAACACAAAGGAAGAATTTAGTTTCAGCATTTGCTTCAACTTTCAACATATTTATCTCATGGATATTGTCAACACAAAGTAGTATAACAAGTCCAATACATTGCATATAACGCATGTTGTAACAAAGTTGACACTAGTGTTTGCTTGTGGAAGACAGAAAGAATAGGAAAACTGACTCAACATAAAAGTAAAAGAAAGGCCCTTCGCAGAGGGAAGCAGGGATTAAATCATGTGCTAGAGCTTTTAGGTTTTTGAAAGCATATAGAGATTGCATAAAATATTTGATACTCCTCCCAACCTTGCTAACACAAGCCATGGCTAACCGAATCCTCGGGTGCCTTCCATCAATCACATACCATGGAGGAGTATCTATTTTTGAGAGGTGTTTGTTAATTGTCAACGAATGGTAGCGGGTGAGAACAGTATTCTACCTGTCGAACGGACTTTTAAGAGCGGCTCCCATGAAGGACGTTATTTCTACCAGCAAGGCAGATCATCCCTCTTTCTCTTTGGTTTACACACATTCAGGTATTTCACTGTTTGTCATTGCTTACTGATGAATCAGGGCAAAAGTGTGAAGAGAATTAATTGGTTAAAGTTGTAATTAATTGGGACTGGGCACCCCGTTGCCAGCTCTTTTTGCAAGTTATTGGATAAGCGGATGTATATGCCACTAGTCCAGGTGTAAAAGTCCATTCACAAATAGAATAAAGAATAACCACACTAATTCCTCATGAGCTAGTAAACATTGACACAAAAAGGGAATAATAACATTTTGAATAATTTAAAGGTAGCACATGAAAAATTTACTTGGAGTGGCAAGGAAATACCACATATAGGTAGTTATGGTGGACACAAATGGCATGGATTTTGGCTCAAGGATTTGGATGCACGAGAAGCATTCCCTCTCAGTACAGAGTTTAGGCTAGCAAGGTTATGTAAGCAAACAAGAATATCAACCCGTACACCAAGTTTTATATGACAAACATATTGCAAACGTTATAAGACTTCATACCGTCTTCCTTGTTAACCAAACCCTGTTATTAGAAAATATCTAGACCTTAGAGATACCACCGATGCAAACCAAATTTTCAACAAGCTTTACGGTAGTTCTTCACTAATAGGCTTAACTCATGTGATGCACAATTTAATCATGATCTACTTGTTAACTCAAAACAATTGACAAGCATCAAGTTATCCATTTTAGTGATCTACAAGATTAAGCAAGTTTTTCCTTATACCAATTACCACATGCAACATTTTCTGAACCAACCAAACACCAATCAATTTATTTCATCAACTCTCCAAACAAATATAAGTGAAGCAAGAGAGTACTTTCTACAAAAGAAAGCTAATAGCTCTGACAAGAGATACATGAAAACAAGAGCTAAAAGCTGAACAGCGCTAGATATGAATACTCAACAAATATAAGTGAAGAATAGGAGTATTCTCATGAAAAAGCGGAGCGTGTCTCTCTCCCAATCAAGAATGCTAGGGTCCAGTCAAGCTTTATTGAAAATAAAATGCAATACTGAAAATAAAAGCACACAGACGCTCCAAGAAAAGCACATATGATGTGAAAGAATTAAAATATAGTTTCACTAGAGATGACCTGATAATTTTGACGATGAAGAAGGGGATGCCTTGGGCATCCCCAAGCTTAGACGCTTGAGTCTTCTTGAAATATGCTGGGGAGATCCATGGGAGCCTCCCCAAGCTTAAGCTCTTCACTCTTCTTGATCCTATTATATCATCCTTCTCTCTTGACCCTTGAAAACTTCCGTCACACCAAACTCAAAGTAGATCTCATTAGAGGGTTAGTGCATAATCAAAAATTCACATGTTCTATAAAGACGCAATATGATTTGTTACTTTAAACATTAGCTACAGCCACTGATGTTATGTGAAGCTCTTCCACCCAAAAAAGAATTTCACTCAACACTAGTAAAAGAGAGAATGCAAAATAAAAAGGCATAATCTGTCTAAAACAGAACAGTCCGCAAAGACGAATTTTTTCGAGGCACTTACGACGCTCAGATCGAAAACTCTGAACTAATGAAAGTTTCAGACATTCATAAAGATTACGCACAAAAATTTCAGATTTAATTAACAATCTGGTGATTTTAGGAATTTCGTACAGTGAACAGCAAAAATCTGTTTCTGCGCAGCAATCAAAATTAAGCATCATCTTAACATTAGAGGCTACTCTTGGCACAACAATGCGAGAAAATAAAGATACAAAGGAGTTGCTACAGAAGTAAACAACACCTTGACTCAATAAAAGAAAAATTGCAGAAAAATAAAATGGGTTGCCTCCCATAAGCGCTTTTCTTTAACGCCTTTTAGCTAGGCACAAAGCATGCATCAAGTATTACCAAGTGAAGAAGCATCAACATTGTAATTTGTTCGAACAATAGAATCATAAGGTGGCTTAATCTTCTTCCTAGGAAAGTGTTCCATACCTTTCTTGAGAGGAAATTGATATTTTATATTCCCTTCTTTCATATCAATAATAGCACCTACAGTCTAAGAAAAGGTCTTCCCAGCACAATAGGGCATGATGGATTGCACTCAATATCCAAGACAATAAAATCAACGGGGACATAATTGTTGTTAACCATGATAAGAACATCATCAATTCTTCCCAAAGGTTTTTTAATAGTAGAATCAACAAGGTGAACATCCAAGTAACAATTTTCCAAAGGTGCTAAATCAAGCATATCATATAATCTTTTAGGCATAACAGAAATACTAGCACCAAGGTCACACAAAGCATTGCAATCAAAGTCATTCAATTTCAATTTAATGATGGGCTCCCAACCATCTTCTAACTTCCTAGGGATAGAAGCTTCATGTTTTAATTTCTCTTCCCTAACTTGTATGAGAGCATTAGTAATATGTTTAGTAAAAGCCATGTTTATAGCACTAGCATTAGGACTTCTAGCTAGCTTTTGCAAGAACTTAATTACTTCAGAAATATTGCAACCATCAAAATCAAAGTCATTATCATCAAAAGTAATGGAATTATTCTCTTCCTTATTGCTAGAAATTTCAGCATCTTTATCAAGGACAGTTTCAGAGTTATCAGGCAATTTAGGACATTTTGCAATAGAAGTGGAAACATTACCAACACCAATTATCTTGCCATTAATGGTAGGAGGTTTGTTAACACTTGAGTTTGAAGCATTTTCAGAAGTAGTAATAGTATAAACTCTAGCAATATTATTCTTTCTAGCAATTTCATCCTCTCTTTCCCATCTAGCATGCAATTCAGCTAACATCCTCACATTGTTATCAATTTTAACTTGTATAGCATTGGCTACGGCAAAGGTATTACTCTCAATTGTTTCGGGCTTAGCTGCCATCTTATTAATCAAAGAGGATTGTGTTTCAGACATCGACGAAATACAAGTTTCAGCATGAGAAATTTTACCTTGCAAACCAGAAATCTCCCTATTTAAATTCTCAAGTTGATGGCTTATATTTTTTAGCATAGCAGATTGTTCATCCATAGTTCTAGTAAACAGTTGGTTTTGCTCATATTGCTTTTGCATAAAAATTTTAGTGGCCTTTTCAATTTCTAGCATCCTTTCCTCACTAGGCATTCTTGTTCTACCATAGGAATCTCCATAACCATTGCCACTATTAGAAGGATAGGGCCTATAATTGCTATTACCAAAATTATTCCTATAAGCATTGTTGAAGTTATTATTTTTAATGAAGTTCACATCAACATGCTCTTCTTGAGCAACCAAAGAAGCTAAAGGAACATTATTTGGATCAACATGTGTTTGACCATTTGCAAGCATAGACATAATAGTATCAATTTTGGCACTCAAGGAAGAGGTTTCCTCAACAGAATTTACCTTCTTACCTGTTGGAGCTCTCTCGGTGTGCCACTCAGAATAATTAATCATCATATCATCAAGAAGCTTTGTTGCAGCACCCAAAGTGATGGACATAAAGGTACCTCCAGCGGCCGAATCCAATAAATTCCTTGAAGAAAAATTTAATCCTGCATAGAAGGTTTGGATGATCATCCAAGTAGTCAGTCCATGAGTGGGACAATTTTTAACCAATGATTTCATTCTCTCCCATGCTTGAGCAACATGTTCATTATCAAATTGCTTAAAATTCATTATGCTACTTCTCAAAGAAATAATCTTAGCAGGAGGATAATATTTTCCAATAAAAGCATCTTTGCATTTAGTCCATGAATCAATACTATTTCTAGGCAAAGATAGCAACCATTCTTTAGCACGTCCTCTCAAGGAGAAAGGAAAAAGTTTCAGTTTAATAATATCACCATCTACTTCCTTGAGCTTTTGCATTTCACAAAGTTCAACAAAGTTATTAAGGTGAACAGCAGCATCATCAGTACTAACACCAGAAAATTGCTCTTTCATAACAAGATTTAAAAGTGCAGGTTTAATTTCATAAAATTCTGCTGAAGCAGCAGGTGGAGCAATAGGTGTGCATATGAAATCATTGTTGTTCGTGCTAGTGAAATCACACAACTTAGTGTTCTCAGGAGTACTCATTTTAGCAGAATTAAAAAAGACAGAAAATAACTTGAAAGTAAACTAGATGCAAGTAACTAATTTTTTTGTGTTTTTGATAATTGAAAGCAAACAAGATAAAATAAAATAAACTAAGCAAGACAAAAACAAAGTAAAGAGATTGGAAGCGTGAAACTCCCCTTGCAGAAGACTGCTGTCTCCCCGGCAACGGCGCCAGAAAAATAGCTTGATGACGTGAAACACACGTTCGTTGGGAGACCCCAAGAGGAAGGTATGATGTAGTCAGCAGCAAGTTTTCCCTCAGAAAGAAACCAAGGTTATCGAACCAGTAGGAGCAGCAACTCTTCAGAAGGTTGTCAACGGCGCCAGAAAAATAGCTGTCGAAGGGAGTCTGGACTGTTGACGTGGAATCTGCACACAACACAATCAAACTACTTTGCCCCAACGAAACAGTGAGGTTGTCAATCTCACTGGCTTGCTGAAAACAAAGGATTAAACGTATGGTGTGGAAAATGAGTATTAAATTGCAGAGAATGATGATACGTCTCAAACGTATCTATAATTTTTGATGTTCCATGCTGATATTATATCAATTGCTACATGTTTTGGTTACACTTTATATCATTTTTATGCATTTTCTGGGACTAACCTATTAACAAGATGCCACAGTGCCAGTTCCCTGTTTTCTGCTGTTTTTGGTTTCAGAAAATCTATTAAGGAAATATTCTCGGAATTGGACGAAACAAAAGACATCGTCAATAATATCACGAGGAGATCACGGAGTCCAAAGGGGAGTCGGAGCAGACCCACCAGGGGCCACGCCACACTAGGGCGCGGCCCAGGGTGGGCCCGCGCCCCCCTATGGCGTGGTGGCCCCCCTCGGCCACCGACGCCGCCTCTTCGCCTATATATTCTCCGCGACGCGAAAACCCTATTACGGTCGATCATATTCCACGAAAAGTTCCGTCGCGGCCGTCATCGTCAATCTCAGATCGGAGGAGTTCTGAAGCTCTTCCCGGCACCCTGCCGGAGGGGAGATCATCACCGGAGGGCTCTACATCACCATGCCTGCCTCCGGAGTGATGCGTGAGTAGTCCACCCCTGGACTACGGGTCCATAGCAGTAGCTAGATGGTTGTCTCTCTACCTTGTGCCTCCATGTTTAGATCTTGTGAGCTGCCTAACATGATCAAGATCATCTTATTGTAATGCTAGATGTTGTGTTTGCTGGGATCCGATGAATATTGATACCATGTTTATTCAAGTTGTTTATCTATGTGCTCTTGATCTTGCATGCTCTCCGTTGCTAGTAGATGCTTTGGCCAAGTAGATGCTTGTGACTCCAAGAGGGGGTATTTATGCTCGATAGTGGGTTCAGTCTCTAGATATCTGGATCAGTGACAGAAAGGTCTAAGATGGTAGATGTGCTGTTGCTACTAGGGATAAAACATTGGTGCAGTGTCCAAGGGCACTTGTATTGATTACATTACACACTTTACTTCATGCAATAATCTGTTGTTAGCAACTTAATACTGAACAGGATGCGGATGCTGCCTTGAAGGTGGATTATTTAGGCATAGATGCGGTTGGAATAACGGTCTATGTACTTTGTTGTAATGCCCAACTAGATTTCATAGTAGACATCTTGGCATGTATTGCATTGTTATGCCCTCTCTATTTGTCAATTGCCCAGCTGTAATTTGTTTACCCAACATGCTAGTTATCTGTTCTGAGAGAGACACCACTAGTGAACTGTGGACCCTGGTCCAATTTCCTCATACTGTTTACACAACCTGCTGCAATCATCTGTTTCCTGTTACTTGCTGTTTTCCTGCTGTTTTCCACACCATACGTTTAACTCTTTGTTTCTGCAAGACCGGAGAGATTGACAACCTCTCTGTTTCGTGTTGGGCAAAGTTCTGGTTTGTGTCTGTGCAGATTCCACGTTGGTGCAAGCTCCCTAGCGCCAGGGGGAGTCAACATCAACAACCTTCCGATAGATCGTCAAGTCCTACTGGATTGATAACCTTGGGTAGATTATTCAAGGGAAAACTTCTGCTGTCTACATCATAACCTTCCTCTTGGGGTTCACCAACACGTAGCCATCAAGCTGTTTTCTGGCGCCGTTGCCGGGGAAGTACTCATCATCACCATCATCATCATCCTCAAATACTCTCCCGTCAACCAGGCACCAGCTGTTTTCTGGCGCCGTTGCCGGGGACTTGGAGGCTATTGGAAAGGGGAGTCTCTCAGTTCCAATCTCTTTACTTTGTTTTTGTCTTGTTTTATTTTTGTTTTGCTTGCTGTTAAAAATCAAAAACCCAAAAAAATTAAATTCCTGCATCTAGTTTTTAATTTCGAGTTGCCCTGCTGCTTGTTTTAGTCTTGCTAAAATGAGTAATCCTGAAAATACTAAGTTGTGTGACTTTACTAGCACAAACAACAATGATTTTATCTGTACACCCATTGCTCCACCTGCTTCTAAAGCAGAATTTTATGAGATTAAGCCTGCACTGTTAAATCTGGTTATGAAAGAGCAATTTTCTGGTGTTAGTACTGATGATGCTGCTGCCCACTTAAACAACTTTGTTGAACTTTGTGATATGCAAAAGTATAAGGAGGTAGAGAGTGATATTATTAAGCTGAAATTGTTTCCTTTCTCTTAAGAGGAAGAGCTAAAGATTGGTTGCTATCTTTGCCTAGAAATAGTATTGATTCCTGGACTAAATGCAAAGATGCTTTCATTGGAAAATATTATCCTCCTGCTAAAATTATCTCTTTAAGAAGTGGTATTATGAACTTTAGGCAACTTGATAATGAGCATGTTGCCCAAGCTTGGGAAAGAATGAAGTCTTTGGTTAAAAATTGCCCCACTCATGGACTGACTACTTGGATGATCATCCAAACCTTTTATGCAGGACTAAATTTTTCTCAAGGAATTTATTGGACTCGGCTGCTGGAGGGACCTTTATGTCCATCACTTGGGTGCTGCTACAAAGCTTCTTGATGATATGATGGTAAATTATTCTGAATGGCACACTGAAAGGGCTCCAACTGGTAAGAAGGTAAATTCTGTTGAGGAAATTTCCTCCTTGAGTGATAAAGTTGATGCTATTATGACTATGCTTTCGAATGGACATGGTGTTGTGGATCCAAATAATATTCCTCTTGCTTCTTTGGTTGCTCATGATGAGAAAAATGTTGATGTAAACTTCATTAAAAATAACAACTTCAACAACAATGCTATAGGAATAATTTTGGTAGCAACAATTATAGGCCATATCCTGCTAATGGTAGCAACTCTTATGGTAATTCTTATGGCAATTCCTACAGTAACAATAGAAGTGTGCCCTCTGATCTTGAAGTCATGCTTAAGGATTTTATTAGCACACAAACTACTTTTAATAAAACTGTTGAGGAAAAGCTAGGAAAAATTGATACTCTTGCTGCTAAAGTTGATAGTCTTGCTCATGATGTTGAAATGCTGAAAATAAAAGCTATTCCTAGTGATATTAGAGAGAGTAAAACACTCAATGCTATCCAAATTAAAATTGATAATAACATTAGGATGCTTGCTGAACTTCATGAAAGATGGGAGAGAGAAGAAAGAGAAGCTGAAATTGCTGAACAAAATAGTGTTGTTAGAGTTTGCACTATTTTTACTAATGAAACAAATGATGCCTCACATGCTAATGCGCCCCCTACTGTTAGTGAAAAGATAATAAGTGTTGGAAATGTCTCTACTACCTCTACAAAAAGTTTAAATTGCCTGATAGCACTACTTTTGTTCCTAGTAAAAGTGCTGAAATTTTTAGAGGTGTTGGTGATAATTGCTCCATTGTTTTTGATGACAACAACTTCAATTTCGAAAATTGTAACATAACTGAAGTCATCATGTTCTTGCAAAAGCTAGCTAAGAGTCCTAATGCTAGTAAAATAAATATGGCTTTTACTGAACATATTATCAAAGCTCTCATGCATGCTAGGGAAGAAAAATTAAAACTTGAAGCTTCTATCCCTAGGAAGTTAGATGATAATTGGGAACCTGTTATTAAAATGAAACTGAGTGAGTTTGAATGCAATGCTTTGTGTGACCTTGGTTCTTGTATTTCGGTTATGCCTAAAAATTTATATGATATTCTCAAGCTTGCACCTTTGGAAAAATGTCATTTGGATGTTCACTTTGCTGATTCTTCTATGAAGAAACCTTTAGGAAAAGTTGATGATGTTTTGATAATGGTTAATAACAATCTTGTCCCTGTTGATTTTGTGGTTTTGGATATTGAATGCAATCCTTCTTGTCCTATTGTTTTGGGAAGACCTTTTCTGAGAACTGTTGGTGCTGTTATTGATATGAGAGAGGGGAATATAAAATTTCAATTCCCACTCAAGAAAGGTATGGAACACTTCCCTAGGAAGAAGATGAAATACTCACATGATACTAGTGTCAAGACAAATTATGGTTTTGGATTTTCTGGTCTTGACAATACTTGATGCATCTCTTCATGCCTAGCTCAAAGGCATTAAAGAAAAGCACTTCTGGGAGATAACCCATGTTTTTATTTGCTGTTTTATTTTTGTTTTCTTGAGTCAAGGATGCTTGTTTACCTCTGTAGCAACTCCTTTGTATCTTTTTTTGCTGTTTTGTTGTGCCAAGGAGAGTTACTAATGCAAAGTTGGTTTTTATTTTCGGGACTGCATTGGGACAGATTGCTGTTCGTCACCGTTTAATTCAGTAGAAAATCAGAAAAAATCGAAAAATGCTGAAACTTTTTGTGCATGTTCCTGATGATGTTACGCAACTTTCATTATTTCAAAAGTTTTCATCTGAGCATCGTAAGTGCCTCGAAAAAATTCGTCATTACAGACTGTTCTGGTTTGACAGATTCTGTCTTTTATTTTGCATTCTCTCTTTTACAAGTTTTTAAGTGGTTTCTTTTCGTGTAAAAGTGCCCACTTGAGCCTAGTAACAGTGGCTAATGTTTAAAATAGTTGGCTTGTGAGTTTTGTCTTTGCTAGAACTTTGAAGTATTATCTTTTAGTGCACTAACCTGCTAATGAGAAAAGCTGTTAAGTTTTGGTGTGAAGGAAGTTTTCAAGTGTTGATAGAGGAGAATGATATTACATGATCAAGAAGAGTGAAGAGCTTAAGCTTGGGGAGGCTTACCTCCCCAGCATATTTCAAGAAGACTCAAGCATCTAAGCTTGGGGATGCCCAAGGCATCCCCTTCTTCATCTACAAATTATCAGGTCATCTCTAATGGTGCTATATTTTTATTGCTTCATACTAGTGTACTCTTCCTTGGAGCGTCAGTGTGTTTTTGTTTTCAGTTTGTTTTGTTTTGTTTGCTGTGCTATACTTGTTGGATCCTAGTATTCATGTTTGGGAGAGAGACACGCTCCACTTTTTCATTAGAATACTCTTGTGCTTCACTTATACTTGTTGAGTATTCCTGTCTAGTTGCTGTTATTGCTGTTAGCTCTCAGTTTTTCATACATCTCTTGTTAGAGCTTTCAGTTTCTTTTGAAGAAAGTACTCTCTTGCTTCACTTATATCTGTTTGGAGAGTTGTCAAATAAGTTGATTGGTGTTTGGTTGGACCAGAAAAATGCTATGCATGTGGTAGTGGTATAAAATGCTTACATGAATCTTTTTAGATCGTTGTCTTGAGTAATTTGATGCTTGCCAATTGTTTTGAGCTGTCAAGTAATTAATGTTTAAGCTTGTGCATCATGTAAGTAATGGCTATTAATGAAGAACTACTATAAGGATTTTCTGCTATAATAATCTGTTGCATATTGGAAGTCCATAGTAGTCTAGATAATTTTTGGATGAAGGCTATGTGTTAACAAGGAAGACAGTGGGAGTCTATGGTTCGTCAAACCTTGTGTTTTATGTACACTCTTGCTATTCCAGTTGATAATGATGTTTGCTTATAATAACCTTGCTAGCCTAAACTCTGTACTAAGAGGGAATGCTTCTTGTACATCCAAAACCTTGAGCCAAATCCATGCCACCTGTGTCCACCATACCTACCTATTATGTGGTGTTTTCACCATTCCAAGTAAATTTCTTCATGTGCTATCTACTAACTACTCAAAACTGTTACATTTCCTTTTTGTGTCACTACTTGAAAAGCTCATAAGGACGTAGTAGTGAGATTTGTCATCTTCCATGCTAATTAATTTACAAGGATTGGCAGCTTCATCTGCTTCTCCACCTTTTATTTTGCATTAAAGAGCTGGTTAGTCCACCCTATAAATAAATAAATAGACACTCCTCCATGGTGAATGTTGGTGGGCACCCGAGGATTCGGTTAGCCATGGTTTGTGGAAAGTAAATGGTTGGGAGGAGTGTCACCAATAAGTGCTTGTTACAAGTGCAGTCCTAAAAACTCTCGGAACCGCTCTAAAAGTTAGTTAGCCATGGAAGATGACAAGTACCTGCTATTTGATTTGTTGACACCTGTATACACCATTACCTTACAAAACAATATTTTATGCTCTCTATATGCCTTCGGGAACTACAGCTCTAGCACATGATGTTAATCCCTGCTTCCCTCTGCGAAGGGCCATTCTTTTACTTTTATGTTGAGTCAGTTTTCCCACTTCTTTCTGTCTACTTAAGCAAACATCATTGTCAACTCCAGTATAACAGTTTTTACATAACTTTGTGTTTGGTTGATCATATTCTTTGCATTGACATTATCTATATGATATACATGTTGAAAGTTGAAGCAAAAGCTGAAGCTATTATCTTCCTTTGTGTTGATACAAACACTTTCATGTTGAGAATTATTGCTGCTGTGAACTAACTATTATGTTAGACTATTATATCTCTAAATGTTTTATAGTATTATTCATGAAAGTTTGCACTTGTGTGATCACTTATGTTTACTCTTTATTTACTTGCTTGCAAACTATAGACCATTGGCTTGGATCACTTCATTCAGATCATGTGCATTACATTGTTATTTGATCAAAGATTGTGTTGGTAGCATGTCACTTCAAAAATTATCTGTTTTTATCGTTTACCTACTCGAGGACGAGCAGGAACTAAGCTTGGGGATGCTTGATACGTCTCAAACGTATCTATAATTTTTGATGTTCCATGCTGTTATTATATCAATTGCTACATGTTTTGGTTACACTTTATATCATTTTTATGCATTTTCTGGGACTAACCTATTAACAAGATGCCACAGTGCCAGTTCCCTGTTTTCTGCTGTTTTTGGTTTCAGAAAATCTATTAAGGAAATATTCTCGGAATTGGACGAAACAAAAGACATCGTCAATAATATCACGAGGAGATCACGGAGTCCAAAGGGGAGTCGGAGCAGACCCACCAGGGGGCCACGCCACACTAGGGCGCGGCCCAGGGTGGGCCCGCGCCCCCCTATGGCGTGGTGGCCCCCCTCGGCCACCGACGCCGCCTCTTCGCCTATATATTCTCCGCGACGCGAAAACCCTATTACGGTCGATCATATTCCACGAAAAGTTCCGTCGCGGCCGTCATCGTCAATCTCAGATCGGAGGAGTTCTGAAGCTCTTCCCGGCACCCTGCCGGAGGGGAGATCATCACCGGAGGGCTCTACATCACCATGCCTGCCTCCGGAGTGATGCGTGAGTAGTCCACCCCTGGACTACGGGTCCATAGCAGTAGCTAGATGGTTGTCTCTCTACCTTGTGCCTCCATGTTTAGATCTTGTGAGCTGCCTAACATGATCAAGATCATCTTATTGTAATGCTAGATGTTGTGTTTGCTGGGATCCGATGAATATTGATACCATGTTTATTCAAGTTGTTTATCTATGTGCTCTTGATCTTGCATGCTCTCCGTTGCTAGTAGATGCTTTGGCCAAGTAGATGCTTGTGACTCCAAGAGGGGGTATTTATGCTCGATAGTGGGTTCAGTCTCTAGATATCTGGATCAGTGACAGAAAGGTCTAAGATGGTAGATGTGCTGTTGCTACTAGGGATAAAACATTGGTGCAGTGTCCAAGGGCACTTGTATTGATTACATTACACACTTTACTTCATGCAATAATCTGTTGTTAGCAACTTAATACTGAATGGATGCGGATGCTGCCTTGAAGGTGGATTATTTAGGCATAGATGCGGTTGGAATAACGGTCTATGTACTTTGTTGTAATGCCCAACTAGATTTCATAGTAGACATCTTGGCATGTATTGCATTGTTATGCCCTCTCTATTTGTCAATTGCCCAGCTGTAATTTGTTTACCCAACATGCTAGTTATCTGTTCTGAGAGAGACACCACTAGTGAACTGTGGACCCTGGTCCAATTTCCTCATACTGTTTACACAACCTGCTGCAATCATCTGTTTCCTGTTACTTGCTGTTTTCCTGCTGTTTTCCACACCATACGTTTAACTCTTTGTTTCTGCAAGACCGGAGAGATTGACAACCTCTCTGTTTCGTGTTGGGCAAAGTTCTGGTTTGTGTCTGTGCAGATTCCACGTTGGTGCAAGCTCCCTAGCGCCAGGGGGAGTCAACATCAACAACCTTCCGATAGATCGTCAAGTCCTACTGGATTGATAACCTTGGGTAGATTATTCAAGGGAAAACTTCTGCTGTCTACATCATAACCTTCCTCTTGGGGTTCACCAACACGTAGCCATCAAGCTGTTTTCTGGCGCCGTTGCCGGGGAAGTACTCATCATCACCATCATCATCATTCTCAAATACTCTCCCGTCAACCAGGCACCAGCTGTTTTCTGGCGCCGTTGCCGGGGACTTGGAGGCTATTGGAAAGGGGAGTCTCTCAGTTCCAATCTCTTTACTTTGTTTTTGTCTTGTTTTATTTTTGTTTTGCTTGCTGTTAAAAATCAAAAACCCAAAAAAATTAAATTCCTGCATCTAGTTTTTAATTTCGAGTTGCCCTGCTGCTTGTTTTAGTCTTGCTAAAATGAGTAATCCTGAAAATACTAAATTGTGTGACTTTACTAGCACAAACAACAATGATTTTATCTATACACCCATTGCTCCACCTGCTTCTAAAGCAGAATTTTATGAGATTAAGCCTGCACTGTTAAATCTGGTTATGAAAGAGCAATTTTCTGGTGTTAGTACTGATGATGCTGCTGCCCACTTAAACAACTTTGTTGAACTTTGTGATATGCAAAAGTATAAGGAGGTAGAGAGTGATATTATGACATGTTGACTACTATGATATTTAATTGGGCATTACGACAAGATACATAGACCGTTATCCAACAGCATCTATGACTAATAATCCACCGCCGGGTTGTCATCCGAGTCCCCCGTTGGTATTAAGTTGCAAGCAACGGATAATTGCATTAAGTAAAGTGTGTAATGTAAACAAACACATATGCCCGTGTACATAGCATCGTTAGGTTATCCCTAGTGGCAACAGCACATCCACAACCTTAGAACTTTCTGTCACTGTCCCAGATTAAACGGAGACATGAACCCACTATCTAGCATAAATACTCTCTCTTGGAGTTACAAGCATCTACTTGGCCAAAGCATCTACGAGTAACGGAAAGCATGCAAGATCTTAAATAACATATAAAATAGATTGATAATCAACTTGACATAATATTCAATATTCATCGGATCCCAGCAAACACAACATGTAGCATTACAATAATATGATCTTGATCATGTAGGGCAGCTCACAAGATCTAAACATGATGGCACAAAGTAGAGAGACAACCATCTAGCTACTGCTATGGACCCGTAGTCCAAGGATGAACTACTCACGCATCACTCCGGAGGCAGTTATGGCGATGTAGAAGCCTCCGGTGACGATCCCCCTCTCCGGCAGGGTGCCGGGAAGAGGTTCTGAACCCTCCCTAGCTAGGGTTGACGACGGCGGCGTCTCTGGATCTTTTCGTGGATTTTTGCTCAGGTACTTAGGATTTTCGCGTCGGGGGGAATAAGTAGGCGAAAGGGCGGCGGCAGCGGACCCCCGAGGGGCCCACACCACCCCAGGGCGCGGCAGAAGGGGGGCCCACGCCCTGGGTGCGTGTGGCCTCCTGGTGACCCTCTTCTGCTGCTCCTTCGCTCCGTCAGGCGTGTTCTGGAAAAATAGGCACCCCCGTGTAGTTTCGTCCAATTCCGAGAATATTTCTAGACTAGCTTTTCTGGAATACAAAAACAGCAGAAAACAGGAACTGGCACTTCGGCATCTTGTTAATAGGTTAGTCCCAAAAAATGTATAAAAGTGATATAAAGTAAATGCAAAACATGTAGCAATTGGTATAAAACAAGCATGGAACATCAAAAATTATAGATACGTTTGAGACGTATCACACAACCACCATCCGGAGCCGCTGCCCCGACGTCCACCAAACATTGGCGCAAAAGGAGCTCCGCACAAAAGACACCAGCTGGTTCTCCAAGACGACGCCCCAAAGAGGGAAGCGACGGATACGCCGCCGTCGTCCGCTCCGAGCAACCGGAGGCTAGGTTTCACCCGGAGAACCCGAATCTTTTTCGGAGAGGAAAAGGAGTCAACGGTGACACCTCCAAGGAGGAAGATGACGCTCGAAGCGCCATTGTCGCCGGCAGTGTCCGTGGTCAGTGCAGGGCTTTCGCCCGGAGCTCCTCCATACCAGAATAGGCCGCAGATCTTCAAGACCATTGGAGCAGCGCTTGCAGAGCATCGCTCCTTCGTTGCCGACCACCACACAGAAGCACTCAGCGCCACCTTCGACGCCCTCCCTGACACAGACCTCGCTGATGAGACCGCGCCGGCCCGTGCGGCCCTCACAGGCCCAGAAACCCGGCGCCGCCACAGCCATGCGCGCCTGGCCGCGCCCCTCGCCCCCTGACCGCGCGCCCCGGGCAGCACCATGCGCCGCCGCCGCCGCAGGGCCTCAGCCCGCGCGCCCGCACGGCCAAGTCTGCCGCCCGCCAGATCCGGGCACAGAAGCCCCGGATTCTCCACCCCGTAGCAATGGCGGTCCTGGAGCCGCCGCTCCGGCGTTCCTGCGGCGGTGGGACACCGACGCCGTCCTAGTAGGACCCAACGCCCACCAACGCCTGGTCGAGGAAGGGAGCCACCCCCACTGCCAGTTGTGTGGAAGCGGGAAGCGCCGCCGCCGGCGGGAATGGCGCGGAGGGGAAGGGTTTGTGACGGCGCGAGGGAGACGCCCCGGTGCCGACTGGGTGCGGCACGAGAGCGGAGAGGGAAAAAAATCAACGCATCGAATAACTTTGAATTTCTTGGATCGAACAAACTTTGTAAGTATCTTATTTCCCTTTTGTTTTATTATTACTACTTCCTGGTATAAAATCTTCGGGCTTAGTGTGAAAACTCAGTGGTTGCAGGGTTTAGGACGGGATTATGCATCGTTAAACGAAAGAGAACTTTGCCTACAGAACAATAAGAAACCATATGTGTCGTAAACCTAGAATCAGTTCAAGGCACACGTTGGTGAATAAATATTGGATTTCACACGATTTCCCCGGAGGTGCTCAGGGACGAGATCCCGTCCAAGTGGGAACCTTCTTTCTAGACTCACTCTTTTGCCAGTGCTGTGATGTCGCCCACCTCTTTTTTTTTTCCAGCTGAACAGCATCGACAAATTAGATGAAGATCTTTTTACTGTAGAATTAGGCATGAACGGATTGTCGTGTTCTTCTAACAGGCGTTCACTGGCCGTGGAATCAGCAGACGACGAAAATGCCTTTTGTATATACTGCATTTCTCTTTCAGTGAGTGGCATGCATGAAAACTAATTTCTTTGACAAAGAGGATATTTTAATATAAAAAAAGATTCCAATTACACCCAAACATTATAACAACATAATGTTAAAAATTGTTCAGTGACTCACAGAAAATAACCACCACGACTGGTAACACCTGAACCGTGAAAATGTTCTCCAGCAGCAAACAATGCACAAGCACCATTGCCGCCTAAAAAGTCACCCTGAATTGATGCCCTCACTTGTCAAGAGTATTCATGCAATGCACCGATCGCCAGGCTCACAGTCGTCACATGCACGGTTTGGACGTGCTCATCCTCACATAAACTAAACTATATTAACTATATTCACATATCATGATGTGACGCATCGTCGTTTCCGAATCCAAGATGCTCGCCACCGCCATCATTCGGTTGTCTCGGACTCGACATGAGAAATTGAGATCCTTTAGCTCTCCAAGCGTAGCTAGCATGTCGTACATGTCTTGGCCAACACCATGGTAATCCTGGGCGACGTGCACGATGGTGCTGGTGAAAAGTCGGGTCTCGTGTCGCCTAGCCTTGCAACCATCCTACGACCTCGCTATCGCCCTCGAGACATGCTAGGGCGGGCCGAAGCTCAAGAGAGTGTCTCGCTAAATTGAGCGCTCAACGCCCCATGTGGAGTCACGTTGTGTTGCGGCAGCGGAATAAAACTTTCATGACGCCGGTGCGTGGCCACAAATGCCTGTCTTGGCCACCGCCCACCACCACGCTGCCTAGCCTGGGGTGAAAAACGACAAAATTGACCTTACCATGAAACTTCAGCACAGAACGTCCTACTTTCAAATATTTTCAAAATTAACCCAAAACGGTAGCGCCTCTCGCCGTGGTGTCAGGGCATCTCCAGCCGTCCCCCCAGCACCCCCCCCCAAGAGTCCAAATAGTGCCGAAATCTTCCCAGTCGCCCCCCCAGGAGCCCAAATAGGACCGTTTCGGCCGAAAATAGCGTCGGCGCACCCAGGCCAAACCCACACCACTGGGTTTCGCCTGGGAGAGCCGGCGGAAGGGAAAACACGCGTGGGCCAGCACTGTCTCGCTCTTTTTCTCCACCCTGACTCGCTCTTTTTCTCTATCCAGTCTCGTCGCCGCCATGTCGCCGCCGGCACCACCCCTCCCACTCTGCCGCACACAAGCAGTAGATCACCAGGTGCCGGCTGGGCAGCCTTCCTCGCTATGCGCCAGGAGATTCAAGACCCTCTGATGCATACACAACTGCAAAATGATCTGGTGGAGCACTTGTGGAGGCGAAAAGGCAATGGCAATGCCTAGTTTGATTTGTTCTATTTGCTTGCATTGTTGAACTATTTGTGTGTGGATTTGTATGTTGAACTATGTGGACAAAATGATATTTGTGCGTTTTTTGTATGTGAAATTTGGGCGAAAATCGGTTCCACGGCTGGGAATCGACGCCCCCAGCGCGCCGAATAGCGCCGTTAGCCTCTCATGCAGGCCAAATTAGCGCCGTTTTTGCGCCGGGGGGCAAACAGCTGAAGATGCCCTTATCCTCTATATTAGAGTAAAGAAAACAGCTAGAAGAGACTGTTTTGAGAATTCTCAGCCACAAAGTATCGGCTAATAAAAATAGGATAGCACAACTAGGTTTTTTTTTTTCGAGTGCTATAGCACAACTAGGTTGGCGATGTAGTTTCGGCACTAGAAGAATCCTATATCAATGACGCCAACACCATTTCGAAGCAAATTCCATTATTTGCTCCCTGGTCCCTCGAGTAAATTAATGTGGGGTGCGCAATGCAAGTGGAAGTGTTCACAAGATCTATCGGGCAAAAACGACGTTGAAGCCAACTGAGCAACAAGATCCAAGATTTCTGGCCTGGGACCACTGAACTTTCTGCCAACTCACCGATGAGTCTACACAATGGAATGTAAAAATAAATAAGAGCCCCCGCGTCGCACCAAAAAACCCTAACTTCTGCCGCCTCCCTCACCCCCTGCCCGGTCCCTGGGTGGCGGGGCTCAGCGGGACCGGCGGTTCGTCGGAGCGCGCGCGTCCTCCTCCTGGCGAGCTCCGGCTGGTCCTGGTGGCGGCATGGCGCAGTGTGCGGCGGCGGGGCTGTGCGAGAGGCTGCGGGTCGGCCGGTGGTGCGCCGCGGGCTGCGGCCCGTCCCGGGCCCGATCTGGGCCCCTGAAGGGCCGAGCACTCCATCCTCGACAGCGCGTGGGCGCCAGATTCCGCCCCTATGGCAGCCGCGTGGTGGTGTGCGTGGAGCACGCCGGCGTGTGCTGCAGGACCGCTGCCTGGAACCATGGTGGTTCTAGGCTTCGGGCAACGCTCCTCCGCCTCCGTCGGCATGGTGCTCGGCGGGGTGCGGTCGTTGACGTCCTGGAGGATTTGGTAAATGTGTTGTTGTTCTGGCCGCGCGTGGTCTCCGCTAGGTGCGGTTGACTGCTGCGGTTGCTGGTGGTGATTGACTGCCTCTTTTGTAGGGATTGCTTAAACTCCGGGTGAGAACTCTGCATCGACTTCGTCGTTGCCGGCGGCAGCGGTGTCTTTGACACCATTCCCTTACAGGAGGTGCCGTTGTGGAGCTCCAGCGCCTACATTACTTTGGTCTCCGGGTGAAAACCTTGGATCCGGCTTGCCGGATCGGATGACGGTGTTGGTCGTCAACACAACCTCCTTGGAGGCGTTATCTTGGAGACGCTAAAGTATGGCTTTTGTTGCTTCGTGTGCTGGTGGTGCTGCGTTCTGGTGGTGTTGGTGCGGCCAGCTTGGGGCCGATGGTGGCGTGTTCCTCTCTCTGGCGGGTCTTCGCATGGTCTCGGTCACATGGATGTGCTTGCCCAAGACACTCCTATGGTAGCCGTGCGGTGTGGTGAGCTTCGGGCTCTTGGTGGCGTCTCGGCTCATCTTTGTTCAATGAAGACGCAACTGATGCCTCCTACCTGCTAATCGTTTTTTACCTCCGTGGCGGAGTTCCCTGTCTAGATTAGTGCTAGGTGCTAAGCTTGACACTCGTCGATGATGGTGGTGGTGCTCCTCAGTTGTGCCTGGGAGTCGAGTCGCACGCCGGTGCGGTGCGCTAGGCAGTTGCCGAGTCTTGGCATTGTGATCCCTGACTGCACCCTTCACCTCTTGTGCCTCTCTTGGTGGCTCTTGCTTTTCTTTTCTGGTTATCTTTTTTCTTGTATTTTCATTGTTCTCTCTTCCCTTGAACCCCCTGTAATTTTCTCCATCCGTTTGTAAGAACATGTCCCTGTGCTGTCTGGTTAGTTGAACGAGATTTCCCAGCAAAAAAAAGATGAACGAGATGCAGGGTTTCACGCTAACCCCCGGAGACGTTTGATCTCGAATGTTGCGAGTGGAAGTCATCTAATTCACAGACAACTCTGACAGATATGTAAGATACAAAACGTTTGTCTGCCAGTCTTCAGCCGGTCCTTCTTTCCGTCGTAGATCAACAGTTTCCAATGAATGCGAGATCCAACCATAGAGAAACTAACCACTAACCACCACGAACAGTTTAAAACTCAAGAGATTGTCTCACCAACGAGCCTGATTCTCAGTGAGAGTTCACAGCAGTAACAAATGGATTACTAGTTTTGCAAGAAGATCTATACCTAACCCATTGTGATAACATCATAGCAGAGGCAAGCAAATACAAGTACACTCCAGAGAGTGAGTACACCGGAGAAGAACACTGTCCTGTCCTGCAGCAATCAGGACAAAAGAGTGAGTCAGCTCCATGCTGGCGACGCTAGACGACACGCTACAATCTGAAGTTCTGCAGATCAATCTAAAAAAAAAAAGGACGTACCCAGTGCTGAGAGCTCCCGCACTGTGCGGGGTCTGGGGAAGGTGTCAGTGGCAAGCCTTACCCTCACCTAGTGCAATGTGAGGAGACCGCGACTCGAACCTGGTACCTCTCGGTCACAGGCGGTGAGGCTCTACCGCTGCACCAGGTCCGCCCTTCTCTGCAGATCAATCTCAAAAAAAAAAAAAAAAAAAAAAAATTCTGCAGATCAGATCAGATAAGCCATACACTCCCCCCAGCGAATTCTTAATTATCAGAATTTCAAGTGAAACAACTCAGAATTTTGTGTCCTCACCTCAAATTGCTGTCAATCCTTATCCCCAGAACAAGCAAAGGCCAAACCATCCTAGCTTTCCGGGAAAGAGACATGCTCATCGTATAGTGCGTAGTGAAGGGGCACAGTCAGTCAGAGATCTCGCATGTTTTGGCATGTTCATCAATAAAAAAGAAGATGCATGAATCATCACATGCAGCAACTAGGCCGTGGCGACATGCTCTTCCGTTTTCTCGTTTAAAAGAAGCTTAGATCTCTGGCCGCTAAAGTCCGCCATGAATAATGCAACAGCATGACCAACAGTTGCAAGGAGGGGCCATACAAGAGCACATGGTTATCAGTTAGAGTACATGTTTTTAATTCTCAAACTGAGGATTGAAATGATAAACCATGGAGCAAGGACGGTGGATCCAATCTTGGCAGTGCTACTGTGCTAGCTCACTGTAGGGTCAACTTGTCATTACTATTCACTGGCATAATTATCACATGCAGTCGTAGAGCATAGATCATCATTTCCAGGACGCAAAGTTATTCACCAAGCAAGCAAGCATGCTAATGGTCCATTACCTGTTCTTCAAGGCAGCTCCCTTTGTGGATTTTTTTAAATAATATTATTTTAAACTTTTATTCAAAAAATAGCACGCATTTTCAAAAAATTCAGAAAATAGCGCGGTGTCGTGATGGGCCGTGCCGAATCCAGTGGTTTTGTCATGGGCCAAGACGAAAGCCACCTTTCGGCATGGCCCATGAGGAAACCTGGCTATTGAGGAAAGCAACTGGAGGAGGAGGTACCTTCTTCCTTCTGTTTATTTATTTTTATTAAAACGAAAGTTGCTCAACCGTATCATTATTCGTGATAAAAAATATATATATAATATATGCGCGTCGACGAGTAGGTTCCATTCCCATGATCGGTTTCGAGTTTGGTCGACTCTAACTCCTTAATTTTGGATCAAAATTCGCAAAAACATTTGACGAATTTTGTCAAATTCATCGCACTCAGTGGTTTGTTTAAATTTTTCTTTCACAAGTAGATGGATATCACCCTTCCAAACAACTTTTATGTTCACCCTTCCAAACAACTTTTATGTTAAAACATAAAAATTGTTTGGAAGGGTGATATCCATTTACTCATGAAAGGAAAATTTAAACGGTCGACTGAGTGTGACAAATTTGACAAAATTCGTCAAATTATTTGCGAATTTCGATCCAAAATTAAGGATTTAGAGTCAACCAAACTCGAAACCGATCACGGGAATGGAATCCACTCGTTGACGCGCATATATTTCATATATATTTTATCACAAATAATGATATGGTTGAGCAACTTTCATTTTAATAAAAAATTAAACAGGAAAAAGAGAACCTACCTTTTCCTCACCAGCCATGCCGAAAGCTACCTTCCTTCATTTGCTTTCCTCATGGGCCATGCCGAAACCAGCCTTTCGTCCTGGCCCATGACGAAACCGCTGGTTTCAGCACGCCCCATGACACACCGCGCTATTTTCCAATTTTTTTTGAAAAAGCGTGCTACTTTTCAAATAAATGTCTAAAACAATATTATTTTTTAAAAAATTCCCCTTTGCGTTGGGCCATGTCATTGGATTCTATATCCAGGATGACTGCATTGTCTGTCAGCGGTCAAAACTGGAACACAGAAAGAATCCTACAAGGAGCAGCTTCAGCAGAAGCGTTGCCAAAATTTTGCACCAGAAAATTTCGACTTATCACACGTCCTATGGATTGAGATGGCAAACGACTACACCACATCAGACAAACCTTCATGACAGTGGCTGATCTAGAGGGTGGAGAAGGATGACCACAACTCGCAACCGATTCCAGGATGGCAAGACACTGCAGCTCAAGTTCTCCGCCAACCCGTGGCAACGCTATCTACAGTTGCACACTGACCATTTATTTTGAACTTTTTTTCTTCAGTTGCTAGCATAGTAAAAATCTGAAGATGCAGTCATGCAGAGACTCGGAAGTCAGGCACCTATAGAACAAAATGAACATCATTAGCAGGCATGACACTGTGTTAACAAATGATGATAAACCGTCTTGTCAAACAAGGAATCCAATAGGCACATGCAAGCAAGCACACAATAATGCACCCATGCATACACTGCGGCCCAACTTAGCGGAGCTTCTTGGCGTCATTAGAGAGCGACACTCCAGATCCTTATCAATAATGATCCGTCAACCAAGCCAAGCCTGCGGTGAACATAGTACCCAGATTGATCAAAGCAGTGGTTAGCCGGTCGGCTCTTCTTCTCAGTAGTACTACAGTGATGCACAATTGTATTTCCTCCAATCATCATCCAGACATCCCATGGGTTACTATCTTGCATCTGATAGTTCCACTATATTTTGATAAGCACCTGAGAGGGTATTTTTTTTAGTTCTCATAGACTAAAGAGCAACAACCAACCTCGGGACGCTCGCGATCCTTATCAATAATGCTCTGTCAACCATGCTAAACCTGCCGTGAACAGAGTACTACACAGATTCATCAAAACAAGTTGTTGGCCGGTCGGCTCATGTGCTTCTCAGCAGTAACACGCTGATGATGCAGCATGCCTCGTTTTTCTGCAGTGCACAGCTGTATTTCCCATCATCATCCCATGGATGACTATCTTGCATTCGATAGTACCAATATCTTCTGATAAGCACATGAGAGGGACACCTTTTGAGATTCTGATCAAGAAAGAGCAAGGACTAACCTCTCGCACTTCTGTGCCCGGCAATAAAGGCAGAGATTCTTTTTGTAGTTTCAAACATCTGCAAAATTCCAACTTAGGGATGATAGCACTGGATAGTGTCCACAAGATGGTATATCAATGAGGCCACACGGTTATGATCTAATTCGATAGGATTGAAGGTGTCCGATGTCCCCAGCAGACCAGTGGCCCATCGCACCCTCATAATTTCAGTTCCTGGAACAAGGAAATCCCAGGCACCAATTAGCTCATCTTAAGCCGGAGCATCTTATCTATATCCACATATCAGCACTACGGCTATGCAAAGGTGGCAGCCACATATATGATGATATATATCCATTTCAAGTGAAGGCGAATTTAATCCTGCCAAAATTTTCTTTTTTATTGTCAAGAAAATAGAAAACCATAATAAACACCGTATGAAGAACATCCAGTATTTTATATGACTAGATGAATTAATTTTACACGGAACAAATTTATGCCATTAGGATATCTGCAATGCAAGCTACTTTTACAGGGTGAGAAGAAAGGCACAATATAAACACATCATCATGTACCCAGAAGTCGTGATGCAATGCAAGCATAGGTGCTTCGATAGTTACATTATCTGTTAACTAGAGGTAGTTATAAAACAGGCACATGTTGCACTAGTATGCTATTGCTACAAAATTAGTACGTTAGCTGTCCTGATTGGCAAGGGAAATCAGCAATCTTTTGTTAAGCACCTCCAAACATCTGCATCATGTACGCTCTTACGTACTAGAGTTCACACAAATGAACCACTCATTTGCAATTGGTGCAAGTTGGTTCCCAGCAAGCAATCAGGTCAAGGGCTTAGCTTGGAACCTTGGACAAAGTATTTTCTGAATCTGTGCAAGTTGGTTCCAACTACTGCAAGATGAATCACTCATTTCCAGTTGAGATGTATGCACAAAGTATTTAATAATCACATAGACAATCAAATGTTATCTATTGGACTTTCAGCTACACGCTATCATAATGAAGTTTTCGTCGCAATCCTCCCAGGAAATGTGTCTAACCAGATCAAGAGCAGTAGTAGCAATGAACCGAAGTCCAGTTGTGCAGATTGTTAGATGGCTTTGCTGAAATCATTGATCATCTGCCGAACCATAGAGTTCATCTTGTTATAGAAAAGGCGCTTAAGCATTAAAGCTACCTGCAGGTTGTCAAGATATCGGTAGAACAATTCAATTAAATGAGTCAATGGCTAAGACTCACCATGTTAGCCCAATGCAAAATCCTTCAAACTATTGAGTAACTAATTAATCTGGATAACCTTCAATTCCATAATGAGCTAAGGTTTGATGGTTTCCAAACATTCTCCATATTTGTACTCTCGACACAAGCATCCATGGATGAACTTAGTATTAACACAATCTTTCTAATCTCAGTAATACATATGTACTCGCGACACAAGCATCCTATTCAACGCTTCTATTCATTTTGACTCAAGAGTATGCTGTTACATAAAGATATCAGCACTATAACCTGCTAATAAACTTGGCATACCTAATGACTTTACAGAAAAAACTTCCACTAGATTTATATGCAAGAGTGGTACTCCATACTGCAAAGATGTTAGTTAGTACCATGTTATCCAGTTTAGTTAAAACAGTACAGCATATTATGTTAACAGCCAATAGAAGGTCTATTCTCTTCTTCTTTCTTTGACGATTTAGTGTCTTCCATTATATTCCCACTTATGAATTCAACCAAGGCAGGTTTCTGTAACAAAATGGAAATTTTCCCTGGCATACCAATATATGTTTCTGAAGTCTTTCGGTAGAGTGGCAAGAGGCTTAGTAGTAGTGCATTTATATGTGTCACCACACCACACACATTCACATTTTAATCATGTACCCTTAACACATGCAATATGAGATGTTGCATTTGCAGCTTGCCAAAGCCACTATCTTGTCACTAATTTGAGCAGGAAAACAACAGCATTCATCAGCAATACACTAAGTAGCCGAATACCATTGATGGCTAACTGCCATAGCCCATAGAGTGTACATTCTAGTATCATCTGATCTTAAAATCAAACATCACAATACAAATCAAATAACAACAAGTACTAGGGAAACATCTCAAAAGGCTAAAAGAAAAAGCTCACGCGAAATCTTCCACCAAGATCGCCTTCTCCACCATCTCATCCTCCTCCTCCTCCTCCTCTCCTCCTCCTTCCGCTCCTCTACTTCTCGGATCCCCTCGACGCAACCCTTCTCCTGTCCCAACTTCTTCTTCAGCTCTTCCCCGACCACAACAACCCTATCCTCCTCGTCTCCGCGCCCAATGACTACCACCTCGTCGCTTCCTCCGCCTCCGTCTCCGTCGCCGACGACCACGACCTCGTCGGCGCCGCCCTGACCGCCAACAAGGGCGTCAGGAATTGCCCCGCATGTGGGTCCCGCGTCCTCAACGCAGCCTCCACGGGGCGGGAGGGGGGCATCTCCGTCGTCCTCCTCGTCGTCGGAGAGGGAGAGCTGGGGGAACCGGGAGGATACGGCCATGGCGGCCAGGGAGAAGGCCTCGGCGATGGACTCCGGCGGGAGCGCGCAGTCCTCCAGGCCTGCGTCCTCGAGGCGCGGCGGCAGGATGGGCTCGCCGGAGCCGGTGAGCAGCCTGCCTTCCTCTGCCATTTTGCTGTCAGCCACGTGCGCAGACTGGAGGTTTCGGGAAGGCGTTGTGCACACCAGGCCAGCCCGAGTTAGACCAGGCAGCCCACTAGGCGAGCAATCTCAGCCGGTATTACACTAGGCCTGGCCGTTAGTCTGGTGTGCAAAACTGTATTCGCTCAAGAAGAAGTGTATTCCCGACCCTCAAAAAAAAAAGAAAAAAGAAGAAGAAGTGTATTCCCGCTGAAAAAAGAGTTCAAAAGGAAAAAAAGAGTTCAAAAGGAAAACTTACATGAGAGGAATAGAGTAAATAAGTTAGCAAGAAAAGATAGAAACCTCATAATATTGGCGCGGGTGCTCATAGTAATAGTCTTGTTTCTCGTTGTTGGGAAAACACCTCCTGATCTTGATGGTGGAAGTTTCTTTTCTAGATCGCTCAATCTCTAGCGGCATCACCTTCTCGAAACTTTCTTCTATGAATCATCCCAACTCCGGCAGTGCAGCGGCGCTAGCTCTTGGCCAAAGCTACGCCCAATGCCGAGGAGGATCGAATGGCTACCAACAAGCGTCATCGACGAGGTGCGGCAGGAAATCCCCGATGAGACTATGCTGACTCAGTGCTAGTTGTCAGTGCCTCCAGGCTCTCTGCTCCATTGGTGGCTACTCAGTCTGGAATGCGGTCGAAGATTACGCAAGGACTTCAGATGATTCACATGGAGAAACGAGATCTCTTTGCTTGTTAGGGTTGAAGATGGTCTCTGATGTTGTATACGATGCACAAATTAGTTTGGCTCATAAGTTTCGAAGATAATATTTTTTCTCCCATTGTATGATGTTAGTTTGTACGGTAATGGTAACAACAGAAATTCTACGGGAAGCACAAACAATTTCCCCGTTTCTTCTCGTTCTTGTTCATCAAGTGTTCAAGAGTCGGGGGTCGCGAATGCTTGCCGCTCCTCGTTCGGTGACCGATTTGTTCACGGCTGAGTTGTGTGTGGAGTCGGTCGCACTGCCTTAGATTGAACGCGAGAAGAAACACACGAACAGTTTTGTACCGTATCCATATTGTGTCAAATGTCTGGATGCTGATCAGATACCTACCAAAAAGTGTCTTTTGCTTCTGGGCACCAGTGCCTCTGCCATTTAAAAAATTTGAAAATCGTATTTTCAAGCTTCAAAAAGTTCTGAAAATTAATACGGATGTAGGTAATGGTGTATCCCATAAACGTGTAAAATATCAAATTCAAATATTTTGTATTATGGGCTACATAAAAATGAAAAAATCTCATAAATTTAGAGATTTAAAACTATGCATACTTAGATCCACCATTTTGTCATTTTTTCTAGCTCAGAATACAAAGTATTTTGCACGTTTGTGGGATTGACCACGTCCAGAATTTTTTCAGAATTTTTTAAAACTCGTAAATATGATTTTTGTTTTTTTTAATGGCAGAAGCACGGCGGGGAGCAAAAAAATAGATCTGCACTCATCAGATACCTACTAGAATAGGAGTTACAAGAGATAAGTAGTGCGTTGTGCTTTGAGATTCGTTAGAAATGGTCCACGCTGATGAGCTTGTGGACCAGGTCCGATGAATTTTACTCGCGAAGCTTCCTCGCGGGTCTAGTGTTAGAGTGAAGCCGATATGTGTTGACCTTGACCGAGGTACACGCCTCAGCTTCATACTAGTATCTAGTCTCAGCTCTCGTGTATGATTCCACAGAGACTATCACGACTAGCCATGGCCGCAGCGAGCTCTCGTCTCCCTGCCCTCTTCCTGCTGTTCTGCTTCTACCATTGTTGCATGTCATCCATCCACGTCCGTTTCGCTGTCTCGCTGTCCATCGGTGACAGCCGCCAAAGGCTGAGCCGCCGGTAGCCGTACCTGATAGAAGCAAAGCGCACAGCAGCAGCAGCACCGGCCGAGTGCCGACGTACGCGAAGGAAGTGCTGCCGCTACGGAGAAACCTCACGGCCGCTACGGAGAACGTCGGCCTCCTCCCGTTCCCGGCGGACACCGCCACGAACTGGAACGGTGACTGCCACTTTGTCAATCGCGGCAGCAAGCTCATCGCCATCCACATCAACTCCACAGAGTACACGGAGACGATCTCCCCGAGCAAGAACCTATCGTCTGCTCGCTCCTTGGACTACAGCGGCTCCCTTGGTATGAACACGACGGAATTCTGCCCTCCTGTCTTCTCTGTGTTCCAAGAACAACAAGCCGCAGTCGTTTTCTCTGCTGGCTCCGTGGAAAATAATGTCGAGTTCCACAACCTTACATGCTTCAGAAACACACAGGTAAGTTGTTCCGACGATCCTACTAGGGCGCGGAAATTACTGTATGATAAATATGGACAAAGAGCAACGAGGAATCCGCATGTTGCAATCGGCGGCAAGGTCACGCCATCGTGGCTGGAGCAACCTGCTGTCGCGGGTTCGGCTTTGATCTGCGCCGTGGCAGGACTTCTGCTCTGCTGCATCCGTGGTCGCAAGAGACCCCGGCAGACAACTGCAGCTATCGAGCTGGAAGATGATGATGGGCAAATCCTCCGGGAACCGGAGAACTTGCGAGGATTTGGTCCCTGCGAATTCGTGCACAGTGAGCTCGCCGCCGCGACGGACAACTTCGCCGAGGAGAGGAAGATCGGGAGAGGGGGATTTGGCCCTGTGTACCGAGGCCACCTGAACGAGGAAGACCGTCATGTGGCCATCAAGGTGCTTTCACAGGAGCTGTCCGTGCAGGGTCTCAAGGAGTTTCAGGCCGAGGTCACCATCATGAGTCAGCTTAGGCACCGCAACATCGTCAGGCTAGTCGGCTGGTGCTGTCGCCGGAGAGAGCTAGCAATAGTCTACGAGCTCATGTCCGGCGGCAGCCTCGACGCGCATCTATACAATCCTGACAGACACTTAACTTGGCCACAGAGGTACTCAATTCTCCTCCTGAACTCGCCTAATTTATGTCTGAAAATTTAAGGTTGATGTCCAAACTCTGTGCTCGTCACCAACTGCAGGTACAAGATCGCGCTTCAGCTGGGCTCCGCCTTGCGGTACCTGCACACGGACTGCGACCAGTGCGTCGTCCACGGCGACATCAAACCAGCCAACATAATGCTCGACGCGTCCCTCAACGCCAAGCTCGGCGACTTCGGGCTAGCGAGGCTCGTCGACCACGGAGCCGAGCCGCAGACGACGCAGGTCGTCGCGGGCACCGTCGGGTACATCGACCCGGAGTTCGTCAGCAGCCGGAGGCCGAGCGCCGAGTCCGACGTGTACAGCTACGGCGTCGTGCTCCTAGAGATCGCCTGCGGCAGGCGGCCGACACCGTCGAGGCGAGCATCGGGTCAGGCAGGCTCGGCCAAAGCGCTGCTGTTGGCGTCTGTCCGTGACATGTACCGCCGGGATGTGATCCTTGAAGCGGCGGATCCGAGGCTGGACGGCGAGTTCGACGAGATGGAGATGGAGCGTCTGCTGGTGACGGGGCTTTGGTGCGCGCAGCAGGACCCGGTGCGGCGGCCGTCCGTTGCGCAGGCTGTGGATGTGCTACGGTCTGAAGACGTGAAACTGCCGGTGCTGGTTGGCTCTGGGGAGATTCGCGCGTTGGAGTTGCAGGCTTACGGTGATTTGCATGCCGAGAGCTCTGCTTATCTGGATGATGAACCAACTGAAACTGCGTACCTGACGACCGAAGAAACAGCTCATATGTTTCCAGAAGAATAGTAAATGTATCGAAGCATTGAAATTTGACTAATGGTATAGGACATTGAAGGGGATAAACAAATTCACTGGCGGCCTGCCTTCGACACTTCGGGTGTGTTTGGATCATTAGCTCACCTAGCTTAGCCAGGCTAGGCTGCTCGAGCTGCCTTGGGCAAGCGCCTGCCCAGGCAAGGTTACCTGTTTGGTTTGTTAGCTACGCCTAGCATTACCAGCCACAGATTAGCACGTACTAGAGACGGTTACTTTATTCATTAGCAACGCAAGGATTTTCTAGCTACTTTTTCCTTTTCTTGCCGTCGGAGGAGAGCCGAATTGGCTCTCCCAGCCGGGCAAGGATTTTCTAGCTCATGCTGGCTAATTTGCTTGGCAAAGTTGGTTATCGGACTCACTACCAAACACATAACCTTGCCGGGCGAGGCTATTGTTGACCTTGCCGAGGAACCAAACGTTCCCTTCGTGACGACAGAAGGAAATTATCGTGTGAATCTTTTCCATCAGCAGACACAGCTCCTTTGATTTCAGATTTCGATGTCTCTGTGTCCGATCTCAAGGACTGAATAAGCGAAGGAAAAATCAAAGGAGTCAAGTCCATAATCCTTTTGAAATTCTTTCAGAATTGTACTTCAGTAGGAGTTTCTGAGTAAAAATTAAAGAGTAAACTAAAGGTGCAGATATGGAATATTAGTACAGCCTCCAAGTCGTGGTATGTTTTACAAAGCATGATGAACTGGAATATAGCAGGAAGTCTCGCTGTGAATGGCGTGCTGTACAACTGGAAGCTAGTTGCATTGACAACCAAACAAGCTTTTAAGAGTAAAATGCACCTACGGTAACTAAACTTGTCCAAAATGAACGATTTGGTCATTGAACTTTGGAAACAAAATTTTCGGGTTGACAAACTTGTACCGTACGCTCACGTACGGTCACTGGTACTGTCTGGCTTCGTATTTGCCTTACGTGGCATGGCCGGGTCCAGTATCTGACCGGTTGAAGGACCGCAGGGGCGACGACGAAGCTTTGCAGGGGGGTTTTCGCAAAATGGTGAAACGAACAGAAATTCCCCATCTCTCTCACTCCAAATCCCTAACCTTCGTTGCGGGTGGCAAATCGCCATGTGTGCCGGTAGTAGCTCGAGCGGAGTCGCCGGCTTGCTCTCCGCCTCCGACGCCGCCTTGCTCTCCCCTTCTGGCGTCGGATTTCTTCCCCTCTGGCGCCAGCTCGAGCGGTGTCGGTAGCTCAAGCAGCGGCGCCGGCTTGCTCTCCCCGTCTAGCCCCGTCTTGCTCTCCCCCTCCGCCCCGGATTTCTCTCCTCCTCTGGCGCGGCATGCTATCCCCCTATGGCGCATCTGGTACGCATCCTCTATTCTTGCTCCTCTGTTCTTGCTTCTTCAGTTCTTAATCATTTGGATTCCCTCTTTTATTGTTTGCATATGCAAAAATGGTGCATTTTTTGGCACTGGCAGCAGGCGTATGTGGAGTGATTGGTTTCCAATGGGCTGTTGGACGAAAAAGTTTGCACTTGTTGCATAAGTTGAAGAAGTAGAACCGAAGGAATAAGTTGCCGATGCAGTTGAAAAGAGAAAATGCAGTGAAAGATGAAGATGCAGTGAAAGATGAACTGAAGCAACTAGTGCACATTACTGGCTTGTTGATGTCATTGTTTGAAGATCATAGAAACCTAGTTAGTTTAGTCAAGTTAGGTATTGTGGCAGTATTTGTGCTTACTTTCAGTGTGGTTGTGGAAGCTAATGTGAATTGTGTGTACTGTCAGCGTCTTAGTGTGCTAGCTGACACCTGCCAGTGTGCAGCAATGACAGTGTGTAGCAATCACAGTGTGTGGTAATATTAAAGCAATTGTATTCATCAGAAATATGTGATGTGTGTGACAATTATTTGAAATATCTCTAGTTTTAATTCTGGCAGTTTATATCAGTGTGCACAAGCACTTGTAGTAATCTTGCAAACATGAATATGGCACTCACAAAATGCCAGGAAAGTGAATATTGTTGCTCACAAAATGCCAAGAAAGAGTACAAATCAGGGAAAATGTGTTAAAATTGCAGGAAATCCCAGATTTGCCATATGGATAGTCACAGCGCATTAAATCACATATAGTTCCAGCAAATGAGTAAAGAAGCTCACGTACAAACCAGAATTGCCATATGGATAGTCATAGCACACAAATTAACACATAGTTAACATGATAGGAGTACATCATGTGAAAAAGACTAAATATTGTTGCTCAAAAGCATTACAGTTCACATTACAAAGTCAAGCCCTAAATTCATCGAACATTGATACTTCTTTTGGCTGGCTTGTTGTAGCTTTGGCAGCCTTCTTCTCAGCAGCTATCTGTCGCTTTTCTGCAGCCAATTTATTTCTCTCCTCAGCTTTTTTGGCCTTGGCAGCAAGTTGAGCTTCTTTCTTCTGAGCTGCTGCCAGCTTCTTCAGCTCTGTAGCTTCTTCCTTCCTTTGTTGAGCTTCTAATTTTCTCTGCTTTGTCAGCTCAGCCTTGAGTTGTTTTCTTCTGCAGTTTTCTTCAGTTTATCAGCTAGTGCAGCTTCTTTCTTTTCTTCATGTGCTCTTAGCTTGGCCAGTTTCATAGCTTCGGCCTGCATAGCAATGTTTTGCTTCACACCAGCGCTAGAGCCTGCAGTAGCCACGTTTTGGCCCAGCTCCTCAGCAATGAAACTGCAATCCGGCAAAGGTACTGCATGCACATTCCTGGTCCTTGGAGGCGGCACCTGTACATATTTTTTTGTCAAAAGTGATAGCTAAAATGCTATGTGCAGTAATTGGTACAAGTGTTGATCAAAGTTATCTGCTGCACCATCTCCTCCAACATAGTATCTTCAACATTCTCAACCGTTGGATTGCCATGATTGAGATCAGCAAAAGTGAAATTTCCACCATTTATTGAATGCTCCTGTGTAACAATAGTTTAATCAGATTATACTGCATTTGCATGCAACAGTTGTAAAAATTGACAGAATGAACAATACAAGTACCTGTGTAGTCACTGGCACCTCTTCCTCTGGATCATCAGGCAATGGTCTGTTTTTCTTCCTCATTTGCTTCTTAGGTGGCAGTCCAGCTTTCGCCCATGAGCAACCACCTTTGTTGTGGCCAGGCTTGCCACAATGACTGCAATGAATTATCACTCCATGTTTGGACATTACTGTACCACCACTTTGACTCTGTTTTTCTTCTGGTTGTTTCCTCCTACTCTTCTTAGGTCTGCCAACCTTTTTCTCATAGTGAGGAGGAGCAACATTAGGGCAGTTCACAACTCGATCCCATTCTGACTTGTCTCTACAGGGCATGATGTTGTGAGCATAAGCTTTTCTGAACCTTTCCACAGAATATGCAGGGTGTACGTGATCACATGGTTTTTTCCACTCATGTCTCAGACATGCAATGGCGTGGTGACAGGGAATCCCACTCTGATCCCATCTCCTACAAGTGCAACTCCTGTTTAGCAACTCTACAATGTAGTCCTTTCCTCTGAAATCCACATCAAAAAACCCTGATCCTGCTGGCTTCAAAAAGCATTCAGCTGACAATTCAACAAACTTGGTAAGTTTCTTTGCTATTTTGGGGCAAATTGGACCTGTAAACTTATCTCCTTCTTCTTGCTTGTTGACAATTCTTGTCATCAATTGTTGATTGATCCTATCAATCATGGTGAGTATTGGCAATTCTCTAGCTTCCAGTATGTACCTACAAACCAGGGAAGAATCATGGATATCAAATAGGATTCTAGTCCAAGCTACATGGATTCGTTTAGCATCAACATGCTCAAAATTTCACAACTCTAAAAATCAGGAAAAAATAGGACTTACTTATTGAATACTTCACAATTGTTGTTCAACAATATATCACACTTGGGCCAGACATTATGAAATGCCCTCACCCAAGTGTTGGGTGGCAGCTCGTCGAGCCAATCATGTGCTTCTTTGTTCAATAACTTCATCTCATCCATAGCTTCCTGCCATCTTTGAACAGTTGTGCATCTAGCAATCTTCCACAACTGATTTTTAAGGACTTCACCTCTGAAAAGCTGGTTGAAATTCTGCCAGAGATACCTAACACAGAACCTATGTTCCGAGTCAGGAAATATCTCAGAGACTGCCTTAATTAATCCCTACAAATTTTGCAGCAACATGTATTAAACAATAGATAGCAGATAGTGAAGAAAATTGAAGAGTAAAGGTTCAAAGAAGATTTAGCTACGTACTTTCTGTTTGTCAGACATTATTGTCCATGCACTTGTGTTGATAATACCCAAATCCTTTTTGAGAGTCTGAAGGAACCATCTCCAATTTTCGGTGTCCTCTACCTCAACAACACTAAATGCAACTGGAAAAAGTTTGACCGTAGACGACCGCGCGGAACAAGTTTGTCAACCCAAAATTGTTTCCTGAGTTCAGTGACCAAATCGTTCATGTCGGACAAGTTTAGTCACCGTAGCTGCATTTTACTCAGCTTTTAATACACAAAAAACAATTGCGGACTATTTAGAAAGAAAAATTTATGAACTTCAGCCATGTTCACTCCTATAGCTTACTCCTGTAACAACCAAACAAGCTTTTAATACACAAACAAACAACTGCTGACTGTATAGAAACAAACATAACAAACAGTTCTATGATGCTCCAGTAGTTATACGGTACTGTAACATTTCTCTAGCATCAAACACTACCTATAGAAACAAACTTGCTGTCATTGCCTGAAAAAATAGACATGGTTAATATAAAGAGTAATGTATTAAGAGAACAGATATAGGCACGCACTGGCAAACAAAAGAGAACTGTTGTCATGTTTCTTCTAAAACTAGAAAGAGAAGTTGAACCCAGATAGTTATTCAAGGAATGTATATTTCCTGCAACTACAAAAGAACTAGAGTTGTATGATGAAGTAAGAACGTGACATTATAACAGCATTGGAATTCATTGAGTAAACAGTTCTGTATCACTACTACATTGTCATGCCTAAGACATTCGGGTTTTCTTCTGAGCACCGGGTTCAGTGATAATCGGCTTTTCATGTGTCATCTTGAACCTGTTCCGAACTTCAACCAAGAGAGAAGGAACAGTCTGCATGTCGGGGGGCTGCCCCCGGGTAGGGCAAAGATGTGGTGTTGAGAGCTCTAAAAGGCTGGCCGGATCAATATTCAGCCGGATCACTTGGGCCGAATCTCCTGTGAATTCGGTTAGCTCTCTATCGAGCTAAAGCATGGGAAGAAACAAAGGGGATCCAGTAAAGCCAAACCGGATTAGTTTGGGAAGTATCGGCTGAGTTAGCCGGATTGGTCAGGAAGGACCCGGATAAGGTGATCCGGATATGGCACGGGGGCCAAGTAATGTCAGTAAGGTCACGGGACCTGCAATTCTACTGACCGAGGTTCAGAGGACAGCAAGGTCGAGTCACAGGTTTTCCGGATCGCAAGGCCCTAGGCGCTGACTCGGCCAATTCAGGAAAGGGGCTATGGCCTAGACCCGGTGGGCTACGCCTGCCATTGCCTGAAGAGGCAAGATAGGCCTGCTGGGACTTGACAGCCAGGTCAAGCCACGGGATTCCTGGGAGCGCAGCGACCTAGGAGCTGACTCGGCCAATTCGGGAAAGAGGATGTGACCTAGACCCGATGGGCTACAGCTGCCATTGCCCGAAAGAGCAGGATAGGCCTGACAGTCCGGCCGTTGGATTGACAGGGGGCAGAGGCTTGTCCTGTTCCTCTTGTCCATGCCATTATCACTTCCAGCCAGGGGCAAAATGGTAATTCGGTTAGTGTATAAGTAAGCTACCACATCCTCCAGTACGAGGGACGGGCGATACGAGGGTGAGGAGGACGAGCATCATTTCCCCCCAAGCTCCATCTTCTTCCTAGAGTTTTCACCATTGTTCTTCATACAGCTCAAGGAGCGCTCTGTACTTGTAAACACTTGAGATATAAAGAGAGTAGGCTAGTGCTGCAGTAGGGGTGTTACCTCCACAAGAGGGCCCCGAAGCAGGGTACATCGTGGTGTTCTTTGCTTCTTCTTGGTTCTGCTTGTTCTTGTTCGTTCTTGCAAGTTCTTGGTTGTTCTTCATGCGTGCTTCGTGAGCACGCAAACCCTCCCCGGATCCCCCAACGTCCTAGCGAGCCCACAACTTAAGCCATCCTATGGCATCTGCCGTGACACCACCACGACAGTTGGCGCCCACCGTGGGGCCCGCAGTGGCGTTGGCTGGGGTTTCCTTCCGGACGGGCTCCGTCACTGGCTCCGGCGAGCGGGTCCTCTCTGGGCTCATTTGCAAGATCGGCAAGTTCAACTTCATCAGCGACAACGCGGGGTGCTTCGCCAACAAGCCCTTCCCCGCTGACGGCTTCCTCATGACGCTCGGCAGCTTCGTCACCTACGTCGCCACCGAGCCTGTCCGCGAGTACCCGGCGCAGGTGCTCGTGGCTGAGGATCCTCCCTCTTTCCGCGCAGCTCTCGGACGGCGTAGCGCTCGCCCCGGGAGTAGCGTGGAGGTAATGGTGGTTGGAACAAGCGCTGCGGCTGGCAAAGGAGATGCCAGCAAGAGCATGCCCGAGGAGCTGGCCACGCCAGTGGATCCGGTTGACAAGCCGACTCGGACGGCCAAGTTCCCAAAGGAGAAACCGGATCCGGTTGGCCCGCTTGGCATGTCAAGTAGGGAAGCTCCCTTAGAGGATGTCCTGGAGAAGCTATCTCGGCCAGTGGCACCTGGGACAAATGTAGAGCTTACTGTAGCTCAGCTAGAGGCAGAGCGCCTGAGGTTGCAAAAAGAAGCCCGATTAGTGGTGGAGTCTAGGCAAGCCTTTGATAGAGATATGAGAGAATACAATGCTGCCAATGGGATCACTGATGGCTTTACTCCTGTAGTGCATCGCTCGCGCAAGAAAGCCGAGTTGCGTAACCGGGGTAAGGACCTCAATGACGAGTTAGCTAGAGCTGCAGGATCGAGCTCAAGTAAGGCTACTAGTCATAGATCTGGCACAGGCAAGCCGGTGTATAGCTCCCCGGCTAAGAATCTTAGGGCTGCAGCGGCAGCGCGAGCCGAGTTGAGTACACTAACCGGGGACGCTTGGCGAAGGCAGGCAGAGAGAGTCAATGAGCTAGTAGATGTGTGTAACCGGCAGAATGAGGCTTACCGGAAAGCTAATCCGGATGCAGGTGTTTCTCAGAAGACTTGGGAAGCAAGGCGAAGGCAGCGCGGGCGGGAAGCACAGCCCGTGGTAGTGTCGGTTAAGGCTGTTAGCCAGAGGTCCAAGGGGCAGGCGTCATCCCCGCACGTCGGAGTTGACCGGGCCCAGAGCGTGAACTCGGGTAAGAGCAAGCAGCTGCAGACCTATGATGCTGAATATGCCGGCAAGCAGCTAGCCGCTCAAGGAAGAGGTGGCCAAAGCAGAAACAGTGGTGGACAAGGCTACCCGGGAGCTGGAAGGGGCAATTCGGCTGGCCGAGGTCAACCACCTCGTCCTCCGGGGCAGCAAGTGATTGTGCGAGCGCAACAGCAAGATGGTGGCCAGGCGGGCTACCGCTATGATGACGGAAATTCGGCTATGGCGCGAGCCGGATACCAGACGTATGATAATGCACTTGCATCAAGACTGGGACCTCGGGCATTGGATCCGAATGATCAGCGTCTCAAGTTGGATAGAATTTACCAGTCCGAGAAGCTAGAAGAGCAAGGCCCACCGGGTCCTCCATGTTTTGGACCTCGGATCATGAACGAGCCGAGCGTGCCGTTGTTTCAGCTTGGCCGAAGCACAAAGCCGTATAATGGCAGCACAAAGCCACAGGATTGGCTGATAGACTATGTATCATCAGTGCACATTGCGGGGGGCAATCGCCGATGGGCGGTCCGGTATCTCCCGCACATGTTGGAAGGGCCAGCCCGGATTTGGCTGAATAACTTACCACCGGGTAGTATCAACTCTTGGGTGGACTTGGAGGAGGCATTTTACAGTAATTTCTCCAGCACCTACAAGAGGCCTAACCGACCTCAGCTCCTGGCTGCGTGCAAGCAGGAAGAACGGGAAACAGACCGAGAATTCTTGACTCGGTGGAGCAACATTCGCAACTCTTGCGAAGGTGTCGTGGAGGAGCAGGCAATTTCTTGGTTCGCGCAGGGTTGCCGACATGGCACCCCGCTCTGGCAGAAGCTCCAGAGGGATATGCCCAAGACACTGGCGGAAACGATCCGGATAGCAGATACGTATGCTCTTGGTGATCCGACACAGCCAGCATTGGATGCAGTGGGAACAAGCAGGAGGCAACCGGTTAACAACCGAGTAGGACCATTGAGGCCCAGTGACCGACATGAATTCGGTTACAAAAGAAGAGATCCGGATTATAGATACGGTTCAGATCAGGTTGCTGCAGTGAATATGGACCATCCTGGAGCAGGAGATGGTCAGAGACAAAAGACAGAGGGTCCAGCTTGGAGGCCGAATCAAGGTGCTTGGCCGAAGAAAGTATGGGAGGATCAAGTCCTCCTCTAACTTTTGAGTCAAGATTAGACGGGCCTTGCTGTTATCACACTACAGACCCACGCAAGCCGGCCAATCATTCAACTCGGAATTGTAGCTGGCATCATCGCATTCAGGCGGAGGGTCAGAGAGGACCACCTCAGAGAGGTGCTCCTAGACCGAATTTCAGGCCGAATATGCCTTTAACCGGAGCCAATACAATCCCGGTGAACGCAGGAGCTCCAAGACCGGCAGCCACAAAGCCGGTTAACCTGGTAAACATGGGAGGCAACGACAATGGTGCTGGTCCGAGTCGGCAAGGTGGATACCCCGGTAATGAGTACAAGGAGGCTCATCAAAGTTATGTGGTTTTTGTGACCGAGCCAACTGACAAGAAAAGTCAGCTGCGAAGGGCGAAGGAGGTGAATGCAGTCATGCCAGCAGTCCCAAAATACCTGAATTGGTCCGAGCAGGAGATCACTTGGAGCAGGGCTGATAACCCCAGAATTATGCCAAGTCCAGGAAACTATGCACTGGTGGTGGATCCGACTTTGGTTGGACCCAAGCTTAACGTGAGGTTTAGCCGAGTCTTGATTGACAATGGCAGTGCCATAAACATCATGTATCGGGACACAATGGTCAAGTTGGGTATTTCGCCGAATCAGTTGCAGCAGAGCAGTTGTACCTTCCATGGTATAGTACCCGGGGTGTCTTGTTCCCCAATGGGTAAGATCTGGGTAGATGTGCTGTTTGGTACCAAGGACAATCACCGGCTTGAGAGTCTCGAGTTCGAGGTGGTAGATTTGGAGAGCCCATACCATGCTCTGCTTGGCCGGCCTGCGTTAGCCAAGTTCATGATATCCACTCATGTGGCCTACCTCAAGATAAAGATGCCAGGCCCGAATGGTATTATCACTGTTGCGGGAGATTACAAAAAGCCATACAGTGTGCCACGATCGGTTCCACCTTAGCCGAATCATTGGTGATCCAAGCTGAGAAGAGCAAGATGCATGAGGTGGTGGCAATGGCGAAGTCAGCTCAGCTCGGTGTGCTGGCTATGACCAATCCGGATGGAGGTGCAACATTTGAGATGCCCAAGGAAACAAAGAAGATCCCATTGACCCGGAGAACCCGGAGCGCATGGCCATCATTGGTGCCGGCTGGATGAGAAATAGGAAAGCGCGCTCTGTCACTTCCTCCGTGAGAATCGGGATATCTTTGCATGGTCGGCTAAGGACCTGCCTGGTGTTCCGAGGGAGTTGGCAGAGCACTCTTTATTTGTCAGGCCGGATGTAAAACCGGTGAGGCAACCGACTCGGCGTCTCTCAGATGATCGAAGAAAAGTGGTGCTGGATGAGCTGGCTAAGTTGCTTGCAGCCGGATTCATTATGGAGGTGTTGCATCCAGACTGGATATCCAATCCGGTTCTGGTAGAGAAGAAGGACGAACCAGCGGTGGTCAAGGTGTGGCGCATGTGCATCGATTTCACCAACCTAAACAAGGCGTGCCCGAAGGATCCATTTCCTTTACCTCGGATTGATCAAGTGATCGATTCTACTGCTGGGTGTGAGTTGTTGTCTTTTATTGATGCGTACTCTGGTTTTCACCAGATACCACTGAACCCTAAAGATCAAATAAAGACTGCTTTTATTACCCCGTACGGGGCGTATTGCTATCGTGTCATGTGTTTCGGTTTGAGAAATGCCGGTGCAACTTATCAGAGATGTATGCAGAAATGCTTACACTCCCAAATGGGCAAAATGTGCAGGTGTATGTCGATGATATCGTCATCAAAACTAAAGAAAAACACACTCTCCTCGAGGATCTCGAGGAAACATTTGTGAACTTGAGAAAATATCGGTTGAAATTGAATCCGGATAAATGCACCTTTGGTGTCCCGGCTGGAAAGTTGCTCGGTTTCCTTGTATCGAGCCGAGGTATTGAGGTGAATCCGGCTAAAATCCGAGCCATAGAAAGAATGAAATTGCCTAAATGTCTAAAAGATGTACAAAAATTCACCGGGTGTTTAGCCTCGTTGAGTCGGTTTGTGAGTCGGCTAGGAGAAAAAGCCTTGCCCTTGTATCAGTTGATGAAAAAGAGCACCGGGTTCACGTGGACCCCGCAGGCAGATTCGGCTTTCAACGAATTAAAAAAGATGTTGTCCACTGCACCAATTCTGGCGTCACCTTTGCCGAATGAGCCAATGCTACTTTACATTGCGGCCACTAACCGGGTCGTAAGTGTGGTCATAGTGGTAGAGCGAGAAGAGGAGGGTAAATCCGTGCAGAGACCGGTGTACTATTTAAGTGAGGTGATCTCAACCTCAAAGCAAAATTATCCTCACTACCAGAAGATGACATACGGTGTATACCTGGCGGCCAAAAAGTTGAAACATTATTTCCAAGAACACCCGATTACCGTGGTATGTGAAGCTCCAATCGCGGAAATCATTGGGTGCAAAGATGCGACTGGCCGGGTTGCCAAGTGGGCAATAGAAGTATCTCCTTACACCCCGCATTATGAGAGAAGGGATGCTATCAAGTCTCAGGCTTTACCAGATTTCCTTTGTGACTGGGCCGAGATGCAGTATGAGCCACCCAAGCCGGATTACAATTACTGGAAGTTGCACTTTGATGGCTCCAAAACCAAAATCGGATTAGGTGCTGGGGTGGTACTCACATCACCAAAGCAAGATCAGTTGCGATATGTGTTGCAGATTCATTTCTCAGCCTCAAACAATGTGGCCGAATATGAGGCACTGATCCATGGGCTTAATGTGGCTAGGGATATCGGCATCCGCCGAATAGAATGTTTTGGTGATTCGGATTTAGTGGTGCAGCAGTCTTCTGGAAATTGGGATGCTCTTGATGCCAATATGGCACTGTATCGGTTTCATGTCCAGAAAATTTCAGGATTTTTTGAAGGCTGCGAGTACAAGCACATACCTCGGTTGGAGAACGAAGCTGCTGATGTCCTGTCAAAACTCGGGTCGTCTAGGGATGCAATTCCACCCGGAATATCCTTGAATCACCTAAGGGTCCCTTCAATCAAACCTTCGCCTGATTCCGAGTCAATTTTTATCCCAAAGCAAGAATCTGAGGCTGTCCCTATGAATGTTGATGTCGGATACATTGGGGAAGACCCGGGGACTGCATGGCGAGACCCGGGGACTGCTAACCGGATCTTAGGAAAGAGGAACAGAGAAGGTGGTGCTAACCGAATCTTAGGGAATGGGCAGAAGCTGATAGAAGAAATAATGGCGGCCGAACCAGTGGAGATAGATGAGCACTTATTCCCTTTGCATCCAGTACCGGAATGGGCTGAAGAAATCATGAAGTTCATGTCGGAGGGGAGTTTGCCAAATGATGAAACCGAAGCTAGGCGAGTGCAGAGGAGGTCCAAGGCTTACACCATCATCAACAAGGAGTTATACAAGAGGAGTGCAACCGAGGTGCTACAGCGTTGTGTGGAGCCAGCCGAGGGCAAGGAGATGCTCCTGGAGATACATCAAGGAGAATGTGGACATCATTGCAGCACGAGAGCCCTGGTGGCTAAGGTGTTCCGGCATGGATTTTACTGGCCCACTGCTCACGCGGATGCAGAGGACATAGTCCGAAAATGTGAAGGATGCCAAAGGTTTGCCAAGCAGACACACTTACCCGCATCGGCGCTCAAAACAATTCCTATCACTTGGCCGTTTGCTGTGTGGTGTTTAGATATGGTGGGAGATTTCAAGCCGGCTAGGGGTAACATGACACATATGCTGGTGATGGTGGATAAGTTCACCAAGTGGATAGAGGTGAAACCAATCCGGAAGGTAGATGGTCGTTCGGCTGTGACTTTCCTGAAAGAAATTATTTTGAGATACGGATACCCTCATAGCATCATCTCGGATAACGGCACAAACTTTGCTGTCGGAGAGTTTGCTCGGTTTTGCATGGATAAGGGAATCCGGCTAGATATAGCCTCGGTGGCACATCCGGAGTCTAATGGGCAAGTGGAAAGATCAAATGCCCTGGTGTTGGCCGGCATCAAGGCTCGTCTCATTGAACCATTGCTGAAAACTCCGGGATGCTGGATAGACGAGATACCATCAGTACTGTGGGGTCTAAGGACCACGCCGAATCGGTCAACTGGCTATACGCCATTTTTTCTGGTTTATGGGGCAGAAGCTGTGCTGCCAACTGACATAGAACATGATGCACCAAGGGTGGCAATGTATACTGAAACCGAGGCAAAAGAGGCCCGGGAAGATGCAGTGGATCTGCTAGAGGAAGCAAGAGAATTGGCTCTATCTCGGACAGCAATATACCAGCAGAATCTCCGACGATATCATAGTCGAAAGATCAGCCCTCGAGTGTTTCATGAGGGAGATCTTGTACTAAGGCTGGTGCAGCGCAGCAAAGGCCGACACAAGTTGTCACCTCCATGGGAGGGACCATTCATTGTGAGCAGGGCTATGCACAATGACTCGTACTACCTTGTAGATGCACAGGAACCAAGGGAGGATGGCCTGGATAGACCCGGACAAGAAACTAAGAGACCCTGGAATGTAGCTCTGCTTCGACCCTTTTACTCCTAAGGGGCGCAATGTATGTATTTCAGTTTATCATAAATGAAATTGCAGCAATCCGAGTCTGGACTCGGGGACTGCTTCGTCCTTATGCATGTGTTTTTATTACTGTTTTGTCCATACCGTTCATGTGTCGAATTGCTTTGAACCTCGTCCCAAAATTCAAGTAATGTATGCTGTGTTGTTGATCTCGTGACTCGACTGACAAACACCAAAATGGTAGTCAAGAGCAGAGATGAGGAATATGGGAAACATGAAAATGGACTCGGGGACTCGGTCCAAAACCGATTCGGCAGATGTCGTTTACTAACCCCTGTTATTTATTTTTTGTTTATGTTAGATGATTCTAAACCATAACTCGCATGTTTCAAGTATTGTATGCTATGATTCCTATCTTGTGACTCGACTGTCAAACACCTAAAAGGTAGACAAGAGCAAAGATTCGGCAAAAATAGTAAACAAGAAAACAGACTCGGGGACTCGGTTTAAAATGATCCAACATAAACCTCGTCCGGATCACATTAAGCTAAATAAGAGTAGTCTCGGAAGAACTTAAAATTGTTTATTACATCTGCTCCCGGCATACCGGGGATTTAACGTTTTTTCACTAAGTCACTTCAGGAGGCAGCAGACTTGGTTGTAGCGGGTCGGTTACATCAGCTTCGGTTGCAGGAGCCTCGGGCGCGCGAGCTTCGGTTACAGGAGTTTCGGTTGGAGTAGATTCGGTTGCAGGGGGTTCCGTCGCTGGAATGGACTCAGAAGATGGAGGAACTTCAGGAGTAACCTTGCGTGGAGAGCTTGAAGGCTGGGCAGATTCGGAAGTATCCGGATCAGCGAAGCTTGTTTGGCAATCTCTGCCAAATCAGTTGCTGGTATCTCCGAAGTCTGGGCCAGAGTTGCTTCGGTCTTCTTAGCCGAGTCAGAGGCTGGGATCTGATGGACTTGATAGGAGCAGCTTCGGCAGAGTTAGCCGAATCATCAGACTCGCCCTCAGAATCGGCATATTCTTCAGCGGAGGCATCGTCCGATTCCTCTTCTTCAGTCTCTTCCCCGTCAGTGTAGACCGGAGCCTCCAGATCAAGATGTTTGGTGTTTGCAAATTCCGCCATAAAGTTGGCAGCCTCCTCGCGGATCTTGATCCGGTCAGGATCTGTAGCCCATGAAGAACCCTCGCGAAGGGAGCGCACTCTGGCGAGATCGATTAGTTCATACCAAGACATGATAAGGATCAAGGCGGCATCAGCACCGGCACGGGCAGATGAAGATCTCCATTGCTGTAACCGGCTCTTCGTTTGATCCAGATCTTTGATTAGCTCCTCCGCAGACCGGACTTGCCGAGATTCAGGAAATAAGATTCGGTGAGCCTTGAGGCTTGCATTGAGCAGATCAATGTGGGAATCCTTCAAAGGGGCAATCCGAGCCTTGAGTGCAGTAATGTGATCTTCAATGTCCCATGTCTCTGGTAAGGGAGCACCGGTTAATTTGGCTCTCTCAGCTCGGGCATCTCGCACAGCTTTGGCGGCTTGAAGCCGGATGCTGGTAAATTCTCCTACAGACAAATAAGCTAATACCGAGTTAAGCGAGAAGGAACACAAAAATATATGTCGGATAAGAGCAGAAGGAAAAGAAGAGATTCGGCGAAACTTACGATCCATGTCATCATTGAGGCTTGCAAGTCCGGACAGCCATTTCGCACTGGCTGCTTTGTGAGCACTCAATTCTTCTTTCGCCGCTTTGACTTCGGCTTCAGATTCGGCAATGGACGTTTGAATTTGCTTGTCCAGTTTGGCCCGCTCCGCAAGTCCGGCTTTGCAAACATCTCGCTCCTTCTGGATAGTGTCTTTTTCAGTCCGCAGCGCATCCCGCTCTCCTTTGACCTTCTCCTTCACTCTTTCAACCCGGTTAAGCTCTCGCTGAAGCCGAGCCACCTCTGACTTTTGCTCCTCTAAAGCGCGCTTCTGCTCTTCTTCTTTATTGTCCATTTCAAGACAGAGCCCATCAAAGGAAGTTTGGAGCTTCTGGTGCTGATGGGCGAGCTGCTTAAAGAGCTTGCTGCGAGCGGTCATGGTTTCCTGAAAGAAAACATGCAAATGGCGTCAAAAGAATCTCGGGGACTGGCCCGAGATTAACCGAATCAGTTGGAAAAGAGACTCGGGGACTGGAAGTCCCACGATTTCCTTGGTTAAGACAACATTCATGATCAAGTTTTATAGATTCAAGCCGAATGACTTTCTTACTCGGAGGAGTATCAGTCGTTCGACCCGAATCTCGGGGACTGGGAATAGTGCAGATTGATTAAGTAAAAGCAAGATTCGGTAAAGTTACCTCAAAGACCCGGTTAGCTTCAGTAACCGAGGTCTGCACGGAGTGTAGAGATTGAAACATCCGACTAGGCCCAGCCGGATGTGGCGCTGAAGTAGAAAAGTCTTTGGCGAGGTCAGCATCATTCCAAGCTTCAATGAATTGCTTGGCGGACTCGAGCTTATCGTTGCCCGGAGGGCGGGGATTCGACAGGGCCTGGCCGAATCGAATCGCTGATGGGGCGGCAGGAATTTTCTTGCTACCAGCCACCTGCTTATCCGAGGTGGTTGGAGTTGTGCCAGAGGCACCTTGAGTCGGCTTGGGTTGAGGTGACGCACCCGGAGTCTGCTTCGGATGTTGCTCCTTGTGCTGCTTCTCGGAAATTTGTTGTTGCTGTTGCTGCTTCTGCTTTTTCTTCTTCTGCTGCTCTTGATTCAGCAGGGCTTGAGCTACGGGTGTAGGGCGAGAATCCGGCTTAGGCAAGGGCTTAGCCGGTGTCTTAGCCTTTTCCTTCTCCAGCTCCTTCAAAGGGCGTGGCCAAGTTGAATCTCGGACAGGAACCAGGGTTTCCTCACTCTCCAAGTCAATAACCGGCTCTGATGTAGAAGTCGGTTGGGGAATATTGGCAGTTGTAGTGCGTGCTGGAGAAGTAACAACCCTTTCAGGAGACTGGTTCTCCGTAGCCGAATCCAGTGGAGGAATGGGAGAAGAAATGGATGAGTGAGTTTGCTCGGTGACGATGACGTCACTACATAAAACAAAGTAAACAGTTAATCCGGATGAAGATGACTCGGTTAGTAAAGGAAGAAAGCAAATGAAGCTAAGTACGCATTACCCCTTCGTGGTAGGCATGGGCTTGAGCCGATTCGGCTTGGAGCCAGCCTTCTTGATTCTTTTGCTTTAGGGGCATCAGATCCGGGCGCATCAGCGCGTTTCCGAGATGTCCCTTCAGCATCTGGTTTGGCTGGAACACAAGGTGGTGACCATGAAATCGGAATAGCGTCGATGGGATCTAAGATCTGGCAATCATCATCTTCCTCGTCGGAAAGGTCGTAAATAGTTGGTTGCTTACCCTTGCGGATTGGCTTGGCGCGCGGAATCGGCAGATAGTCATCCGTATCCGCATCCTCTTCGCCATCGCGCAACGGGCTGCGATCCGCTCCCCATACTTTTGTGGAGAGATCTCCATCTTCAGTAGCTTGGCGGTCAAGCAGCTACATAAGAGTCAAGGTAAATCCGGGTTAGTCCGATGGCATTCTGATGAAGTATGGATGAATTCGGAAGGTGGTGAACGAACCTGTGGTGGAAGTGCATTCCGGTGAAACGGCTTTACGCCCCACCGCCACTTATCCGACATCTCCGTATAGGCAATCGCATTTACTCGTCTCCTGATGGAAGCTCGGTTAAGGTCATGCTTGCTGATCCGGGTAGGATCTAGCAGACCACTCATGTGGCATATCTTGTGTTCACGTCTTTGAAGAGGATTGACCCGGCGGGAGATAAAGGTCCGGAGGAGATCGTCCGAATCCAGGCCCTTCTTCAGAAAGTCCTCCAGAGTTTCATGTATTGTCTGGAGCTCTGCAATAGTTTCAGCCGGATTATATCCGAAGTTTAATTCGGCTGTGGGTGGCTCGATTGGAACTCGGGCAGATTGAGGGCATCATGGCCTTCAGCACTCTTCACATAAAGGAAAGTCCTTTGCCACTTCCTGACAGTGTCTAGGCCAGTGATACGGGGAAAGATGGATCCCGTCCTCGGCGTAATGCTAACCGAACCACAAGCAGTCATCAGCTTCGGCTTGGTGCCTGGAATAGTCTGCTTGCGGAGGTGAAAATACTTTGCCCATATATCCACAGTCGGACAGACACCGAGATAGCCCTCGCAAAAGGAAGTAAAGGCCGACAGAGAAACAAAGGCGTTAGCCGGGAGGTGATGAGGCTGCAGGCCAAAGAAATCAAGGAAAGCCCGGAAGAAGTCACTAGCCGGCAATCCGAATCCGCGCTCAAAGTGCGCCAGAAACACCACACGTTCACCAGGTTCGGTGACCGGTGCAAGTTCCTTCCCCGGTTTGCGGCATATGACTTGAGAGGTTATACGCCGGGTGCTTAATAGCCATTCCAGATCGTCTGTTGTCACATCAGAACCCTCCCATCTGCCGGGAGGAAGCTTCGCCATATCCGGATCAATCCTGCACGAGGTCGGATAAGGCCGAGTCAAAATGAATCGGATAATGGCCTAATCGAACCAGATCTAAATTGATTCGGCTAAGATTATCCCGGATGAAACTAGCCGGGTTCGGCAGAGAAGGTGATTCGGAGGGCAATCACAAACACCTTCCGCAAAAGTCTAGGGTTACAGAAGATCTACCACAGCGGTAAAAAAGAAAAAGAATTCAAGTGAAAAGGCCAGTAGAACTGTTCAAACGTGGCAAGCTAATCTAAGGCAATCTAGTAGGAAACCTAGAAAAGGGATCTACGGAATGTGCTAAGGCATAACCATGGATTTATATGGGAATGAATCTACAGAAAGAAACAGGCGTAAGTTCCTCGTGGGTATGAACTTGGTCGCGGTGGCCATGGCCGGAGGAAGAAGAACTTACGGGTATGGCGCGGCGAGGAAGGAGCCCAGTGGAGAAACGGCGGTGCAGGCGCGGTGCGCGGCTCCGGCGAGTCTTCTCAAGTGTTGAGGACGTCTCCGGCGCGGCAAGGATGCGAGGGCGAGATTGCGGCGGCGGCAGTGGCGCAGATGGAGGTTTTCGGAGTGGGGAACGAGCGGAGAAGAAGAGAAACCCCCGCACCCCTATTTATAGTGCTGAGTGGTAACTGACGCACTACTGCGCAGTTTTCGGGGCGTCGCAGGATAACCGCGCCCTGGAACTTTGTGGTCTCCGCTGTGACCGTGTATTTCAGACACATGGTGGGTCACAGAATGGGAAAAGGTCGTACGGATCAAATGTGCCTGTCAGCGAAGAATTCGAGGAGACACGGTCATTTGGTCAAATTACACTCGAGTGCCCGGTGGATCCGGATATTGTGCTGACATTGGCATGTCAAATCAAAGACCCGGATAACACGGCTTTGCGCAGAGATTTCCGGCCAAAGTGTCCCGGGAAATTCGGAGACAAGTTTATGTGATTCGGTTAGTAGTGCTTGTTCTGAACCTGCTACGGCCCTTCAGCCGAGGCTGTAGGACCGCACCAGCTTCGGGGACTACTGTCGGGGGGCTGCCCCCGGGTAGGGCAAAGATGTGGTGTTGAGAGCTCTAAAAGGCTGGCCGGATCAATATTCAGCCGGATCACTTGGGCCGAATCTCTGTGAATTCGGTTAGCTCTCTATCGAGCTAAAGCATGGGAAGAAACAAAGGGGATCCAGTAAAGCCAAACCGGATTAGTTTGGGAAGTATCGGCTGAGTTAGCCGGATTGGTCAGGAAGGACCCGGATAAGGTGATCCGGATATGGCACGGGGGCCAAGTAATGTCAGTAAGGTCACGGGACCTGCAATTCTACTGACCGAGGTTCAGAGGACAGCAAGGTCGAGTCACAGGTTTTCCGGATCGCAAGGCCCTAGGCGCTGACTCGGCCAATTCAGGAAAGGGGCTATGGCCTAGACCCGGTGGGCTACGCCTGCCATTGCCTGAAGAGGCAAGATAGGCCTGCTGGGACTTGACAGCCAGGTCAAGCCACGGGATTCCTGGGAGCGCAGCGACCTAGGAGCTGACTCGGCCAATTCGGGAAAGAGGATGTGACCTAGACCCGATGGGCTACAGCTGCCATTGCCCGAAAGAGCAAGATAGGCCTGACAGTCCGGCCGTTGGATTGACAGGGGGCAGAGGCTTGTCCTGTTCCTCTTGTCCATGCCATTATCACTTCCAGCCAGGGGCAAAATGGTAATTCGGTTAGTGTATAAGTAAGCTACCACATCCTCCAGTACGAGGGACGGGCGATACGAGGGTGAGGAGGACGAGCATCATTTCCCCCCAAGCTCCATCTTCTTCCTAGAGCTTTCACCATTGTTCTTCATACAGCTCAAGGAGCGCTCTGTACTTGTAAACACTTGAGATATAAAGAGAGTAGGCTAGTGCTGCAGTAGGGGTGTTACCTCCACAAGAGGGCCCCGAAGCAGGGTACATCGTGGTGTTCTTTGCTTCTTCTTGGTTCTGCTTGTTCTTGTTTGTTCTTGCGAGTTCTTGGTTGTTCTTCATGCGTGCTTCGTGAGCACGCAAACCCTCCCCGGATCCCCCAACGTCCTAGCGAGCCCACAACTTAAGCCATCCTATGGCATCTGCCGTGACACCACCACGACACTGCATCAAATGGAAGTACGCATCAGTCGTGTCAACCATCTTGAAATTTTCACCATCCGAGAGGAAATCAAGGCAGCTATCTTTGAGTTTGGGGCAAACATGGCCATCAGCCAGCTCTAACATTGACACAACATTGTCTACCGTCATACCGCTGCCACATAGCTTGTCCTCACAAATCTTCTTTAGCCTCTCTAACCCATACCTGTCAGCGGCTACAAGCAGACGCTGGTATTCTGCCATGGTCGAAGAAATATTCCTCTTGCCAGCCTTAGGCAATGAACCATGGTACATGTAATGTAGCATAGATCTGAAGGTGGAGGCCCCCATTTCTTCGATGGTGATAGACGCCATCTTGCTTTCAGCCATCGATCCATAGAGCTCTGCTCTGAAGACTGGCAATCGGGCCGCGAGCACGAGGCGATGTGCACTGAAGCTCTCCCCGTCAACATCAAAGGAAACGTCGGTGAGTTATTGCTTATCCAAACATCATGGCCAGATCATGAGCCAAACCCGGGAGCTCCTCCTCCTCCATTAATGGAGCCGGTGCTCGTGTACAGTCCATGGTGACACGCCCATGCCTGGTGACCTCCACCGAGCACATCACTTCGAAGACGTTGTACACCACACAGTTCGCCTTCACATCCTCCGACACGGCGCGCAGGCGCAGCTGGTTGTATGTTACCGCATTCTTCGAGAAGCACATGGTTGTCACTGTCCCAACGGAAGTTGGTGCAGATATGGAATATTATTACAGCCTCCAGGTCGTGGTATGTTTTAGGAGTACAATAAACTGGAATATAACAGGAAGTCTCGGTACGGATGGCGTGCTGCACAACTGGAGGCTAGTTGCATCGACTACCAAACAGCCTTTTAATACACAAAAACAATTGCGGAATATTTAGAAAGAAAATTTTATGAACTTCGGCCATTTTCATTTCTGTAGCATTCCTGTAACAACCAAACAAGCTTTTAATACACAAACAAACAACTGCTGACTATATAGAAACAAACATAGCAAACAGTTCTATGATGCTCCTGTAGTTATACGGTACTGTAACATTTCTCTAGCATCAAACACTACCTATAGAAACAAACTTGCTGTCATTGCATGAAAAAATATACATGGTTAATAAAAACAGTAATGTATTAAGAGAACAGATACAGGCACGCATTAGCAAACAAAAGAGAACTGTTGTCATGTTTTTGTAAACACTGCAAAGAGAAGTTGAACCCAGATAGTTTTCAAGAAATGTACATTTCCTGTAACTACAAAAGCACTAGAGTGGTACGATGAACTAAGAACATGACATTATAACAGCAATGGAATTCATTGAGTAAACAGTTCTGTATCACTACTACATTGTCATGCCTAAGACATTCGGGTTTTCTTGTGAGCACCCAGTTCAGTGATAATCGGCTTTTCATGTGTCATCTTGAACCTGTTCCGAACTTCAACCAAGAGAGAAGGAACAGTCTGCATCAAATGGAAGTACGCATCAGTCGTCGCAACCATCTTGAAATTTTCACCATCCGAGAGGAAATCAAGGCAGCTATCTTTGAGTTTGGGGCAGACATGGCCCTCGGCCATCTCCAACATTGACACAACATTGTCTACCATCATACCGTAGCCGCATAGCTTGTCCTCACAAATCTTTTTTAGCCTCTCTAACCCATACCTGTCAGCGGCTACAAGCAGACACTGGTACTCTGCCATGGTCGAAGAAATATCCCTCTTGCCAGCCTTAGGCAATGAACAATGGTACATATAATGTAGCATAGATCTGAAGGTGGAGGCCCCCATTTCTTGGATGGTGATAGACGCCATCTTGCTCTCTGCCATTGAGCCATAGAGCTCTGCTCTAAAGACCGGCGATCGGGCCGCGAGAATGAGGCGATGTGCACGGAAGCTCTCCCCGTCAACATCAAAGGAAACGTCGGTGAGTTCTTGCTTATCCAACATCATGGCCAGATCATGACCCAAACCAGGGAGCTCCTCCTCCTCCTCCATTAATGGAGCCGGTGCCCGTGTACAGTCCCTGGTGACACGCCCACGCATGGTGACCTCCACCGAGCACATCACTTCGAAGACGTTGTCCACCACACAGTTCGCCTTCACATCCTCCGACACGGCGCGCAGGCGCAGCTGGTTGTATGTTACCGCATTCTTCGAGAAGCAAAAGGTTGTCACTGTCCCAGTGGAAGTTGGTGACCCAGTCTTGTCGAGAAGAACCATGTTGGGTATCACCTTGATGCCTTCCCTTCTCGGATTTGATTCATGCCGCACTGTAAGAGTCAGCCTGATCTCACCTTGGTCGTCGCAACGGAAAAAAGTTGCATCGCATTTGCATCCGGCGACGCTGCTGCTAGCGACCTTCCTCGAGCTCGAGGGAGCCTGGGCCAGCGAGAACCATACCGGGAAGTGGAACTGGCCCTTTTCACTTGTAGGGGCGACCTCGTAATCGTCTGACTGGTCCTCGGCCATGGAAAATCTTCAATGTTTGATCTCGATGGGTTGGCAGAATCGACAGCGATTTGTGATGGCCGATTAGCGAAGCGTCGGCGCCGGCGGAGGAGGAATTTGTCGAGAGCAAGATAGGGATGAGAAGATGTCGTACAAGGAGATCAGGCTGCGGCCGCGTAGGGATGGAGGCGCGGAAGATTTATAGTGAGACGACGACTGAGGTTGGAGACGGACGGTAGGGTTGGGACTGGGCTCCTGCTGAGTTTGGGCTGGAATTTGAAAATGGGCCGTACCCCGTACTAACGAAAAGTAAAAAAACAAACTGACTCGCATACTCTTCTGTTTAAAGTAAGCCCCCTATACTTTGAGTCCCAAAGCATTAACAGAGAGTTTATAGGACATGTAAAGAAGAGTTTAGATGAGAGAGAGTTATACGGTACTTGGACATGGATGTATCTAACTAGTTTCAATACTTCGTTTGCTATCTCGCGGCTCACGGGTATTATGTGTGGACACTTGTGAAAGAAGTCTCTTCCCTTGTTTATATGGGGAGAATTCGCGGCGGTTAGTGAAAGTGTAGGTTATGATGACCGTCGAGATGTTCTCTAGAATTATTAAAAAGATGGGAGTTAGATTCTCGACAACGAATGCAATTTGTTTTCCTATATTCTCGTATCCTCTGACCAATGGGATGATTTTACTTCCACAACTTGTTGGCACTCCTTTTCTTACCAACTGCCAAATAAGTAGGTGAATCTTGCAGAAGGACTGAAACTGGGTGGACGCGCTCGAGTTGAAGCCAGAGGAAGGAGGAATCTCGACATGAAGCAGCGACCCAATAACAGTCCATACGTGGAGAGTGGAGACTAGAAGATGTTATAGCGGATTCGAGAACTCCCGCAAAAATATGCACTTTTAACGCTAAGCAGACGAGTGACTCACTGAAAGAGAGAGGTAACTGGAATGGCAAATTTGGGTGTACTCACTACGGGAACAGACAAGGATGCTGAGGGGGATTTCAATGTTGGGACCCTCGGCATAGCTCGCACAGTGCCCACGGCCGGAATCCGACCGTCGGCGTAGCGGAACCGTCGGCATAGAACAGCAACGCCGAGAGGGACCGTCGGTGTAGAATAACCTTCGGCATAGGAAGCGCAATGCCGAGGGTTACCGTCGGCACAGGCTAGCCGTAGGCATAGCACGCATCACGTTGTACGCTGGCGACTATGGACGGGGGAAAGTTGACGGACCAGAGCAATGCCGAGGGGGTTACCGTCAGCGTAGAGCTGCGTACAGCAAGTTAACGGCGCACAACTGAGCATAGCAATACCGAGGGTAACCCCCTCGGCACTGCTTCACATATGTCGTGTGATAGCCCCCGCTACGGGTCAAACGGAGCGTTACCGGCGGAATCTTGGGACAAAGCTCGGTTTTCCATGTATATGTGACCTAAACAAGCCTAAGCCAACAAAAAAGTACATTGGTCAACCCTCGTACGGAGAAAGATAGGAGGTTGATCTGCGGGTCCCACAGACTAGGGTTTCGCTGAAAAAAGACCGCCGGAGCGCCGGAATCACACGAAAACATGCAAGTGGGCCCAACATACATGTACAAGTGTGGTGGAAAGCCCATAGAAGCAATTCCTAGCTCCCAGGTGCGAGCCTGTTCACGTGCATGAGATAACACTTAGAGAGGTGATGGACGTGTAGGAGGAAACTCCCGCTACGGGTCAAACGTACCGCTACCGGTGGAATCTTGGGCCCAAGCTCGGTTTTCCATGTATATGTGACCTAAACAAGCCTAAACCAACAAAAAAGTACATTGGTCAACCCTCGCACGGAGAAAGATAGGGGGGTAGATCTGCGGGTGCCCACAGACTAGAGTTTCGCTGGAAAAAGACCGCCAGAATACCGAAACCCCATCAATAACTAGGTGGTGACATACCATGTGTGTGCAAGTGTGTTGGGTGTTGTATAGGTCCAAGATTCCACCCCGGTGTGTGAGCGGGTTCACCGGCATCACTTTCTCCATAGCGAGTTCCTCGACTTATAGCTCGAAACTTCCACTTCGGACGAACCGGAGGGAATCTTGGAAAGAGTTGGGGTAGATCTTGGTTTTGGGTGTTCCTAGTCCTAACCCAACACAAAAAAGCAAAAAAGTCCACAGGACTACCCCCTTTCGACTCCGGTCAAAGGGGTAGACGAGAACTTTGACTTTTCTCCAACGGGTCTAGGGTTTCGTCGGAGAGGGGCTCCGGAGCGTCGGAACCCCACCAAAACCTAGGTGGTGACATACCATGTGTGTACAAGTGTGTTGGGTGTTGTATAGGTCCAAGATTCCACCCCGGTGTGTTAGCGGGTTCATCAGCATCACTTCCTCCATAGCGAGTGCCTGGACTTATAGCTCGAAACTCCGACTTCGGACGAACCAGAGGGAATCTTGGCAAGAGTTGGGGTAGCTCTTGGTTTTTGGTGTTCCTAGGTCCTAAACCAACACAACCAAGCAAAAAATTCCACTGGCCTACCCCCTTTCGACTCCGGTCAAAGGGGTAGACGAGAACTTTGACTTTTCTGCAGCGCGTCTAGGGTTTCGCTGGAAAAAGACCGCCGGAACGCCGAAACCCCATCAAAACCTAGGTGGTGACATACCATGTGTGTGAAAGTATGTTGGGTGTTGTATATGTCCAAGATTCCACCCGGTGTGTGAGCGGGTTCACTGGCATCACTTTCTCCATAGCGAGTTCCTCGACTTATAGCTCGAAACTCCCACTTCGGACGAACCGGAGGGAATCTTGGCAAGAGTTGGGGTAGCTCTTGGTTTTGGGTGTTCCTAGTCCTAACCCAACACAACCAAGCAAAAAAGTCCACAGGTCTATCCCCTTTCGACTCCGGTCAAAGGGGTAGACGAGAACTTTGACTTTTCTCCAGCGGGTCTAGGGTTTCGCCGGAGAGGGGCTCCGGAGCGTTGGAACCCCACCAAAACCAAGGTGGTGACATACCATGTGTGTACAAGTGTGTTGGGTGTTGTATAGATCCAAGATTCCACCCCGGTGTGTGAGCGGGTTCACCGGCATCACTTTCTCAATAGCGAGTTCCTGGACTTATAGCTCAAAACTCCCACTTCGGACGAACCGGAGGGAATCTTGGCAAGAGTTGTGGTAGCTCTTTGTTTTGGTTGTTCCTAGGTCCTAACCCAACACAACCCAGCAAAAAAGTCCACTGGCCTACCCCCTTTCGACTCCGGTCAAAGGGGAAGACGAGAACTTTGACTTTTCTCCAGCGGGTCTAGGGTTTCGCTGGAAAAAGACCGCCGGAACGCCGAAACCCCATCAAAACCTAGGTGGTGACATACCATGCGTGTGAAAGAGTGTTGGGTGTTGTATAGGTCCAAGATTCCACCCCGGTGTGTGAGCGGGTTCACCGGCATCACTTTCTCAATAGCGAGTTCCTCGACTTATAGCTCGAAAGTCCCACTTCGGACGAACCGGAGGGAATCTTGGCAAGAGTTGGGGTAGCTCTTTGTTTTGGTTGTTCCTAGGTCCTAACCCAACACAACCAAGCAAAAAAGTCCACTGGCCTACCCCCTTTCGACTCCGGTCAAAGGGATAGACGAGAACTTTGACTTTTCTCCAGCGGGTCTAGGGTTTCGCTGGAAAAAGACCGCAGGAACGCCGAAACCCCATCAAAACCTAGGTGGTGACATACCATGTGTGTGAAAATGTGTTGGGTGTTGTATAGGTCCAAGATTCCACCCCGGTGTGTGCGCGGGTTCACCGACATCACTTTCTCCATAGCGAGTTCCTCGACTTATAGCTTGAAACTCCCACTTTGGACGAACCGGAGGGAATCTTGGCAAGAGTTGGGGTAGCTCTTGGTTTTGGGTGTTCCTAGTCCTAACCCAACACAACCAAGCAAAAAATTCCACAGGCCTACCCCCTTTCGACTCCGGTCAAAGGGTAGACGAGAACTTTGACTTTTCTCCAGCGTGTCTAGGGTTTCGCCGGAGAGGGGCTCCGGAGCGTCGGAACCACACCAAAACCTAGGTGGTGACTTACCATGTGTGTACAAGTGTGTTGGGTGTTGTATAGGTCCAAGATTCCACCCCGGTGTGTGAGCGGGTTCACCGGCATCACTTCCTCAATAGCGAGTTCCTGGACTAATAGCTCGAAACTCCCACTTCGGACGAACCGGAGGGAATCTTGGCAAGAGTTAGGGTAGCTCTTTGTTTTGGTTGTTCCTAGGTCCTAATCCAACAAAACCAAGCAAAAAATTCCACATGCCTACCCCCTTTCGACTCCGGTCAAAGGTTTATACGAGAACTTTGACTTTCTCCAGCGGGTCTAGGGTTTCGCTGGAAAAAGACCGCCGGAACACCGAAACCCCATCAAAACCTAGGTGGTGAGATACCATGTGTGTGAAAGTGTGTTGGGTGTTGTATAGGTCCAAGATTCCACCCCGGTGTGTGAGCGGGTTCACTGGCATCACTTTCTCCATAGCGAGTTCCTCGACTTATAGCTCGAAACTCCCACTTCGGACGAACCGGAGGGAATCTTGGGAAGAGTTGGGGTAGCTCTTTGTTTTGGTTGTTCCTAGGTCCTAACCCAACACAACCAAGCAAAAAATTCCACTGGCCTACCCCCTTTCGACTCCGGTCAAAGGGGTAGACGAGAACTTTGTCTTTTCTCCAGCGGGTCTAGGGTTTCGCTGGAAAAAGACCGCCGGAATGCCGAAACCCCATCAAAACCTAGGTGGTGACATACCATGTGTGTGCAAGTGTGTTGGGTGTTGTATAGGTCCAAGATTCCACCCCGGTGTGTGAGCGGGTTCACCGGCATCACTTTCTCCATAGCGAGTTCGTCGACTTATAGCTCGAAACTCCCACTTCGGACGAACCGAAGGGAATCTTGGCAAGAGTTGGGGTAGCTCTTGATTTTGGGTGATCCAAGTACTAACCCAACACAACCAAGCAAAAGAGTCCACAGGCCTACCCCCTTTCGACTCCGGTCAAAGGGGTAGACGAGAACTTTGACTTTTCTCCAGCGGGTCTAGGGTTTCGCCGGAGAGGGGCCCCGGAGCGTCGGAACCCCATCAAAACCTAGGTGGTGACATACCATGTGTGTACAAGTGTGTTGGGTGTTGTATAGGTCCAAGATTCCACCACGGTGTGTTAGCGGGTTCACCGGCATCACTTCCTCGATAGCGAGTTCCCGGACATATAGCTCGAAACTCCCACTTCGGACGAACCGGAGGGAATCTTGGCAAGAGCTGGGGTAGCTCTTTTTTTGGTTGTTCCTAGGTCCTAACCCAACTCAACCAAGCAAAAAACTCCACTGGCCTACCCCTTTCGACTCCGGTTAAAGGGGTACACGAGAAATTTGACTTTTCTCCAGCGGGTCTAGGGTTTCGCTGGAAAAAGACCGCCGGAACGCCGAAACCCCATCAAAACCTAGGTGGTGACATACCATGTGTGTGCAAGTGTGTTGGGTGTTGTATAGGTCCAAGATTCCACTCCGGTGTGTGAGCGGGTTCACCGGCAGCACTTTCTCCATAGCGAGTTCCTCGACTTATAGCTCGAAACTCCCACTTCGGACGAACCGGAGGGAATCTTGGCAAGAGTTGGGGTAGCTCTTGGTTTTGGGTGGTCCTAGTCCTAACCCAACATAACCAAGCAAAAAAGTCCACAGGCCTACCCCCTTTCGACTCCGGTCAAAGGGGTAGACGAGAATTTTGACTTTTTCCAGCGGGTCTAGGGTTTGGCCGGAGAGGGGCTCCGGAGCGTCGGAACCCCACCAAAACCTAGGTGGTGACATACCATGTGTGTACAATTGTGTTGGGTGTTGTATACGTCCAAGATTCCACCCCGGTGTGTGAGCGGGTTGATCGGCATCACTTCCTCCATATCGAGTGCCTGGACTTATAGCTCGAAACTCCCACTTCGGGCGAACCGGAGGGAATTTTGGCAAGAGTTGGGATAGCTCTTGGTTTTGGGTGTTCATATGTCCTAACCCAACACAACCATGAAAAAATTCCACTGGCCTACCCCCTTTCGACTCCGGTCAAAGGGGTAGACGTGAACTTTGACTTTTCTCGAACGGGTCTAGGGTTTTGCCGGAGAGGGGCTCCGGAGCGTCGGAACCCCACCAAAACCTAGGTGGTGACATACCATGTGTGTACAAGTGTGTTGGGTGTTGTATAGGTCCAAGATTCCACCCCGGTGTGTGAGCGGGTTCACCGGCATCACTTCCTCAATAGCGAGTTCCTGGACTTATAGCTCGAAACTCCCACTTCGGACGAACCAGAGGGAATCTTGGCAAGAGTTGGGGTAGCTCTTGGTTTTGGGAGTTCCTAGGTCCTAACCCAACACAACCAAGCAAAAAAGTCCACTGGCCTACCCCCTTTCGACTCCGGTCAAAGGGGTAGACGAGAACTTTGACTTTTCTCCAGCGGGTCTAGCGTGAGGAAATTGAAGAACTAGATTGTTAGTGAAAATATCCAAGAAACATTCGAGGCGGAAAATTACTTGACCGTGAGTAAATTGTCCTTTTATTCTATGTTCATCCTAAATTGCATTATCTCTTCTTGATTTGAGATGTTTTCATTTCTTAGTGTGTTCCAAAGTGGTGATATGGAAAGACGGATGGTTGGGAGGCGTTGGTGAAAATGTGGACGAGCGATCCGGAGTTCATCGCCAAGAGCAAGCAAAACAAGAAAAATCGCGGCAATGAGGGAACACACGTTCAAGGAAACAAGACCTTCCACCGCTTCAAGGACCACAAGGTATATATTTGGCACAACCTCCTTCTATTTCTTGACATGTTCCTTTTGTAATGCATAAAATTTGTGTTATGCACTACAGGTGGCCGCTAATGAGGGGGTTGACATTCCTGAGGTTCAACTCTGGCAAGATGCTCACAAGAAGAAGGACCCACAGCAGAACGAGAAGCCATACTATGGCTCCACCAGTGATATCATTAGCGAGTACTCGAGCAGGTTATTTATTGCCACCATGCGTACTAATGCTTGCCATGCTTATTGATTGCTACTATGTTTATTCATTGGCATTAATATTTAATTTTTGCTTACAAATTGTTTACTCAATGTAGGTTCAAAGAGTTGAATGGGCTGAATTCTGAGCCACTTCAGCAGCCAGTCGACGAGAAGGCGGTGATTCTCGCAGGGAACGGCAAGCCACATGGCTGCTTAATAATGTTTGATGGGGTGCTGCCTTGTACAAGCACTCTCACATGGGTCAAATCTACCACGGGCAAGGTGGCTTCTACCCCACCTCGTGCACCGCGTCACGATGTAAGTTTTTTCTCATTTTTATCCAAATTTAGACTTTTGATCATGCAGTGTATGTTGATGAGATTCATTATGTCAAATTGTAGTCCCGCTATGAGGAGCCCTACGATGAGGTTTGCCACGAGTTTCACCAAAAGATGAAAGAATGGCATGCTGCAGTTGATGCCCGCGAGGTTCACCTTCAAGCGGCACATAAGGTTATTTCTTGCCCATTCTAGCTACTTGCAAGCGGTTCGTGCTATATATTTTCCTTGACCACGCGTGACATATAACTCATTTGCAGGCTTTGCATGTGGCTATAGCGAACGGTACTCAACCGCCCCCTTATGTCGATCCTCCACCAAAACCACCGATGCCAGTGATGCCGACAAAGGCTGAATTCCTCGCACATCTAGCCACGGGGACTCCGGTTAGTACTTCACATAACTACTAAGTTATTAGTTACTAATCACGGAAGAACTACTAAGTTACCCGCCGTTCTTGTGTCATCGGCTTATTCACAGACGTTCTTTGGCCGTGTTTCCGCCTTGCCTCGCGAGTCGCCCGAGACCACTCCACTTCACCGAGGAGGTCCTAGTCCTGGTCATTCTGCCCGTGACTCGCCGATCCTGGTTAGTTCGAAGCAAACCTTGCATCCAACCAACACTTACACAATTTACAATGCATGAACTTTGACTTAGACAATTTGCCATGCTAAACTTCCATTAAAATAATTCGCCATGCAAAAGTTGGACTAAGAACAACTTGCTATGCAAAAACTTTAACTTTGCTCGACTTGCCATGCATGAACTTTGACATAGACATTTTGCCATGCTAAACGGGTGTGTTCTTTCATTTTGCAGTGACGATGCTCTCGAAGACAAAGTGTGTGTTGTGCCGGTGCTCGAAGTCCGTTCAAGACTGGTTGCCATGTGACATCTATATCATGACTATGTGTAATGAACTTGTAGTGATGATGCTCTCGAAGACTATGTGCAATGAACTTGTAGTGATGACTATGTGTAATGAACTTGTAGTGATGTGTATCTATGACTACATGTTTATCGAGATTTGATGCTAGCCATGTGATATGTTTGTGTATATCGTCTATGCCCACTGTTTTTGCATTATTACAGCGAATTCAAATATATATGCATCTGCTGTAATTTTTAGGCGCAATAAGCAGCCGGTTGAAAAAATTGTTGATATCAATGCCGAGGGTAACCCCCTCGGCATTGGTCCATCCCCAAACCAGTGGACACCAACGCCGAGGGCAACCCCCTCGGCACAACTAACCAACGCCGAGCATCACCCTCGGCATAGCCCCTTCATCTCAGCCCTCCAGCGTGCTCCACGTAGACACCTACGCCGAGGAAATCCCTCTCGGCACTGATCCAGCAACGCCGAGCGTTACCCCTTCGGCGTAGCCCCTTCACCGCAGCCCTCCGGCGTGCTCCACGTGTCCACCTACGCCGAGGGTATCCCCCTCGGCACTGCTCCTGGGCGCCGTCTTCTCCGTCCCGTTAACTTTCTGCGCCGAGGGCTAAACTGCGCCGAGGGGCAGAGGAAACCGTCGGCACAAGCATCTACGCTGACGGCCGAAGCAACGCCGAGGGTATTAAGCTGTGCCGAGGACCACCTAAGCCGAGGGTTAAATGCCGAGGGTTACCGTCGGCATTGGTCTAAGCCGAGGGTAAACAGAGCTAAGCCGAGGGGGAAAACCCTCGGCGTTGAAGTTCGTTCCCGTAGTGACTGGTATTATGCCCAACATGGCCTTTTTGTTTTCACTCTCCACAACATTTCCTTTTTGGCTTGCAAAATTTTCCACGGAAAATAGAGTGAGGACGGGAATAAAAAGCGGAAAGAAACAAAATTTTACTTTTCAATAACAGAAATAGAAAACAAGAAAATTGGTTTGCCGAGTGCCATGTCGGGAGGCACTCAACAAATAATGCTCCATCATGTTTGCCGAGTGCACCTGATGTGGCACTCGGCATAGCTCTCGATGTCGTCAGGTTTCCGTCCTGTGCGGCGGCAAGTGACACATGGCGCTACCGTTTTGCCGAGTTCCACAGTGCTGCTGAGTGTCCGTGCTTTATTATTCCTAGTGCCACGTAAAAAGAAAAGAAAGAAAACACTCAAACATATATACCTTTTTACCGGGTGCTCGTTTTGCCAAGTGTTTATAGGCCATACTTGGCATACACCCTGAGTTTGCCGAGTGCCCGATAAATGGCACTCGACAAACTGGGCGACACTCGGCAAAAAAGTGATTTCCGGCGGTGGCTCTCCTCTCCTCCACCCAAGAGCCGTGAGAAATGTTCAACATTCCTTCAAGTGCTTTTACACAGGTGATATTTACTTAGCATCAATGGTGCCATAAAATTTAGAGTTTCTATCACATGATGCGAATATATAGAATGAGCAAGAATTTATATATTGAATGTGCAAAGGACTTACATTCTGATGATGGGGGAAAAAAGTACATATGTCTTATACTGAGAATTTAGAGGGAGCTCTTCGAGTCACATATCAGAATGTGACAAAGAAGACATGCACAGTTATAAGAAAAGCTACAACGTTCAAGAACCAGAACAAGTAGAGAACCAAGAGGTAGAACCCCACCAGCGGGAAACGTCGTCCATTGTGCCTTCTCATGCGCACACGGTCTTCTCTGGTTAGGGCACGGAACAGCAGACGCAAGCTGGTGACGGTCGGTGCCGGCATAGCCCACACGAAGCTGAACGCGACCATGGAGGCGAAGGGCAGCGCGAAGATGCTCCATATGGCTCTTCTTGCGAAGGTAACGTTATCCAAACCCGGGGCCACGGCGGCCATGAACGCGAGGAGCATGCCCATGAGCGCCCACCAGAGGAAGATGAGGGCCAAGCATATCCACGCCGTGCTCGACCGCGATGCCCCCCTCCCGTAAATCAGGAGCATGGTCGCGATCATGGAGGAAGCGACAGCCTGGGTGTCGAGCACCACAAAGGCGTTGTAGTGATGTAATCCCCGGAGGTTCGGCACTCCCTTGGAGTCGTATCCGCCCGGCACGTTGACCATGGCGTTCAAGGCGATGGTGGCGATGAGCACCGCCACAATGCCTAGGTTCTTGGACAATTTCTCGAGCCATTCATTCATCGCTTTTCCCTTCCACGGGGGTATCTGATCTTGGCGTTGCGTCCCGATCCAAGCTTCACGGGCTGACAGCTTGAGCACGAAGCCGATCTGGAACAGGAGAACAAAAGCAGGACAAGTACGCTAAATTAATGTGCAGTTTTGTCAATCTTGATAAGAACAAACAGTGTGCAAAGAAGTTCATTTCACATGCTCAATCAGTGAATTACCATGGGTAAGAAGCTGGTAACATCTGACACGAGGTCAAATGGCGTCCTCCCTTCATTGTTAGCAATATATTCAACTCAACGAACTCACTCTGAAGAATTGCAAGCTGTGGCTTCCCAGCAATCACCGCTGAGTGCAGCGGCGTGTTCCCGTTATTATCTTGCTCGTTCACTAGCCCGCCGGCCAACGGGCTGCCGATGATATATTTGACTACGGATTCGTGGCCGCGCTCGATGGCAACATGGAGGAAGTTCCTGCCGTTTATGTCAGTAACCTCCCCGGAATCGGGGCAAGCTTGTAAGATGTCGTGGATGACGCCGACATGGCCCATCCATGCCGCGACATGCAGAGGCGTAAAACCTTGGTTGTCTTGCAGATATATAGCTGATGGCACTAACCTAATAAGCATGTTGATGATCTCGCGGTCGCCATCGGACGCAGCGTAATGCAGCGGAGTACTGTTCGAATCATCATGTTCGGTAGCTAGATTCCGTGGCCACAACAATATATCCTGTGTCATTTCTGTAAAAATTCTGAAATTAGTGCTACTCAAGTCTCCAAGGTATAACCTTCTTTCAAATTCAACAGCGAAACTTCCGCAACCTGAAGCGGCGGCCGGAGATTTTACTTCAGTGGGTGGACGACTAACCTGCGCTTTGTAGGACAGCAGCGTGCAAAGCATTCTGCCCGTTGGGACCAGACGCGGAGGCAGTTGGATCCCTACGTTGGACCAAAGCTCTCACGATGTCAACTGAGCGGCTTATCACGGCGAGATACAGCGGCGACGCCCCAGCTTGGTTCACAACGGACAACAACGCCGGAGCAACCACCATCAGCGTGTCCACCACCGGCTGGTGCCCATGACGCGCCGCCACATGCATCGCCGTATCCCCGCTGTTGTTCTGATGCAGCAGAACATGCGTCACTGTTTCCTCTGGGGTCAGAACATGCAGCAGAATGTTCTCCTGCAGCAGCGCCGCGTGCTCTGTGGCCAGTCCGATGAGGAGGGTGACCATCGTGATGGCCCGCCCTCGCGGCGAGGTGTAACGCCGTCTCCGACTTCGAGTTCCGGCGTCGCAAAAGTGCGATGCCCTGTGCCGCGTCTTGGAAGAGCCATCTCACTAGATGGACGTGGCCTTGGCCGGCTGCGATGTGAAGAACCGTGTTCCATCCAGCGGTGACCTCCTCGCGACTGCACGGCTGGCCGTGGTGGTTATCTCGTGCTGACATACACATGAAATAGCATTACGGTCATTACAGTTGAGACGTAGACGATGAAAATTCATTCGTAAGTTGGGAAGAAATTAAGTCTACCTGCTGCTAGAAGACGATTCAGCTCAGCTGCTCCACAAAAGGCGGCATGATAGAGCTCTGGCACATGAACCTGCGTTGCGCAATCCGTCCCTCGGCCCTTCTCATAGCTTCGTGGATAATTTGCTACTCAATCTTTTCTTTGTTGGAGATCACAACTGCCGTAGTAAATCTATCGTCGTGTTCTTCTCCTAATTAAATGAGACGTCAGGTGTATGTATGATTTATTGAAGTCACCCACTAGGCCACTCCTGCAGTAGTTGTACCACGCACATACGACGTGCTCTGCATGTTTGGACATACTAAGAAGAAAATACAGCAATAACTTATCTTGTAGGAATAAAAATTTCGATAAAGGTTCTCCCTCCATTTTTAAATACAAGGCCACTTCTTTTCGTGTCAAACTTTGAATTCTGATTTTGGTCAATAAACCATGAGTCATATATAACAAAAAATATAACACTGGAATGTTCGGGAAATCCACTTCGCCTCATAGGTTTATCTACACCCACTACCCAAAAAACGAATTTTAAAATGTCAAAAAAATTCAAAAAAAATTCAGGTATACAATGAACATTATATATTCGTACAAAAAAATGGGATGAAAAGACATTGTGTGCGGACGGTGTAAAAAAGACAAAATCCCGGTGTTAAAAATGCTTTTGCACGTAACATTTTTTCTCCTTTTCGTACCGGTCACATAAAATGTCTTTCGATGTGAATTTTTTTTGTACGGATAGAATTTATATGAACACCCAAAATTTTTGTTTGATGTTTTTAAACATTTTAAATGCGTTAAAAATGCATTTTGCACAGCAGGTTCATCTGCACCCATGAGCCAACGGGTTCATCTGCACACATGAGTCAAAACATCATGTCTGGAATGTTCTCTCAAACGTTCAATAAAGGCCCCACTTTTTGGTCCACCCTGTTATTTTGCACAGGGCCACTTAAATGCGATGCACGACCGTATCGCTGAAACGTGTGGCGAATTTGGCGATGCAGACCTCATGTACTGTGTAGGAGAGGAGCTTATGTTGTTAACTAAGATGACATGACCATGGAGGGGCGCTAGAGAAATTATCCAGAATGACTATGCAGACTTAATACTCCGGATGAACACCATAGCGAAGGGCGCGCGCAACCATCGGATATAGTGATTTCGTGATGTTCATGTTTGTCAGCTAGTGGCGACTACCGTCTATACCTTGGCCAAATAGCGGGGTTGCACGGTCAGCTCAAACCATTCATTCATTTGTATCATTCGTTTGACTACTCCCTCTATATCTCAATCCATAGTGTATTAAGTATTGCTAAGAGAATGATTTGACCAATAATTGCTTCATTTGTATAGTTTCTATGCTACGCAATTAATTAAGTGTACCTCTAGTTTTGTCCTAAGTCAAATCTTTAAAAGTTTGACCAACTTTATAAAATACGTAGTAATATTTATGACATTATATTAGTATATCATGAAATTAAATTACAAGACGCATCCAGCTATTGCTATGTTTTATATGAAGTTGGTCAAAGTTTTCAAAAAGTTTGTCTTAAGATAAAGTAGAAGTACATTTATTTGGAGATGGAGGGAGTAAATTTGTGGGGCAAGTATTTTTCTAATACGAATATATTAACGTCAACTGTATGTCACAAACTGCTTATTGATAGAGTCATTTGGTCAAACCATTATCTCAATTATACTTAATACGCCCATTGAGGATAGAATGAGGAGTATACTTTTGGAGGCTGGACTCTATATAAATTGTACTAGTGCAGTTCTTATTATGGATACGCGTATTGATTTTAGCTGTTTGTTTTATGAGCCAAACATGAGTATCCTAGCATTATTTTTTGTAGGACTGCGTTGAAAACTTTTGTGGTGATTTGTTTTAGCGGAAGACTCACAAAGACCCATCACTGATCGATGAACATTTTTCGAAGTGTCAATAAGTTCTTAATTTGATTTCACATGCTGTATATAAATTTCATGAATAAATATATTTACTTGGAAGCTGCAAAAAAACAAAATTGTGTATATTACTATTTTCTACACTGAAATCTGAAAGCATAGCAAATTGTTCCAACTTGTTCCAATTAATACAGTAATGTTACAAAATCATACAATTTTTTATTCGGCTGGGTGCTATTGCTCATAGGAAATAAGACAAGATCACTAGCTAGAAACAGTTTCTGAAGAAAAGAGACAGATCTAGTTAAAGGGGTAATGGAAGAACGAAATAAAATTACGGAACAAGTCTCGGCATGCACGTTCTCCATCTAGCTAGCACTCCATCGAGAACGTGAAAGCATCCCAGGCAGCTACGCGAGGTGTGACTTCCCTGCAAGTACACTGATCACAATGAAGCACAATTTTTTTTTGTATAACTGTTTGTTCCAGTGTTCCTGTCACCTCTTGGTTTTCTTGTGATCAGTAGTAGGATTGATGATCACAGCAGGAGGACGTGCAATGTTGAACCTACTCCGTACTTGATCGAGCAGAGACGGGATGCTCTGCATCAAATGGAAGTACTCGCCGGTCGTCCCAACCGTCTTGAAATTGTCACCGCAATCGAGGAAATCAAGGCACCTAGCCTTGAGCCTGGAGCAGGCGTGCTCCTCCGCCAGCGCCAGCATGGAGACCACGGAGTCGACCGTCGTGAAGTCGTAGCACAGCTTCTGCTCGCAGATGCTCTTCAGCCTCTCCAGCCCGTACCTGTCGGCGACCACAAGCAGATGCTGAAGCTCTACGGCGGAGAGAGCGTCGTCCTTGTTCTTCTCGTCGGAGTTTGGGGGCAACGAGCCGTGGTACATGTAATCCAGCATGTATCTGAACGTGGATGCCTTCACGTCGTGGATGGCGATGGACGTCATCTTGCTCTCGGCCATCGGGCCATAGAGATCTGCTCTGAAGACCGTCGACCCAGCCGCGAGCACGAGGCGGTGAGCACCGAAGCTCTCCCCATCAACGTCGAAGCGAACATCGGCGAGGTCGAGATTATCGAGCATCGTGGAAGACCATGGCCAAGATACGTGGTCAGCTCCTCCTTGAGGGCTGGCGCTGCCGCTGGAGGAGGTGTGCCCCTCCCCTCTTTATATAGGGGGGAGGAGCAACCTTCCTAGGGCTGTCCGCACCAGGCTTCTTGCCTCCAAGAAAAGGGGGCAAGCAAACCCTAATGGGCCTTTCTGGCCCAATTAGGCCATGCCACTTGGGGGCAGCCCATGGAGGGCAAGCCGCATCCTTTGGGCTCCTCTTTGCTACCTCGACGGAGAGTGCAAGCGGTGTGTCTTGCACGGTGACATCAAATCGAACAACATAATGCTCGACTCATTATACAGGACCAAGCTGGGGGACTTCTCGGGCTGGCGAGGCTCGTCGACCATGGAAAGGAGGGTGACACCACAGACGTTCTCATGGGAACCGAGGGCTACATGGACCTTGCGTTCCTCAACACCTACAGGCAAAGCAAAGAGTCCGACGTGTACAGTTCCGGCATCTTCCTCCTGGAGATCGTCTCCGGCCGGCGACCGGCGGTCGGAGGAAGCAGAGTAACCTCAGGTGGCGTGTTCATGTTGTTGGAATGGGTGTGTGGGGCCTGTACGGCAACTTCCTTGACGCGGTGGATGAGAGTCTTCAGGGTGGCGATGTGGACGACGAGTGGTGGATGGGTCGGGTGCTGCTCGTTTGGCTGTTGTGCACGTAGGCCGACTAGTGGGGCCACCCGTCTGCCACGAACGCCATGCACTTCCTGCAGTCTAAAGATGTGAGGCTGCTGGAGCTCCGTACAGGATCTCGCCGTGGCAGGGCCTTCCGATCAACCCGTCGTCCGATCCACCGCGCTGCTGGAACATGTTTCATGAATCTAACTTGATTTTCTTGTTTCATCGGCCATGCTTTCTTACTCATTGTTCAGAGTGGTAGTCCACGCGATAACGACTTACTTGTGGAGATTTTTTATTTCTTTAGAATTACCTGGGGAGAAATTGGAGGCTAATCTTGAGAACAGAACAAGTGTCTGCAGTTTAGAGGCGTAAGGGCAACTCCAACATGCCAACCCATTTGGTCTATTTTCTCTGAATCTGCCAGTTTAGCAAAAACCACGGCCCAACGCGCCGACACAAACGGACAGATGTCCGTTTTTCTATCCACGCGGATCCAATTCCGGCCCAAATTTGAGTCTAGTTTGTGTCTGCGACGGACACGCGTCCCCCACAGTGTCCTCCCCTGTCTCGTGTCCTGCCAGCCAGCCACACAATTCGCCACTCCAACCCTTTCCTCTCCCGCCTCCCATCCGCGAAAACCCCATGGCCAGGACACCACCCGCTGCCACCGCCGAAACCTCCATGGGCCGTGCCGGCCCCGTCCCCGCCTTGGTGAAGAGCCCAAGAGATCGTCCACATCGACGCAGAGCCATTGTTCATGGACGAACTCACTCAACTAGCCAGCAAACCAAAGAGGCGGCAAAGCGTGAGGATACAAGCATACTCGATGGCCGAGGACAAGATGTTGCATAGCATGGAGGAAGATGAGACAAGATTGAATCTTTGGGCCGAGCAAAAATGGACTCAATTTGGGAAGAGGTGTCTCGACTACTTCCATGAGAAAAGGTGCTTCGAGCCTCATAAAGGGAAGGCAAAGGCCAAGTAGGTTGATCATCTCTACTCACCGTGGAGGCCCGGATCATGACAACCTACTAGGCCACCTTGACCCTGGTTCACGTAGCGAGATGATTGATCATCTCAATTGTGTGGTGTGCCTGAACTATGATAGGGGCATGTAAGTGGTCTTGTGCAATTTTTTTGGTGCAACGTTGTATGTCAGCTTGGGATGATATTATTTTAGTATAATGTTTGTGCTGGCATGGCAAGTTTATTTTGCAAGCTAGATTACTAGCTAATTGTGGTGAAATATGGCCAATGATAAAAAAGGTGAGAAAACGGACAGGACGGACCAAATGTGCCGTCACGTTGTGTGCACTGGCCAGGAAAGGCCGGACATGAGCCGGACATTATTCGTTTGACGACCCAAATGGACAAAAAAACAGACATAAAAATGTGTCTGTTTGGGTCGGCGCGTTGGAATTGCCCTAACTGCTCGTGTGAACGCTAAGAAACATCTGATTTAAACAGTGAAATGTATGTAAGACATAAGGATAGAAAGTTCATTGGCTATGAATGTCGAGTAAGAAAAAGAAACAGTCATCACTGTCATTTTTCTTAGTGTCATGTTGTTTTCTGAGGGAAAGTTCTTAGTGACATTTTTTTTGGCGGAGGTATTTAGTGTCACTTTTTTTTTAGCGGAGTTCTTAGCGTCATGTATTAGTTGACAGATTGGTCGTGTGCCAGTGCCAGAGCAACAAATGCGACAGCCCAGTCCCATAACAAAATAGGGCCCATCATTTGGAGATTCGTTCATCCCTTGTAATATATTTTTTTTGACATAACTCATCCCTTGTAATATAGTACATGGAAGATATATCTCAAAAAAATAGTACATGGCAGATTTTAATATACATGGGTAATTTTATGAGGTAATATATTTTTCAAGAATATAGGAGGAGTATTAATCATATACTAGAAGAAAGACCAAGACGGCCGGTACGACTCCAACCATAGCAACAGGGTCGTTGTAGAAGGCGCGCGTACACACACACTGTGCCAGATGACATACAGCACGCCATGAGGTGGGGTTGCGGCTCGACACAGTGTGGGCAGCATCCCTGTGCTTCCAGGGTGGCGGGGGTGTTGGCCAGGCAGCCTCAGCTTGTTTCTGTTTGTACGTCAGGGTGGCGACCCCGGGTTTGGCGTGGCGGTCTGGGTCGGCGAGTGGACTTTTACGGCGTGGCTTGGGCTACGGGTTGTCCAGGTAGTGAGGCGTTGCGGCTCGCATGCGAGCGGAGGATATCGAGACGCCGGTCCAGAGGGTGGTGTTGGTGGGCTGTGTGGCGCACAACAGCGGGCTAGATGTCGGGGTGGCGGCCCCGGGTTTGAGGCGGTCATCGACATGTCGGCAGTTGCAGACGTCGCGAGCTTCTTGTGACACGCTGCTCCACTTTGATGGCTGGGCGACCCATAGCTCCCCCCAAAAGCATGGCTTCTCTCCCCTTCATCGACGGTGGTGTTTTTGTGTTGTGTGTGGCGATGGTGTTTTGTTTGTAGTTTTTCGTCGCCTCGTCGACCGGTGGGGGTCCTCGTGCCCTTTGTATCTGGGTTTCGCCAGGTTTTCCCTAATAAACTGGGCAATTCCTTTCTTCTTTATGAATAGACATAGCTCTTGTCCGGTTTCGCAAAAAAAAAAGACCCGACGATGAAGACTCGCCTTGCTATGAGGCAATATCACTTTGACCAGTGGTAAGAAATAAAAGCATCAAAAGAAACCATAGCTCCAGAGGCGTGAACATGGAGGAGACGATACCTCAAAGGTAGACTATACTCAAACCACCACCAAAAACCAAAATGAAAAAAATATCAACTTATGAACTACATAAATCGAAAAGATAAAATACAAAACATGCATAAGACAGGATAAAAAGACATTGATTATTAATATGAACAAATTGAAAGAGGGATGTTGGAAAGGAGGATAAGCATCGATACGGGTGTGACGTTGTGTTAAAATAGAGAATGGGGTGTGTATTTTTTTTTCTCCCGTTGCAACGCACAGGCATGTTTGCTAGTATAAAAGAAATGCCAAAACAGCCGGTACAACACCAATCATATCAACCACGATAGAAACGCACACCACGTGGTCGTTGTAGAATGCGCGCACACACATACACACACCATGCCAGATGACATACAACACGCCCTCTAAAATGACCCGACGATGAAGACTCGCCTTGCCATGAGGCAATATCACTTTGACCAGTGGTAAGACATAAAAGCATCAAAAGAAACCATAGCTCCAGCCCACTTTGCAACCTCACGTGTACGAACGTTGAGTTGGCATGGAAAGAATGAAGCCTTTTTGTTCCAGATTTCGCCTAACAGGGCCGGCTCTAGTGGTTGATATAAACCTAAAAATGAATACCTGCAGGGTTCAGATGGTGAGTTTCAGACCGAAGTCACCGTCAGGGGCCTCAGGGCTAGCTTATGCATACCGCAACATTGTGCAGTTCTGCCATGTCATTGCTGGAGGCAGACTCTCACGCGTATCTCTAGGATCCGTCTGATGCAGATCTTGCAATCTAGGATACTACGAGCCGATTCATCGTCAAAAAAGAAAAACAACGCCGTTGCCGGGATCGAACCCGGGTCACCCGCGTGACAGGCGGGAATACTTACCACTATACTACAACGACTTTGACGTTTAAATTCGTATTTCTCAGTACTTCTAGTAGTATACCGTTGTTGGTCGCTCACATAACGCGCTGTTCAATATTTAGCCGGTCCATCCATACCTGTCAGCACTCATCAATCATCAGTGATCTGCATATTCATGTCGACTGCTGATTGCGATCGTCAAATCACTTAATAGTCATTGCTCCACCATCTCATGATCTTTGCACCCCTGTGCTGTGCAGCTTCATACATGATACATCGTGCCTGCCCATCTCCAAGTACAGCTAACTATTTGTACTAGACAAGTTTATTTCTCACGTCACTTTTAGTGGATCGGAGAGAGTATCATTTTACCCGCAAAACAGAAGGTTGTGTAGAATTATGAGATTGGCGAAATATGATGGATGTTGTATTGAGTCTCATGGGCGAGTATATATTGGGTACAAGACTTGGAGGGCAAGAAGCCTCTCCTAGAGATAAGGTAGGAGCCGGATTACAAATCCAAAACTACCAAATACGTGTACATGGAATATATCTCTAACATCCCCCCGCAGTCGTAGCGGTAGCGTCGTGAACAACTGGAACGTCGCGGACGGTCAGACTGGAGATAAGCCGAAGTAGAATCCAGTGGGCTGACATCCCCCCGCAGTAGGAGCGGGAACGTCGTGGACGGTGTCGCGGCGCCGATGCTTGGACTGTAGAGGAAGCTGATGAGGAGCTTAAGCGAGGTGATAGCCCTTTGTGCCGATGTCGAGGGAGCCGAGAGCGTTAGGCGGTGCAGCCTTGGTCGGGGTAGCCGTGTGAGGGGTTGCCGTGGTCGATATCGTGGTCGGGGTTGCCGGTGTCGAGGTAGACGCAGAAGAAGCCGCATGCGCATAGTAAGCGAGGAGACTGACGGGGATGCGTCGAGGCAGTCGTCAAGGATGCCGATGCCGGAGACGACGCAGTACGAACCGTCGAGAACGAGGTGTAGCCATAGTTTTGCCAGAACAAGGCACACGTCGGGGACGAAGGCATACTCCGGCTTTGCCAGAGCCGAGTACGCATAGAAGAAGTCGGTGACGCGGTCGAGGCAGTCGTAGAGGAGGTAGTCGACGCCGAAGACGTTGTCGAAGCCGATGTAGACGAGGCGCCGACCCGGGCTTGCCAGACCTGGGGACACGTCAGGGACGAAGGCACGCACCGGTGTTGCCAGTACCGTGCGTGCGGGGGCAGGGACCACCGTGAACCATACGCCAGAGTCGGAGGGACTAGCAGAGGAGGCCTCCTGAACGGTTGCGAGTCGCAGAGTGACGTAGAGGGAGAGATGTCGATGCAGTCCGCGGTTGTCGGAGTAGACGTAGTCGGGGATGGGGATGATGACGCTGGCGACGTGGTCGTGGTGGACGAAGACGTAGAAGGCGGCGAAGGCAGCGGCGGCCTGGGGTGGCCATGCTGGACGCCTGGACAAGGAGTGGTTGGCGGGACCTGCGACGGCCTGAGGTGGCCAGCAGGTTACCTGTAGAAGGCGGCGGCGTTTACTCGAAGTAGGCGAGAAAGAAACCCGGCGGCTTGACGAAGACCATGCGTGGACGGTGGCGTTCCCGTGCCTATGGAGGCGACGCGGCGCATACCACGTAGAAGTCGACACGCGGGGACGGCGGAGTGGACCGCGTGCCGCGGCGCTACGGCCCGAAGAGGCGACGCAGCAGCAGTGCGCGGGTCGGGGTGACGGCGGGTGTCGCCAGCCGCGTATACGCCTGGGAAGGCGCGTTGGCAGCCGGCAACATGGACCAATGGCGGCGGCGCGGCAGCCCGAAGGGGTGACGCGGCGACAGCCTGTAGATCGATCGGTGATAAGCGCATGCTCGGGGACGTGCTTGGCGTAGACAGGCGCGCGTTCGGTTGATCAGACCGACGCAGCGCGGTACGCGCCATGGCGGCGACGACGACGCGCAGATCGGAGTCGATGGCGAAGTTGTCGATGAAGTCCCGGTCGATGACGGCGAAGACGAACCGGCGATGGAGACCTTGCAAGCGAGAGAAACCGGCGGCGACGCGTCGAGGCGTCCCTTGGACGGCGCGTCCGGCCTTGCTGCGCGGTCGGTGAAGACGAGCCGGTCGGTGCGGAGTCGGCGTCGGCGTGTCGTCTGCGATAGCCGGCTTGGAGGAGCCGAACGGTGCGGAGGCGGCGCCGGCGAGTCGGCCGCGATAGCCGGCTGTCGAGGCGAAGGCCGGTGCAGGTCGATGTCGTTGTCAGACTAGAGGCGCAAGAAGACGGCGGCGGTGGCGGGCGACGCAAACCGATCTTAGATCGGAAAACCATAAAGAAACGCCGATAAAAAAAACGACCGGCGAGAGAGAAAAACCGGATCAAGAGATCGGAAAAAAAAGACACTAGGGCAGCCGATCAACCGATCGGCGGACGAACCCTAGATACGGGTCGCGCGGCCCCCGAGAGAGATCATGGAGATCGATCTCCCCGGGGCAGCGCGGTGCGGAAGCGCGGCGGCTAGGTCAGATCGTGCCGCTCTGATACCATGTAGAATTATGAGATTGGCGAAATATGATGGATGTTGTATTGAGCCTCATAGGCGAGTATATATTGGGTACAAGACTTGGAGGGCAAGAAGCCTCTCCTAGAGATAAGGTAGGAGCCGGATTACAAATCCTAAACTACCAAATACGTGTACATGGAATATATCTCTAACAGGTTGTTCTATCATTTCGAACACAACATTATCCCTCCCTGTCTATAACCGGTTCAAGCTTCAATCAGTAGCGCAAAACGCACGATGAAGCGGCACTGCGCAACAGGATAAGCAAAGCTCAAAACTAATCTGCTACGTAAAGTGCAAAACGGTTCTCCGTCGTTTTAAGTTTTCCGTTCACGTACGTGAGGTTTGAGCACCCATGACATTTTCTCTGCCGAAATAACGGATGTTTCTTGGCCTCGAATTTACTACGCCAAAAGAACCATCCACACCCTGTCGCCGTCGGCCCCTGCAAGAAACGAACGAACGAACGCACAAAGCATGCCGGGGATGCCACGCAAAAATCGGCGCTTGTTTCACCGTCCGTTCACGTCTACGAGGGCCATCTTGTGCCCAAACAATGGTAAAGTCATGGAAATCAAAACGGAGGATAGAGCGTGTGGAGGTGTGTCTCTAACGGATCTTGTGGGTATTCGGTCGGTGGTTGTGTTCGGTGCATCCGTTTTGATCTGATCTTCCTTCGTCTTCGTTCGTGTGTCTATAAATTGGATCATTCTGATCTATACTTCTCTTTATCGATGACGGTTCATGTTCTGTTGCGCTGGTCCCGTGGGATCTTAGCACGATGACTTCCCGACTGTATACTACAACAAGGTTTGCCCGGCTCTGCTGATGGAGGGGTGATGACAGTGGTGCGCCTTTGGCTCGCTCTAGTGCTTATAGTCGTCTCTAGCTGGTCTACGGATCTGAATTAAATTTTTGTTGCTTCTAAATTTCTTTGTACTGTCTTGACAGTTGATGAATAGACTGGAAGTTTCTCACCAAAAGAAAAAAAGTCATGGAAATCAAGTCACCGTATTTTGTGTCAAAATCCTAAGGGCTAAATTGGCTCTCCAGGTAAACAGTCTAGAACTCTAGATGTGGCCAGCAACATTTTTTCAACTCTAGATGTGGCCAGCAACATTTTTTCCGCGAATAGAGTCACAAGCTTGTCTAACAAAAGGTTTGGTTTAGTATGCTACAGAGTCAGAGCCAAATATGGACAGACATTTGCTAACTTTGGCATCAAGCTAAACAGCAAACTAATGATGGCTAGAGAGTACACAGTCCTAATCCATTGCTATGTTTGGTGGCAGTTGCTACAATATGGTAAGGGAAAAATAGCTCCCAAGAGCATAAAACCAAACAGTGTCTTTTTTCTGTAACAAAAAATCATGCTCGCGGCCTAATTCATTCAGATAGAAAGAAAAAATGACAGGTGCAGAGGTTCACCTAAATTACTGCACTGTTCGAGCACCAGGAGAAACCACAATCATCCTCCGCGTGTAGCTTTTTAGTATCCTTGTAGCCGTCAGATAGGAGCTGAGCAGCATGGGTTCCCTTTGGTATGTCGATGCCTCATCAGTCATGAAGCACTGCAGGAGCTCCTCCCGGCCTCGGTTCGAAACGTAGAATTATAAGAAAAATCAAGCAACACGCATCATTCGAGGGAAACGTTTGATTGCATTGCAAGGGACGGACTCGGACGGTGCCACACGCAGAACCTGCATATCGATCCTGCTAAGGTTTCCTCGTCGATGCCAGCCAACATGTGGACGTCTCTATCACTCCTGGCGCTCCTTACAGATATACTCTGTAGGGCCCGCTTGGAATCCTGTTTATTTCCACCCCGTATTTCTTCACGGAGCTTTTGCAGTAAATTATACGGACGTTGCGAGGTCCGGAATTCTTCCCGACAGAATCCGTCGTATTGAGCTAAAATACAACCATCCAAGCGGGCCCGTAGTCTGTAACATATCACTCGGTGGTTTGAACTATCTTTTTTTTTTTTTTGAACAAAACGGGCAACATTGTCTCATTTTATTTAAAAAAGTAGAAGGAGAATTGACCGGTTCATTAACGGGGAACCGGCCGAAAAACGTTACAAGTGCACCAATGTAGTCATGAACCACCACACTGGGCAGACCCGGCCAACCTGGCAACCCACACGAGACACACACGCCGCCGAGGAGAAAAGCACCACCGAGGTCATCACCGAGCGTCATCGTCGTCACTCCTCCCCGAGCAAGCGATTCCGACTTCACCTTCGACGACCAAAGACGAGGCCCTCGCCGCAGCCGGCGTCGTAAACCATGTCGGCCTATGCCAAACAGTCAACCCAAGGCGTCGAGGAGGAGGCAGCTCCGACTTCTACGGAGAGCTTCACCGGAGAAAGATGCACGCCTTGCATCGACGGAATCCACGAGGCCACCGTAGAAAACGTGTCATCGTTGCCAGCCTGCCGCCCCGCGACACGCAGCTCCGACTTCACAGCTTCACGGCGGGACGCAACATGGAAAGTCGGTGACGAAGGACATGCCGCGACTCGGCTCCGCTCACCACAGTCATCGTTGCCACACAGCTCGCAACGCCAACCCACACCTCATTGCCGACCGGCCACCTGCCAATCGCAATGTCGTGCGGGACCAGCCCACCAAGAAGAGCGAAAGGGATCGAGATCTTCAAGACGACGCCCCCAAGAGGGTCTGCAACGTGAGAACGACGCCGTCGCCCCGCCCATAGGGTGTAGGCTTTCACCCGAAGATCTTGATCCGAGGTTGGGAAGGCCGGGGAAACTCGACGATGACGCCTCCAAGGAGGACAGAGACGCCCGCGGGCGCCGTCGTCATCGGCCGGCCAAGGCTGGCAAGACTTTCGTCCCGAGCTCCATGGCCACACCCACCTCCCGCGACTGGCCAGACCAGCCCGCCCTTCGCTGAGCCGCACACACCCAACCGCGCGACCACGGCATCGCCACAGAGGGGGCCACCACCAGCCTCGCCGTACAGCACCCCGAACGCCAAGCCCATCGAGCCCGGCGAAAAAACCACCACCTCCCGCTGCGGCGCCGACCCGCCGCCCCTGCACCGTCGCACCACCGCGCGCCCGCGCGCCTCAGCACCACCACGCCTCCCGCCAAAGAGCCAGAACGCCACCCTCACGGGCCCGCCAGGCCCAGATCGGGCCCGACGGGCCTCCGACCCTGCGCTCGAGCTCCCCGCCGCCGCGAGCCTCGCCGACGGCGCCCTCCGCACGGCACCACCGCCGGAGGCCAAGCACGCACCACATCTCCACCGGATCCGCCGACCCGGCCTTCCCAACCCTGGCCGACGACGCCCCCACGGGCCAGCCTCCACCTGCGCGAGAGACCCCCGTCTGCCTTTGGCAGCGAGGGCCGGCCGCCACCGCCGCGAGGAGCCGGCGGCGGCAGCGGCCAAGGGGGCCTGGGGGAGGGCTTGCGGGGCGGCGGCGGAGGGATGCGCCCCTGGCGTCGCCTGGGGGGGCGACGCGAGGGGAGAGAAAATTATCGGTTTGAACTATCCGGCCACATGGATGCCTTCATCTCGCCGCCACCTCAAAAAACAATATGTTTTTCACTTCTTATCATTCAGAACTGATTTGATATAGCGCAAATTTAAGATTTTTTTTAAAGAACTTGTCTCTACTACTTACAAAACGCGTAGCATTCCGTAGTATGCCTCCACGGCGTTTCTCCCACCTCTTCGTCACACACCCACATTCGTCGTGCATCCAGAAAGTAATATGTATCCACCTCGCTTCTCCTCCTCCCTGGGAAATCGCCGGCGGTTTCTCCCCAGAAGATCTCCCTTCCTCATCTCATCTACAAGCCGCACGATAACACAAACATGTCATTGTTTCATTTCAACGTGTATTTTCACCTTTTTTTCTTAAAATTAGTACACTAAAAAGGAAAAAGGAAGTTCCCGTGTGTTTTATTTTAAAAAAATCTCGATTTATATGATTTTTCTTAAAACATGGCAAAATAAATTCTGTGTGACCATACATAGCTATGTTTTAAATTTTGAAACTTTTTTGTGCTGATATGCGTAGAATCATGGTAGAGTATATTTTTTATATGTGTTATCGAATTTCGTGGCCAAACTATAACACATTTGTAGTTTAAATTTGAATAATTTTGCTCACTGCCAGCAAATTTATTTAATGAGTTTAATATAGCTAAAAAGCTTTAAAAATAAAAATATTCAGGAATTGTGCCTAGCATATGATATACTTTGTGTGAAAAATGTAAGTCCAATTTCCAATCTTATTTGGGGTACCTGCTTCACAAAAATCACAATTTTGGCACTAAAATGGGGGAAAACTATCAATAACATCAGGGGTATCATGACGACAATCTTATTTATAATATATACTTTAGAAGTTTCTATACATTTTCTTACGTAATCATACACTACACAGTTCTATTAATATATTTGTCAGGACACGTGTTTTGGAATCTGTAACAATATATTAGATAATATTAAATAAATAATACTCTCTTTGATCCATATTAATTGTCCCGAATCATATATATAACTAGCACTAAAACATGCTTAGATATATCCGGTTCAGCGACAATCAATATGAATTGAAGTGAGTAATATTCACACACAGATTTATCGTATATGCTACGCAACTAATCAACTTAATAAAAATCGACGATACAAGTTTGTTTTTCACGATTAAGGTGGTAATGTATTATGTTAAGGGCAACATCTCACAAAGTAAAAACTTCTTGCGCAGTTCAGATATAGTTTTTGTGATATACATTGAAAATATATAACAGAAAACAATTGAGAAAAAAGTTAGATGATTAACAATGCCAAATAAGCAATATAGATCATATACTTTTAAACCATAATATGAAACAAATATAGATAAGTATGAAAGTTTATTATAAATATATTTACCTTAAGTCGCCCAAGGTCCAAAGTTTAGTGGCCCGCACCAAATCTAAGTCGAACATCATGAAGTGACCATACAACAATGTTATAGTCATATTATAGGCCAGAAAATGAATTACAACTTAAAAATAGCTAGAATTAAATGATGGAGTATTACATTTACACAGTGATTACAAACCTGAGTTAGAAGGTATCATAGCAATCTTGTTCATTTGAGATAAATGAGAGGTCGCTTGAGCAACCAAATGAGTTTTTTCATATTACCAAGAAAATTTCAGACCATGGGATGCCTGTTGGATAAGGCTTCATATATTTGTTCAGAATCATATTTGAGTATCACTCTAGAAGATGCCATTTTATAATAGCCACCACCAAACTTATGAATAACTATAGTCAGGTCGGCCCCTGCTAGAAACCAAGGAACGCACAAATCATGCTGGGATGCCACACATAATCGGACGCTTGTTTCGCCGCGCATCCATGTCTACGAATGCCATCTTGTTCCAGAGTAATGGTAAAGGCATGAAAATCATGTCATTGTATTTTGTGTCAGAAGTCCTGAGTCCAGAACTCTAGATGTGTCAAGTACTACCTTTGGTCCATATTATAAGATGGTTTACCTCTTTCGGAATTAAATATATATATATATATATATATAAACGTATTTTAGTGTCAAGATTCACTCATTTTGCTCAGTCCACATTGGATTATATCCAAAACATGTTATATTATGGAACAGAGTGAGTAACATTTTGTCGGTGAGAAGAGTCACACGGGCTTGTCTAACAAAATGTTTGGTTTAGTATAAGCTATAGAACCAGGGCCAAATATGGACAGACATTTGCTAACTTCGGCATAAAACTAAACAGCGAACTAACGATGGCTAAGGAATACAGTATACTCTATAGCTATGTTTGGTGGCAGTTGTTACAATATGGTAGAGAAAAATAGCTCCCAAGAGCATAAGACAAGTGCAGAACTTCAGCTAAGTTACTGTATTGTTCAGGCATCAGGAGAAACCACAGTCATCCTTTATTCCTCTGCATGTACCGTTTTATTATCCTTGTAGCCGTCAGATAGGAGACGAGCAGCATGGGTTCCCTTCGGCATGTCGATGCCTCATCGCATCAAACATGGCCATCAAGACATCAAGCACTGCAACAAAAATGTAGAATTCTGGTCTGAAAGAAAATTCAAACACACACATCTTTCCAGGGAAATCATTTGATTGCAGGTGTGCAGGGGACGCAAGCTGCCATGCCTTCGTGTCTCCGCTGCTCTCTGAAGTTCTGAAAGGCGCACGCATAATTAACCTGCATCGATCCTGCTAAGGTTTCCTCATCGATGCCAGCCAACGTATGGCCGTCCCTATCGCGCCAGGCGCTACGTACACATAGCGTAAGTGTATAACATATCGTTCGGTGGTTCAAACTATCCACGCCGTCATCTTGCTGCCACCTAAAAAACAATGTGGTTTTACAGATCTTTCCATTCAGAGGAATCGGACACACAAGCGCACACAATCAGCTAAACAGTTTGAGAATTGAAGGGGAATACCCCATCCTCTGCATTAAAAAGATGCGTACGACTACATATGTCACGCCTACATTTTTTAGATAAAGGGATTTTATTACATGTCACGCCTACATGCAGTTATATTCACACAAGTGTGCCTTGAAGATTGGACTATACTACAAGCATGAGTGCACGTTGCTTAGATAGCTCCGTACTCCCGTCATGGTGTTGGTGTCATTGTCCGAAGTAGAAGCCTACCTCTCGTTTCATGGTTTTAACCTGAAGAAGACGGCAAGTCGGCAATAGATAGACAACGACAAAAGGAAGAGCTAGAAAAAATGATCTCCTACGGACAACGAAACCAAACACCATGACTTGTCTTCATAGAAAAATTCAAAGACATGATAATACCAGTAGTATGAGCAAATTAAGTAAGATGAGATCACAGGACGGTAAACCATAACGGGAAGGGAAGTATGGAAGCTAGCTAAGCAGTAGTGCATCGTCACGCGCTGATGAGTCACGCCTCCTTCCCAGCTTGAGAAGGGGAATTGCCACAACCTCTGCATCGAAAAGATGCATACGACCTATCGTATGTCACACCTACAAGCAGTTATATATACACAAGTGTGTCTTGAAGATTGGTCTACGCTACACGCATGAGTGCACGTTGCTTCGATAGCTCCGTACGCACGTCACGGTGTTGGTGTCATTGTCCGTAGTAGAAGACCGTAAGCCATCGTTTTTATGGTTTTTTACCTAAAGAAGACAGGCAATAGATCGACAGCGACGAAAAGAAGAGGTAGGAAAACCAGGTTCCTACGGACAACGACACCAACACCATGACGGGTTCAGAGAGAGAAATGAAGACACATTGACACTAGTAGGAGCATATCAAGTAAGATGGGATCACAGATGATAAACCATAATAGGAAGGGTAGTACGGAAATTAGCTTAGCAGTAGTGCATCAGCACGCGCTGAGTCATTGCCTCCTTCCCATTGGATGCCCACTGCCCTCAAGTGCACGTTAGAGAAATTAAAGAAGATGAGCAAGTGGGCCGTCGTGACTTATTGTAACCAGGATTGACGTCGTGGCTGGAGATATTTCGGCCGACCGGACGCAAGTAGCGGTAGCGCGGCACCGCGCCTCTCGCAGTCGCATGGCGCAAAGGAATATCAGCTGGGAGGATGCTCTGGGAGAGCATAAATCAAATGGACGACTTGGGGCTTGGGACTTGTGAGGCAGCAGGCAGGGTTAAGCTTTCCTTGCCTTCGAGATATTCCTTGGCCTCCCCCAAGAGCCGGTGACTCTTCCGGTCATGGGGCTAGACAAAAAATAAAAGTCCGTTATTAGTTTTCTTCTGTGGAAATATTGAACAAATACGGCAGCATGTACTAGCCACTGTCTTGTTATTTTGTAGTACTCCGTACTACGAGATGATAGATGTGTACGATCGCACAACGGGTGTTCAAGCGCGTAGGGAACGTGTAAACGCATGTGTAGCCTGCGTGGTAGGATCGTTCAAGATCCATTTTACACCACCAGGTTCCGTAGAGGATGCTCACAATGCTCATACATGTCATACGGGTCTCGCAATATAATACTCTCGCCGATTCGCTAAAATTGTCTTATATGACACATCTTGAGAGCATCTCCACCGGAGCCATCAATTATGTATCTGGTGCCTCTCAATTGGGTCCTTTTTGGGGTGTCGGATATGTGTACGCCACATTGGGGTGCTGCCGAGCGGCACCCGTAACACCAACCGCTCACTAAATAGATGAAAAAGATCAAACACCTTGGGGGCACCAAACCGCCGCCGCTTCAACTCAGCGTCGCGTGCGAACTCAGCCTTTGGAGAGACGCGCCGCCGCTTCAACTTCGCGCGTCGCTTCGGGGTTGTCTTGGCGTCGCTTCGCATGATTTTAACATTGTCGTCGTCCGCGGCGATGCTGGCCGCACGTTGCTCATATTCTCTCTGTGCAACACCGCCCACACATCGCTCGTAATGTCGTTGCCGGAGAACGAGGCTGTGGTGGCCGAACCGGAGCAGGAAGAGGAGGGTGTGGTGGCCGAGCTGGAGCAAGAGGAAGACGTTGTGGTGGCCGAACTGGATCAGCAGGAGGAGGACGCCGCGTGGAGGAAGACGAGCCCGCAACTCCACCCGCCCGTCCGGCTTGGTCACCGTGGGAACCTAGATCCCCGTGGTCATCCCGTGTGGCTGGTGAACCTGCACCGGCTGTCCCCTAGGCGACTGCACCAACACCGAGGTGGCAGCCGAGAACTCCAGACGCCTCGCCGGAGAACGACGAGTCGGAACCCCCCACCCAAGGCTGACTCTGACGAGGACGATTAGTAGTAATAGTTTATATTTCTTCTCATATGTAAATTGGATGCATGCATAATAAAAAGTCTTCCGCCCCACGCCGGAGAACAAGTCTCAAATCTGGCATACATCATATAAAGTCTCGGCCAACACAGGTCTGGCCATCAAAAGGGCACTACCGTCGCTAAGATGTGAGCCAATCATTCGTCCTCCTCTTTGGCATCCTCTTCCGCCGCCGCCAGTTCGGCCGCCGCCACCCTTGCCACCCTCTCCGCCGTAATGCGCCTCCTTTCTTCCACGAAGTAGACCTTTTGACTGGGGCTCATGTCGCTCGTGTTGGTGGCCATGAGCAAACGTTCCTCGCTCCTCTCTGTGGCCTTGAGTTTGGTATTTTTCATGTCGAAGAAGGTTTGCCACTTTTCATCATTATCGGGTGCATCTTCAAAAAAATTAGCCCACGCCGATGTCACCTCCTTGACGTACACGGCGATCGACTCTTGAATGGAGCCTGAGGATGCCGTCTTCTTAGACGCCTTGGCCGCCTTGACACCACTAGGACGTTCCGAGCTAGCCCCCGACATCTTTCTTTCATATACTTCGGCCGCCTCCTCCGATTTGCTGTTCAAAGAGAGTTGATGCTTCTTCCACTTCGGACAAGCTTGAATCACCTCCCAACAATGCATCAGTTTAAAGGGCTTCTTATTATCCATCTCTAACTCGGTACATGACGTGAGCATCCTTCAACTACACAAATAGGCACAAGTCAAATATATATGCAAACCAAAGAAATTCACATGGTCGGCTACAATAAAGACACAAGTCAAATATGTAGGCAAAAAGGCTTACATTGTCGACGTCCTTTTTGCCACTCTCATCTCTCAACACAAATTGGTCATGGCACCCATGAAACTTATTGCAAAGCCCTTGTATGACGCCCCACCGGTTTCAACCGATTTGACATCACGGTCAGGGAGCATGTCATTTGGTGGATATGCCTTCATTTCGTTGTAGTCCTTGTGAATGCGTCTCCAATATGATTCACGAGTTTGTTGTGTGATGCGGGTGGCGTCTAAGCTTACCTTACCGTCATCTATGAATCACACAACAACTCGTCCTCCTTGATGATCCATGTCCGGCCTCTTGAACCCGGCTTCTTGTTGGTCTCGCCAGTGTAGAAATCATGCACGTCCACTTAGTCCCCCAGAACATCCTCTTCATATTTGTCCTGGTCGCCGTATCCATCTTCGCCCGGGCCGAAATGGCCGACACCTACGTAGCCACCTCCCCCGATGAGTTGAGTAATAGCCTCGGCGACGTCCTCCTACGTCAACACGCAATGCGCAAACACAATTCATCTGGTCGCCGACACAATAAATGAGCAAACACAATTCATCTAAGCAAACAGACACAATAAATGAGCAAACAAAATTCATGTAGGCGTCGGCGCAATAAATGAGCAAACACAATTCATCTCGGCACCGGTACAATAAATGAGCAAACACAATTCATCTAGGCTCCAGCTAAATAAATGAGCACATGAACAAAAACACGCATCTCGCCAAATTGCTCGTCCATGTTGGCGCCGCGCTGACCAAAGAGCTGGCTGCTGGAAGCCACCAAGTCACCGCTTCTAGATGACGTCTGCCGCAGCGTCGGCGAGTCGACGAAGAAGGCATCCTCATTCAGATCAATGCCCGCCGGATCGTCGAGTGAGACGGACAAACGCGACTGCTGCGTGGGGAGGGCGGCCATGCTAGTGGGGTCGTCGAAATAGCCCAGTGTAGACGGCGACCCGCAAAGGGGTAGCGGAAGTAGAGCTGGTTTGGCTCATGGCGATCAACATGTTAGCGGTGTGTCGTTTTGGTCACTCGACGCCCTATCCTTCGACCGTACTCACATGTCTTGTCGACGTTGCGAAGAGAGCTTGCGCGGATGATTCTTGGGTCAGTGCGCCAACAGCACATCCTCCTGTCGCTCCCATTTCATCGCCCTCTTCTTTGGTTGTGTCGGCGCCGACGGCTTGCGAGGTCGCACGAGGCCGACGGGCTTTAGCGCCATGGTCGAGGAAGGCGAGGAGGTCATGATGACGACGGCTGGAGGGTTTTTAAATTGGAGGGAAGATTGCAATTTTTGGCGCCCGCGATGGCAGTATAGAGGGAGGGGGGAATTGCGCTATAACTAGTGGGGGCCACCTGTCGGAGGGCGGGTTCGGATGTCCGGCACACACCCAGAAGAGGCCCCCAAATTAAATAGGGCTCTCGGGTGCCGGACAGAAATCGGCTCGGCCCAAGCACTTGGGAACCCTAATGGGCCCTTTGGAGAGGGTCAATGGGGGTGCGAATGGAGATGCTCTCAGTTTGCACTATATCTCAAGGAACTATTGAACTTTATGGGAAATTTCTCGTAGTGGTCTATGCATTCTGACAAAGAACTATTTCTGTTATGCAAACAGACAGGGTGCCGTGGGCATGTGCGGGGCATCTCACATGCGCTGCACGCTGACGCTGGCTAGCCACCGAATCACAGCCACATGCGCTGATGAGGGGATGGTCCAAGAAAATCTTTTGTACAGCGATGCAAGCTGCTCAGGACCCGGAGATAAGTGGCCAGGGAACACGATGCGCGCAGCTTGGCTAAGCTTCATCTGCAGATCACATCTCAAAATTGTTTTTGACTGAAGTAACAAATTCGCCTTTGTTCCGTAAATCGGTATGGAAGAGCAATAGCAAGCCAGTGACATGGAAGTATATAGTCGTCTTGAATTGTTAAGCGGCTCCAGCTAACAGTCTCGATGCAGCCTATAATGTGCTGTTCATAGATCTGAAAACTGGATCATAGCGAGAAGCACTCAACAAGGCTCAGAAATAGAAAAATCAACGAGAGTAGATGTATGTCCTATCAGCAAATACAAGAAATTATCACTTCAGTCTCGAATGAAAATATATATATCGTAGCCGCATAAGCATTTCCTAGAAAAATGACTGGATGTTTATTACTGGAACAGAGAGGCTGTTCCCAAATTGCAATTCGAGCTACCATAGCAGCAGGGAGATACAGGCATGCCACAAAACAATACCCCCAACCATCAACTAAGCTTTACAATTTCATGAAGTCTGCTCAATGCAAGCAAAATGAAATGGATGTAAAAATAGCCCATAAATTAATGATGTAAAGCAATACTATTGATATGGTTACCGTGACAGGGAGATCCAAACAACCTAAATGTGGTGTACAGGTAGACAATTGAAGCATGAACTAAATCTTCAACTGCAAAGATAATCAATCACTTGGAAACACGAAAAATCCGACATGATCCCAACAGGTAAAAGGATCAATCTCTCTACATAATCGAGAAGCAATCAGATAATTGCATGTCCACAAGTCTGGATGCTGGCAATTGCCTCTTGTACTCCAATCCTCATCCCAGTCATCCAAGAGTGTTCACAGCTTCCCAAACTAAATTCTTTGGTGCAGCACCAGTAGTGGCTTCTCTAGCCTGCATTGCTGCAGCCCTAAGTGTCTTCAACGTCTTTACATTTGCCTCAAAGAATGTGGCGGCGCCATAAGGCAGCCCATGCTTCTTGCAAAGGTCGCGCACAAAGGGCGCGACCATCCTATAGTGCTGGCGAGGCAGGCGAGGAAACAAATGGTGTTCAACCTGGAACTGCAGACCGCCATGGAACCAATCCATCCAGGGGGAGCACTTGATGTCGAGCGTGCCCGCAGTCTGCCTCTCAAACCAGTCGTTCCCCTTTGGTGGGCCGAGATAGACCGCTGCTGAGAAGTGGTTGAGGGTGAACTGCACATGCTGAAGCCCGGTGACGAAGAAGCCTATAAGCACAAAGGCCACCCTCTCATACCAATTGGGCAGGCAAGAGATCAATAAGGGGTACCAGACCCAGAAGAATGCGACTCCGGCGATCTCCAGCCAGCGCTGCTGCACCTTCTTCTGATTGATGAGGAAGACGATCGACTGCACTAGAAGATTTATCCTCGCAAATCCCATGACCGGGTAAAAAGTCCAGTGCTGGTAGCTGACGAAGAACTTGGAAATGGCGTCGAAGGCCAAGGTGCGCTCGTAGCAGACGGACCAAATGTTGTTGAAGAGCTTGGTGGAGACAGCGAAGAGCGGCAGGTGCTGGAGGTCCGGGTCGTGGTCGAGGCTGTTGCAGGCGATGTGGTGGGTGTTGTGGTTGTACTTCCACCAGGCGATGCCGAGGCCGGTGAGGCAGTTGCCGGTGACGATCTGTATGAGGCGGTTGAGGGCGGGGTGGGTGGTGAGCTGGTGGTGGCCCGAGTCGTGGCCGACCCAGCCCGACTGGATCCAGATGAAGCCGATGAGGCCGCCGGCGAAGAGGTGGGCCCCGGCGCTGGCGCAGGCGAGGGTGCAGTAGAGGGCGATGGAGAAGAGGAGCGACATTACGAGGAGCTGGATTTTGGGCATGGGGCCGACGCGCTCGAAGAGGCCCGCAGAGGAGAGCTGCGCGAGGAGGCGGCGGAAGTCGGCGGAGGCCGGGGAGACGGTGTAGTCGGAGAGGCGGCCGACGAAGAAGCGGCGGAGGAGCGGGCGGACGGAGGGCGGGTGGTAGGCCATGAAGGCGTCGGTGGCGTCCTGGCCAGCGAGGGTGAGGAGCGGGACCTCGCCGCCCGGGTGGCGCTTGAGCCAGGGCGTGACGTCGTAGACGTCCCCGGAGATGGAGATCCAGAGGTCGTCGGCGGCGGCGTGCGCGCTCATCTCCTTGGAGGAGATCATGCGGACGTCGTCCTTGGTGGTGGCGGGCGGCATTGCGTCGGCGGGCGGCGCCGTGGCGTCGGTGAGGCCCGTCTGGGCCATGGGTGGCGTGGATTTAGCTGGAGCGGGAGGATAGGAGGGGACGACGGGGAGATCGGATCCGATCTTAAAAGAGGAGGAGCGAGCGGTGGTTTGTTAGGGAACTCCTTTCCCTTCTTTTACAAGAGCTTCTGCCTCTCCTCGCCTCCATCTGCTCTGCTCTTATTACGTTTTCTATCTCCTAATACGTCTGATTACTTAAGGGTAGAGATAATGAGATATTTATTTTTGAGGGAAGACATGATGAGAAGTAAGGCTCAGCCACGGGGGCATATGCTCTAAAAAGATCCGCTTCACTTCAATAGTGGATAACAGTTCAAACTTACAAGACCCCTAAGAAAACAGTCCAAACTTCATTTTTTCTCTTTATTAATTGATCGCTATTAACTCAAATTTTTTATAAATCTTGATCTTGATCACCTAAAATTACAAATGGATCCAATCCAATGTTTTCTCTCCACCACCCTCCACAAAAACCTAAAATGGCATATGCTCTAAAAAGACCCGCTTCACTTCAACAGGGGTAGCAGTGCAAACTTCACTTTTTTTTCCTTTATTATTAGTTGATCGATAGAAACTCAAATTTTCGGTAAGTCTTGATCACCTAAAATTACAAATAGATTCGATCCAATGTTGTCTCTTCTCCCTCCTAGTTGAAGGTTTGCCCGACGCTCAACTCCATGGATGACCTCATAATGCCCCCAAATTGAATCCAAAACGTGAACACTTCGCCACTCGGGCATGGAAAGATGGTGTCCGACGATGGAGGTTCGGGTCGCCTGACCCAATCTCGAAAAGCATGAATCGATGAGGGGTGGTGTTGCAAAAGCTAGCTTGATATGTGGTTTCATTTTTGTGTGTTTATGACGGTGTGTACATGCTGCAGATATATATGTTGTCTACTGGGTACACATGACTATTACGTTACAATGACCATGAGTGTGTTGCAAAAGGTAGTTTTCATGTTCTAATGCATTTCGAGTTGTGACAAATGATACTTGTGAATCTATTATTAGTTACAATGACCATGTGTGTGTTGCTTAGATTGGTTTTGATGGTGTAATCTATTATTTTAATATGTTCTTTCATTTCATGTTACGGTATATTAGTTTGACATGTTGTTGAAGTTACTAGGGATTTATTTCACTTTTTCTTGGCATTGCAGATTTTTGTTAGCAACGACATTTTCCACCCTTTTTAGACATTGTGGGTAAAGAAATGTTCCGACGAAGTGTATAACGATTGTTGCATGTTTCATGCCTCCATGTTGCAGTGGTCACACTGTTGATATCTCGTATTTGAGGGAAATTGGATGACACGCGTGTAGCTAAATGTGAATTAGGTCAACTCGGTTTGCCGCCTATTTTGACCTCATTTGTCCATATGGGGAAGAACGTTTATACAAGTTGTGGTCTTGATTATACGATTGGGCCAAGAAAAAAGAGAAAGGGAGGAACATAAGAAACATATTGTAATTGAGGTAGATAACTAGTAAATCACCACGGATTGAGCATTAATACACACACCGAAGTGATGGACGATGAATCATACACAACACAAGTCAAATCACTCGTAATATCATTGTATTGTCACTAGGATTGGACGTTATGAAGACCAAACATTGAGTGAGTTTTATACACTGGTTTATGCCAAATTTTTAAATATAAAATCACTCATTTGATGTTCCATCTAGCTACTTTTATGTCCATTATGAATGATTATTTTGTTCCAACCATTTTAATGTGAGCACTGCACAACCTTTAATTTTTTATTTGGATTTGTTACTTTTTCTTACCTTTGGTGGATGTGTAAGTGAAGTGGAACTTTTAGGAATCCACCACGATGAAAGGAGCCAAGTTGGAGTAAATCCGAAAAAGTTACAAGCACGGATGTAAGCCATAGGAGTGTTGGATAAATAATATATTTCCACAAGCCCAAACGGAAAAATCAAATGCCATGAGATTGTGGGTCTAGTCCATATAAATCCAACGAACTCAAAACACATAAATCGGAGTTTGTATCTGGAAATGATGTCCAAATTAAACACCAAGTCACCTGAATGTTTAATGTTGAGCGGTATGGACAGGGACGGTCATATGGCCTGATCTTGGGGACATGAATTGTTGTAAATTCCCCGATTATTCACCGATTTCTCCCCCTTTCTGCTACTCTAATTTTAATAGTTGATAAGAAACTATTGAGAATGGTTGTGACTCTTCTAGAACCCTTATATAAAAAGAGAGGTGGATGATCCGCAAAGGAGGCCGGGTATATAATCAACACGAACCCTACCCACCGCATCAACCTCTCTACTGTCACCTCGGAGATCGGCCGCTATGCCACATCAATCTGCTTAGTTTTAATACCACCAATCCATTTACGAGAAAATAAGAGAAGGCCATGCAAACGATCGTTAACCAAATCAGATTCTCGTACATGAACATTAACTAGTGCCTCACAAATTTTATGATTGCTCAGAGATCAACGATAAAAGACATGCAACCGATGCTACCATTGAGATATCATCATTTGTTCGAACGTCCAAGGCTATGCAATCGATGCTACCATTGGGATCTTCACCCAAACCGTGCGATAAAATCATCAGTCCATGTACTATGCAAGCAGAAAAACAATTCTAAGCAGTGAACCCGAGAAAAACGCCAAATCAAACCATGGGCGAGCATTTAACCTAAAAACGTGCAGATATACAAGGGGTTAGAGGTTTATGCCGCCATGGATGTAGTCCTCGGGGATGGACGGATGCCACGAACTCATTGGTGTGGACAAAGACCCTGCCTATGGAGATATGGAGTGGAGATGGTCGGCCTTTTTATCCCGCTGCTGATGGTCGGCCTTTTTCTCCGCTACTGATTGTTGTCACGGTGCTCCGATGTGCCACCGGAAGCGACCCAGTCGACAAGAGAGGAGAGGAGACGAGTGGAGTGGAGTGAGAGAAGTGCAGGGGAAGTGTGAATGGCGAGGAGAGATTTATGGCACGTGTTGCTCATGGAAACGACATCTCCCTCTGTTCCCCACGTGTGCAGCCGTGTGCCCACTTTCCGCTTCTACGAAATTGGCTCCCAAGGTCGTTTCTTCGGGGCCAAGCCAAAAGTTGTTTAACGATCCGAGCTATGCAAGATTTCACGTAGGAGCCTAAACCACTAAAAATACAAAATTTACATCCAAAAGACCCATATGGACGCTTTGTTACCAACCAAATAAGCCCTAAATTTTGGATCCGCAACCTCTTACGACAAGTCGTTTTTGCGCATACGACACTGATGTCTACGCACGCTTCCATTCTTGTAGACAGTGTTGGGCCTCCAAGTGCAGAGGTTTGTAGAACAGCAGCAAGTTTCTCTTAAGTGAATAACCCAAGGTTTATCGAACTCAGGGAGGTAGAGGTCAAAGATATCCCTCTCAAACAACCTTGCAATTAAGATACAAGAAGTCTCTTGTGTCCCCAACACACCCAATACACTTGTCAGGTGTATAGGTGCACTAGTTCGGCGAAGAGATATTAAAATACAAGTGATATGGATGATTATAAGTGGTAATTACAATCTGAAATAAAAATGGCAGCAAGCAAACATGGGACAAAATAAGAGTAAACGGTGTTTCAATGCTTGGAAATAAGGCCTAGGATCATACTTTCACTAGTGGACACTCTCAACAATAATAATATATTTGAATACATAGATACTTCCTCTTCACTATGCTACTCTGAACTATTCTCCTGTTGGATAACGAACACCAATCCACTGCGTAGGGCTATAAAAGCACGCCTCAAGGTTGTATTCCACATCTAGGGAACCCCACACTGTCAACATGAGCGTCCTAAAATAGTACTAAACAAACACCACAATTTCATAGAGACATCCAACACAAAGAACAACTCATGGTAAGTATTCCTGTAATCTTTAGCCTAAGAGTCACACACGGTGCACACACTGTCAACTTCGCACCGTGGGACAAAGGTGACTCCGGAGTTTACATTAATAAAACCACTCAAGTAGCATATTCATAAGATAATGAAGAGTAACATCTATGGCTTCAACTAGATTACAAAGCTCATGATCACATAAAGATCACACCATGGGAGAGAGAGATAAACCACATAGCTACTGGTAGAGCCCTCAGCCCCGATGAAGAACTACTCCCTCCTCATCATGGGAGGCTGTAACGGCGATGATGGAGGCGGTGGCGTCGATGTAATGGCCCGGGGGCAATTCCCCTTCCCGGCAGGGTGCCGGAACAGAGACTTCTGTCCCCCGAAACTTGTTCTGGATGGCGGCGGAGCTCGGAGTCGTATTTTGCGATATCCTTTGGGGGTTAGGGTTTTCTCCGCGGGGGCAATATATGGTCCAAAGGGCGGCGCGAGGCGACGCCCGAGGCGGTCACACGCACCCTCGACGCGGCCTGGGCCAGATTGTTCTTGTCTGTGCCCTAGTGTCGTTCGGGGCCTTCTGGGCCTCTCCTGTACTTGTCCTTTTGGCTCACTGTATTTTCTGGCATTTTAGAATTACTGGAATTTTTCCATATTTTTCTGAGCACTTTCATTTTTGGACCTTTTCTGCAATGCAGAGGCAAAATAAACAGGAACTGGCACTGTGGCATCTTTTTAATAGGTTAGTTCCAGAAAATGCATAATAGTGATATATAATGCAAATAAAACATGTGATATTGATATAAAACAAGCATGGAACATCAAAAATTAGTTCCTACTCGTCCTCGAATAGGTAAACGATAAAACAATATAATTTTTGAAATGACATGCTACCAACACAATCTTGATCTAATAGTGATGTAATGGCAAGTGAGCTGAGATCAAATCATTCAAAGCAAATGAGTTGAGATCAAATCATTCAAAGCAAATGTCTATAATTGATATTAAATAAGAGATAATAAAGCAAGATAGTTAAACAAGTTAAAAGTTTTCATGAATGATTGCTTTAAAGACATGAAACCGTACAAGGTTCATTATAGATGTTTTAAGTATCCAGTGTAGGAGTTCTATCCTTCAATTCCAAGCATCAAGCAATTTTTCACAACATAGAGAAAGGATCCAGTCAAGTAAAAGTAAACACGAACGTCATGAATCAACTGTTTCGAAGCCTACTCAACCAGTGAGCGTAAACATTTAGTATTGGCACCAGGATGTTATGGCAAAGAGAACGTTAATGGGGGTTTGGGAGGCCAATGGAAGAAAGTCCCACAAAGCTATAAGTGATCATTAGACAAGAGGAAGTCTTATAATCGAAACTATGCAAGGAGTAGTGATTGCCATGCAACAGATGCACATAGAGCTATATGTGTATGAAAGCTCTCCAATGGAACTAGTGGGGGTGCATCCAATTCGGTTGCTCACGAAGACCTAGACCACTTTTGAGGAAGCTCATCATTGAAATATACAACCCAAGTTCTATAACGTAATATTCCCCACACAGTTATACTAGTCAAACATGAAAACTCTCTCAAATGGAGCATAGGTGCTAAACATGAGCACAAATATGATAACTATGAAACTGCAGGTGCTAAACATGAGCACAACTTTGATAAAGGATAGTAGTGTTGACCCCTTTTCTTTATTCTTTTTTTTTTTTTTTATATTTTTTCTTTTTCTGTTTCTCTTTTCGATGGCCTCCATGGCTCTTTTCTGGCAGGGGCAACACTCCAAAATGACAACACACTTTTTGTACACATAACTCATAACAACAGAACATGATGTATCAAATTGTATGCCTCTGCCAGTGTAGCAGGATGTGCAATAATCTAGCGTAACATGGGTAAACCACACATCAGCTGTATAGAATCATGCAAAGCAATATATAAATGATAAATCTCAACAAGTCATGTAATGTAAAATGGAAGTTGCATGGTAATATATCTCGGAACAGCTATGGAAATGATGTGGTAGGTAGGTATGGTGGCTGTTTTGAGGAAGATTTATGGGCTTATGTGTAGGAGAACAAGAGGAAGTCCTCCCACGGGTTTTGGATGTACTGGCGAAGTATGCACCAACTCTCATTGTGAGAAAAGGGCAATGCACAGCACCGGAGAGGCTAGCAAATTTGGATGGTGGAAGTGCCAAAAACCGTAGCTTAACATTAGTCAAAAAGAAATCATAAGCTTATTGCAAACAACTAGCAGGTTTAACATTAAGAGCATGATTACCATTTACCCCAAGGAGGGCCGTTCACGGCGGCACAAGTACCCCGCTAGATCCCTCGACCTTCACACAACCTAGTTATTACGAATTACCTTTAGACATGGAAAGCTATCAAACCCAACTACACCTTCAACAATTTTAGTAGAGTTTGTAGTACGGTGCAAGCTTAAAGACAACAATCCACTAATGATTTTAACTTAATTAACCAGCAAGCTTTACCATCTATTACTTAATACCTCAAAACGTTTGCAAAGAATCAGGTTATCAAAGTTCAATGATCTACAAGATTATGCAAGTTTTTCATTATACCACTACCACATGCATAACATTTTCTGAACCAACACATCAACCAAGCAACTCTCCAAACAAATATAAGTGAAGTAAGAGAGTACTTTCTTTAAAAGAACTAATAGCTCTGACAAGAGATACATGAAAACAAGAGCTAAAAGCTGAACAACGCTAGATATGAATACTCAACAAATATAAGTGAAAAATAGGAGTATTCTCATGAAAAAGTGTAGCGTGTCTCTCTCTCAATCAAGAATGTTAGGATCCAATCAAGTTGATCACAAAATAAAAATAACATACTGAAAATAAAAGCACACAGACGCTCCAAGAATAGCACATATGATGTGAAAGAATTAAAATATAGTTTCACTAGAGATGACCTGATAATTTTGACGATGAAGAAGGGGATTAGACGCTTGAGTCTTCTTGAAATATGCTGGGGAGATCCATGAGAGCCTCCCCAAGCTTAAGCTCTTGACTTTTCTCCATCCTATTATATCACTCTTCCCTCTTGACCCTTGAAAACTTCCGCCACACCAAACTCAAAGTAAATCTCATTAAAGGGTTAGTGCACAATCAAAAACTCACATGTTCTGTAAAGATGCAATATGACCGTTACTTTAAACATTAGCTACTGCCACTGATGTTATGTGAAGCTCTTCCACCCAAAAAAGAATTTCATCCAACACTAGTAAAAAAGAGAATGCAAAATAAAAGACATAATCTGTCTAAAACAGAACAGTCCACAAAGACGAATTTTTTTCGAGGCACTTACGTTGCTCAGATCGAAAAACTTTGAACTAATGAAAGATGCGTACATACATCAGAATTATGCACAAAAATTTGCAGATTTAAATCACATTCTGCTGATTTTAGAAAATTATTACGGTGAACAGCATAAATCTGTTCCTGCGCAGCAATCAAAATCTAGCACCACCTTATCATTAGAAACTCTTCTTGGCACAACAATACGAAAATGTAAAGATACAAAGGAGTTGCTACAGAAGTAAGCAAACACCTTGACTCAATAAAATAAAAATTGCCGAAAATAAAATAACATGGGTTGTCTCCCACAAGCGCTTTTCTTTAAAGCCTTTTAGCTAGGCATGATAATTTTGATGATGCTCTCATATGTATAAGAGTTCAATATAAGAGAGCATCAAAAGCAAATACCACACACATTTAAGTCTAACCCATTTCCTATGCAAAAGAATCTTGTAAGAAAATAAATCAATGAAGCACAAAGTGACTAGCATAGGAAGGCAAAACAAGTGCAACTGCAAGTTTTTCAACATAAAGAGAGGAGACTTAATATTATTGAGATATATGAAACCATGTCTCCCTCTCTCATAAGGACCAGTAGGTCTTAAAGTACCCAGCAAATAAAAGCAAATCAAGAGAAAGCTCAAAACCTTCATCATAAAGAGAAGAAATTTAGTAACATGAAGATTTATATAACCATACTTTCCTCTCTCATAATAATTTTCAGCGGCATCATGAATAAACTCAACAATATAGCCATCACATAAAGCATTATTATCATGATCCATAAGCATAACAGTACCATTACTCTCCACATAAGCATAATCATTAATAATAGTGGGAGTAAAAATATCACATCCATCATTGTAATCATCATAAATTGGAGGCGTAGAATAATCATAATGAATTTTATTCTCAATAGTAGATGGACTAAAAATATCATATTCATCATTGTAAACATCATATATAGGAGGCATATCATAATCAACATAAACTATATCCTCAATAGTAGGTGGACTGAAAATATCACAATTATTATAATCATCAGTAGCAAAAGGATTTTCAAAAACTTCACTAGGAGGAGAGGTCTCAAATATATAATCATTTGTAGCAAAAGGATTTTCAAAAACCTCAACCTCCCCAAGCTTAGAGCTTTGCATAGCATTAGCAATAATGGTGTTCAAAGAATTCATGCTAATAACATTGCTACAACTATTATGCAAACAAAGTTCCATGGGTTTTTTAATTCTCTCTTCAAACACATCATGTCCTAACTCAAGATAAATTTCATAAAGATCACTATTTTTTGTTGTTGTTTTCCATTAAGCCTAACTAGTGAAATAAAAACAAGAAACAAAAAGATATAACTGCAGGATCTAAAGGAAATAGCTTCGAGCACTCACACGCCGGCAACAGTGCTAGAAAATAGCTTGATGTCTACGCACGCTTCTATTCTTGTAGACGTTGGGCCTCCAAGTGCAGAGGTTTGTAAAATAGCATCAAGTTTCTCTTAAGTGAATGATACGTCTCAAACGTATCTATAATTTCTGATGTTCCATGTTGATATTATACCAATTGTTACATGTTTTATATACACTTCATAGCATTTTTATGCATTTTCTGGGACTAACCTATTAACAAGATGCCACAGTGACAGTTCCTGTTTTCTGCTGTTTTGTATTTCAGAAAAGCTGTTCTGGAAATATTATCGGAATTGGACGAAACTTGGACAGGACCTCCTATTTTTCCAACGCGTACACGAAGTCCGAATGAGAGACGGAGGCGACCGAGGAGGCCGCCACACCATAGGGCGGCGCGGCCCCCCCTCTGGCCGCGCGGCCCGCGCCGTGGTGGGGTGTGGGCCCCTCGGGTCGCTCCAGCCGCCGCCCCTTCGCCTATTTATTCCTCCCGATGCAAAAAACCCTAAATACCCGAGCCTCCATCCACGAAAAGTTCCGTAGCCGCCGCCGTCGTCAACCCTAGTTTGGGAGGGTCCAGAACCTCTTCCCAGCACCCTGTCGGAGAGGGGAATCATCACCGGAGGGCTCTACATCACCATGCCTGCCTCCAGAGTGATGCCTGAGTAGTTCATCTTTGGACTACGGGTCCATAGCAGTAGCTAGATGGTTGTCTCTCCACTTTATGCTATCATGTTTAGATCTTGTGAGCTGCCTATTGATTGCGTGGATCACACGTTCGTTGGGAGACCCCAAGAGGAAGGTATGATGCAGTGTAGCGGCAGTTTCCCTCAGTATGAAACCAAGGTTTAATCGACCAGTAGGAGCAAGAAATCACTTCTGAAAGTTGTTGGTGGCGCCGTTACTCGATCACCAACGTGGAATCTGCACACAACACAATCAAACTAATTTGCCCCAACGAAACAGTGAGGTTGTCAATCTAACCGGCTTGCTGAAAACAAAGGATTAAACGTATGGTGTGGAAAACAGTAGTAAATTGCGGAGAATGAAAAGGAACATTGTTTGCAGTTGGTTGTATTATCAGTGTAAAAGAATGGACCGGTGTCCACAGTTCACTAGTGGTGTCTCTCCGTAAAAGATAACTAACATGCTGGGTGAACAAATTACAGCTGGGCAATTGACAAAATATTGAGCGCATGACAATGCATATATATGACATGATGATTACTATGATATTTATGTGGGCATTACGACAAAATACATAGACCGTTATCCAACAGCGTCTATGACTAATAATCCACCGCCAGGTTGTCATACCGAGTTCCCCGTTGGTATTAAGTTGCAAGCAACGGATAATTGCATTAAGTAATGTGCGTAAAGTAAACAAATGCATTAGACCTAACGGCGTACCCTTAAGCTAAGCATCGATTATTTTATCCCTAGTGGCAACAGCACATCCACAATCTTAGAAGTTATTGTCACTCTCCCAGATTACTGGAGGCATGAACCCACTATCTAGCATAAATACTCACTCTTGGAGTTACAAGCATCTACTTGGCCAAAGCATCTACTAGTAACGGAAAACATGCAAGATCATAAATAACATATAAGATAGAATGATAATCAACTTGACATAGTATTCAATATTCATCGGATCCCAGCAAACACAACATGTAGCTTTACAATAAGATGATCTTGATCATGATAGGCAGCTCACAAGATCTAAACATGATAGCATAAAGTGGAGAGACAACCATCTAGCTACTGCCATGGACCCGTAGTCCAAGGATGAACTACTCACGCATCACTCCGGAGGCAGGGATGGTGATGTAGAGCCCTTCGGTGATGATTCCCCTCTCCGGCAAGGTGCCGGGAAGAGCTTCTGAACCCTCCCGAGCTAGGGTTGACGGCGGCGGCGTCTCTGAAACTTTTCGTGGATAATGGCTCGGGTATTTAGGGTTTTCACGTCGGAAAGAATAAATAGGCGAAAGGGCGGCGGCTGCAGAGCCACGAGGGCCCCACACCACCCCACGGCGCGGCAGGGGGGCCCGCGCGGCCCCATGGTGTGGCTGCCTCGTGGCTCCCCTCCGTCTCTCCTCTGGACTCCGTGTTCGTGTTGGAAAAATAGGAGGTTCTGTCCAAGTTTCGTCCAATTCCAAGAATATTTCCAGACTAGCTTTTCTGGAATACAAAAACAGCAGAAAACAGAAACTGGCACTGTGGCATCTTGTTAATAGGTTAGTCCCAGAAAATGCATAAAAATGCTATGAAGTGTGTATAAAACATGTAACAATTGGTATAATATCAACATGGAACATCAGAAATTATAGATACGTTTGAGACGTATCAAGCATCCCCAAGCTTAGTTCTACTCGTCCTCGAGTAGGTAAAACGATAAAAACAAAATAATTTCTGAGGTGACATCTACAATCATAATCTTGATCAAATAGTATTGTAAAGCACATGTTATGAATGAAGTGATCCAGGTCAATGGTCTATAGTTTGCTAGCAAGTAGATAATAAGCAAACAACTGAATCATATAAGCAAAAACTTTTCATGAATAGTACTTTCGAGACAAGCATCAAAGAGTTTTGCATAAGAGTTAACTCATAAAGCAATAGATTCTAAGCAAAAGGTATTTAACCAACACAAAGGAAGATTTAAGCTTCAGCAATTGCTTTCAACTTTCAACATATATATCTCATGGATATTTGTCAACACAAAGCAATATAATAAGTGCAATATATAAGCATATAAAAATTGTTGCACCAAAGTTGACACTAGTGTTTGCTTCTAAGATAGAAAGAAGTAGGAAAACTGACTCAACATAAAAGTAAAAGAAAGACTCTTCGCAGAGGGAAGCAGGGATTAAATCATGTGCTAGAGCATTTTTTAAGTTTTTGAAATCATAAAGAGAGTAAAAATAAGTTTTGGGAGGTGTTTGTTAATTGTCAATGATGGCCCTTCACGTAGTTACCTGCGTGAAAAGTAAATGGGTTAGGTTGAGACTCCAAGTGCAGAGTGTATGTAGTAGTGGAAGACAGTTTTCCCCACGAGGGGTGACTCGAAGGTTTAATATCGAACTCTCGGGGAACCAGTATTTCAGGTGTTATCTCCTTATCCTTCTCTTGAGAACCTGCAACAAAATAAATTGTTTTGTGCCCTCAACCTCACCAAGTGGTTGTCAAGCACAAGGTGTGAGAATGATAATAAAATAAATATGCAAACTGTAGTAAATATGCAATTATGGTAAAATAAATATGCAATGATGGTGGAAACAATGGTAAATGATATTTTTGGGTTTTTTTTATGATGATGCAAGGTGTAAAAGTATTTTTGTATTTTTGGATTTAATAATGGCAGCAAACAAAAGTGGTGATAAAAGTGTTGGAAAGGTGTTTCTTATGATTAAAAATGGACCGGGGTTCATGGTTTCACAAATGCACTCTCTCTTGATAACGTGGTAGACAATGGAACACTAAAATTAACATGAAAGATGGCAAGACATGGTTTGACAAGTTATTAATAATATGGGCATCACGTCCTAACATAGAGATCTCAAGTATAAGTTGTTCTCTCTCTTATGCTCCACCAAGATGCGAACTAAGTCATAACACCTTAGTAATTAAGATAAATCAGAGCATAGCAATAAGTTCAATGACATGAAGTTAAAATAAGAACATGCAAGATCTAGTCATGGAGGTAGTGGCCAAGGTCACATCCACTCTCCGGTAGCATGGTATTTTTGTTTATCCCTAGTGAGGCAACAAAGTAAGGTAGAAAACCCAAGTGGATCGCAGAACTATCTGTCACGTTCACTGCACTAGCCACCCCCCGTTACTCCAACTAATGCACACGTTCCCCCTCACATGCTCTCATAAACATGCTTGATCATGACAAGTAAATAAGAACGGGGTACATAATATGCATCTACTTTCATAACTGAAACAAAACCATTGCAATCTCAAACATGTATTAACTCATAATAAAGATCCACCACAAAGGAATTACATAGATGACCGTAATCATGTTCAGGAGCTCATACGGTACTAATTAGTGAAGCTCATAGAGAGGAGAGATACATAAGTTACTTCCACAAACCCATAGTCCAGGGGTGGACTACTCCCTCTTCATCATGGTGTCGGTGGAGATGTTGTTGGAGGAGAAGGAGACCACGCCGGCAGCGCCCCGCCGGAGTTTTCCCCCTCCAATCTTCAGCTCCAGGTCTCTGTTTCGTGGTTTCTCTGTTTCGGCGACGCTCCCTTTCGCGAAAGCCCTGGGGGGGGGGGGTCTATATATAGTCGTTTTTAGGTCAAGACGAAGCTTCGGGAAGAAGGATCGACGGCAGCGGAGGCCCGAGGGCCAAGATGAGGGGTCCCACGCGGTCAGGGAATCTGGCCGCGTGGGCCCACTTGTTTTGGCCTTCTGGTCTTCGTTTCTTCGCTTCCTTTGCGCCTACGTTTCGTTCCTTCCAAAAAAATGATCCCCGTAAAATCTCAGGTCATTATGACGTGATTTGGTCGCCTGAAACGTAAAAATATAGAAAAAGGGGTTTTCTGACAGTGCAGGGTTAATTCCAGAAAAATGGGGAAATTGTTAATTATCCCCAAAACTCAATATAAATCATGAATATAACCCTTATATGATGCAAATAACATGGAATAACATGTAATAAAATGTAAAGTTCATGTATGCATTTTACATGCATCAACATCCCCAAGCTTAACCCATGCTCGTCCTGAGTATGAAGGTGATAAAACTGACATGGACTTTGCATTTTAATACGATCAATGGATATCAAAGGTGATTACTATTGCTACATAAAGTCAAATGATTCATTCTTCAACGGAATAACAATATGCAAGATAAATTATGAAGTGATATCAAATACTCAATGTAAAGATGTTCAATGATAAATTCACAAAGTGTAACATAGAAGAAAGTACTATGGACCAAATGTATGCATAATGAAAAGTAAAAACATCCTATGGTGGTCATAGAGTACTTCTTATGAAAACTGAATATAAAAGGTGGACACTTTGGATAGATAAATAAGTAGAGGTAAAGAATGAATAAGTTTCATCTAACTTCCAAACAGTTCTACTTAAGTTAATGCTTGCAATGTGGTAGTCATTGGTGTGGAGCTCTCATTACCCCTATCATAGCATCTTGAATGATTAATGTTTAAAATGAAAGCAAATATGAGTGGTGTGATTGACAATGTATTGGTTGAATGTCTCATGTCCCTTGAATACAAGTACCTACACCATGTGTTACTCACTTTGGTCCACAAAGTAAATTCAAATAAAGGTCATTGCAAGTAATAATAGTATCATCAAGAACTGCACTGGGGTACCTCTTGCCCCTTGACATGAACAAGCCCATGTCAAAACAACAAGACAAACAGACAATGAACAATCTCAGCACTCTTTTATTTACTATGGGTATAGCTTTTTATTATGAGGTGCATCACTGAATGAACATTATGGTTATGCTGTAAATTTCCACCATGAATGATGCATGGCTTAGATTAGCGGCCCAGGCATTTCTCTAACCATTTATACAAACTCTTTGAACTTACTAAGTATCCACATTCATTTCACCCATGATAGGCATCCATAAACAAAAGTACATGACATCAACTGAATATAAATAAGTGCAATGTTGAAAGCTTGCCATGTGACAGCACATATGGGCTAACTCCCAACCAAAACTATTGTCAAGCCCACAACTTCATAATTTTAATCACAATGGTTCATGCTTATTAAATGCAATAAAAGTAAATTGTGCATCAAGTTCGTGAGAGATTTTAACCAATTTTTCCCATGACAATCAATAACATAAACATTTAAATTCAGAAATGTTGATAACACAATATAACATGATAAACATACTTGGAATAGCATAAAGCTAATAGGTAGATATGGTGGACTCACTGGAAAAACTTTGGTTGAAGGTGTTGGGAAAACAAGCTTTTTACATGTTGTAATTTTTGGGCTAGCAATAGGGAGAAAGTTGACCATCTAAATGCATGCATAAGTGTCTATAAAACTAATCAATCCATGTTAAACCAAGTAAAGTTAAAATTCAACATCTAAACATGGTAAAAGATAGCTCTTGACAACACACTTGCAAATTAATACTCATTCAAAGCACATGAATTATGCAACTATATGTATCTTTTAAAATCCTTCTCTCTTGACCCTTGAAAACTTCCGCCACACCAAACTCAAAGTAATTCTCATTAGAGGGTTAGTGCACAATCAAAAACTTACATGTTCTATAAGGACACAAACATGACCATTACTTTTAACATTAACTACTGCCACTGATGTTATGTGAAGCTCTTCACCATAAAAAAGAATTCCACTCAACACTAGTAAAAGAGAGAATGCGAAAAATAAAAGACAGAATCTGTCTAAACAGAACAGTCCATAAAGATGAATTTTTTTGAGTCACTTACATTGCTCAGATCGAAAAACTTTAAACTAACGAAAGATGCATACATATCTGAGGATCACGCACAAAAATTTGCAGATTTAAATAATTTTTCTGTGATTTTACAGAATTAAAACGGTGAACATCAGAAATCTGTTCCTGCGCAGAAATCCAAATCTAGCATCATCTTCCTATTAGAGGCAATACTTGGCACAACAATGCGATAAAATAAAGATACAAAGGAATTGTTATAGAAGTAAACAACTCCTTGACTCAAAAATAAAAGAAAAATTGCAGAAATAAAATAATGGGTTGTCTCCCATAAGCGCTTTTCTTTAACGCCTTTCAGCTAGGCGCAGAAAGTATGAATCAAGTGTTTCCAAGTGAAGAAGCATCAACAGAATAATTTGCTTTAACAATAGAATCAAAAGGTAACTTCATCTTCTTTCTAGGAAAGTGTTCCATACCTTTCTTGAGTGGGAATTGATATTTAATATTTCTCTCTCTCATATCAATAATAGCACCAACAGTTCTAAGAAAAGGTCTTCCCAAAACAATAGGACAAGAAGCATTGCATTCAATATCCAAAACAACAAAATCAACGGGGACAAGGTTATTGTTAACCATTATAAAAACATCATCAACTCTCCCCAAAGGTTTCTTTATAGTATTATCAGCAAGATGAACATCCAAATAACAGTGTTCCAAAGGTGCTAAATCAAGCATATCATAGAGTTTCTTAGGCATAACAGAAATACTGGCACCAAGATCACATAAAGCATTGCAATCAAAATCATTCACCTTCATCTTAATGATGGGCTCCCAACCATCTTCTAACTTCATAGGGATAGAAGCTTCATGATTTAATTTCTCTTCCCTAACTTGCATGAGAGCATTAGTAATATGTTTAGTAAAAGCCATGTTTATAGCACTAGCATTAGGACTTCTAGCTAGCTTTTGCAAGAACTTAATTACTTCAGAAATATTGCAGCCATCAAAATCAAAGTAATTATTATCAAAAGTAATGGGTCCATTGTCTCCAACATCTCGAAAAATTTCAGCACTTTTATCAGGAACAGTTTCAGTGTTTTCAGGCAATTTTAAACGTTTTGCAACAGAAGTAGAGACATTGCCAACACCAATTACTTTACCATTGATAGTAGGAGGTTTGTTAACACTTGAGTTTATAGCATTTTCAGTAGTAGTAATAGTATAAACTCTAGCAATACTATTCTTTTTAGCAATTTCATCCTCTCTTGCCCACCTAGCATGTAAATCAGCTAACATCCTCACATTATTATCAATTTTAACTTGAATGGCATTGGCAGTAGCAAAGGTATTGTTATCAATAGTTTCAGGTTTAGCTGCCATTCTATTAATCAAAGAAGCTTGTGCTTCAGACATGGATGAAATGCAAGTTTCAGCATTAGAAATCTTAATCTGCAAACCAGAAATTTCCCTATTTAAGTTCTTAAGTTGATGTCCAATATTCCTCAACATAGCAGATTGTTCATTCATAGTTTTAGTAAGCAATTGGCTTTGCTCATATTGCGTTTGCATAAAGTTCTTAGTAGCCTTTTCAACTTCTAACATCCTTTCCTCACTAGGTATTCCAGATCTACCATAAGAATTAGCATAACCATTGCCACTATTAGAAGGAAAGGGTTTATAATTGCTATTACCAAAATTATTCCTATAAGCATTGTTGTTGAAGTTATTATTTTTAATGAAGTTCACATCAACATGCTCTTCTTGAGCAACCAAAGAAGCTAAAGGAACATTATTTGGATCAACATGCATTTTTCCATTTGTAAGCATAGACATAATAGTATCAATCTTATCACTCAAGGAAGAGATTTCTTCAACAGAATTTACCTTCTTACCTTGTGGAGCTCTTTCGGTGTGCCATTCAGAATAATTTATCATCATATCATCAAGAAGCTTTGTTGTAGCACCCAAAGTGATGGACATAAAGGTACCTCCAGAGGCTGAATCCAATAGGTTTCTTGAAGAAAAATTTAGTCCTGCATAAAAGGTTTGGATGATCATCCAAGCAGTCAGTCTATGGGTGGGACAATTCTTTACCAATGATTTCATTCTCTCCCAAGCTTGAGCAACATGCTCATTATCAAATTGTTTGAAATTCATAATGCTACTTCTCAAAGATATAATCTTAGCAGGAGGATGATACGTCTCAAACGTATCTATAATTTTTGATGTTCCATGCTTGTTTTATACCAATTGCTACATGTTTTGCATCTACTTTATATCACTTTTATACATTTTTTGGGACTAACCTATTAACAAGATGCCGAAGTGCCAGTTCCTGTTTTCTGCTGTTTTTGTATTCCAGAAAATCTAGTATGGAAATATTCTCGGAATTGGACGAAACTACACGGGGGTCCCTATTTTTCCAGAGCAAGCATGACGGAGCGAAGGAGCAACAGAGGAGGGCCACCAGGTGGCCGCACGCACCTAGGGCGCGCCCCCCCCTCTGCCACGCCCTAGGGTGCTGTGGGCCCCTCGGGGGTCTCCAGCCGCCGCCCTTTCGCCTACTTATTCCCCCCGACGCGAAAACCCTAAGTACCTGAGCAAATATCCACGAAAAGTTCCAGAGACGCCGCCGCCGTCAACCCTAGCTCGGGAGGGTTCAGAACCTCTTCCCGGCACCCTGCCGGAGAGGGGAATCGTCACCGGAGGCTTCTACATCGCCATGCCTGCCTCCGGAGTGATGCGTGAGTAGTTCATCCTTGGACTACGGGTCCATAGCAGTAGCTAGATGGTTGTCTCTCCACTTTGTGCCATCATGTTTAGATCTTGTGAGCTGCCCTACATGATCAAGATCATATTATTGTAATGCTACATGTTGTGTTTGCTGGGATCCGATGAATATTGAATACTATGTCAAGTTGATTATCAATCTATCTTATATGTTATTTAAGATCTTGCATGCTTTCCGTTACTCGTAGATGCTTTGGCCAAGTAGATGCTTGTAACTCCAAGAGAGAGTATTTATGCTAGATAGTGGGTTCATGCCTCCGTTTAACCTGGGACAGTGACAGAAAGTTCTAAGGTTGTGGATGTGCTGTTGCCACTAGGGATAACCTAACGATGCTATGTCCACGGGCATATGTGTTTGTTTACATTACGCACTTTACTTAATGCAATTATCCGTTGCTTGCAACTTAATACCAACGGGGGACTCGGATGACAACCCGGCGGTGGATTATTAGTCATAGATGCTGTTGGATAACGGTCTATGTATTTGTCGTAATGCCCAATTAAATATCATAGTAGTCAACATGTCATATATGCATTGTCATGCGCTCACTATTTGTCAATTGCCCAGCTGTAATTTGTTCACCCAACATGTTAGTTATCTTTTATGGAGAGACACCACTAGTGAACTGTGGACCCCGGTCCATTCTTTTACACTGATTAAACAACCACAAACTGCAAACTGTTCCTTTTTCATTCTCTGCAATTTAATACTCATTTTCCACACCATACGTTTAATCCTTTGTTTTCAGCAAGCCGGTGAGATTGACAACCTCACTGTTTCGTTGGGGCAAAGTAGTTTGATTGTGTTGTGTGCAGATTCCACGTTGGTGATCGTGTTGCGCCGTGCGGCCACCAACAACCTTCTGAAGAGTTGCTGCTCCTACTGGTTCGATAACCTTGGTTTCTTTCTGAGGGAAAACTTGCTGCTGAACTGCATCATACCTTCCTCTTGGGGTCTCCCAACGAACGTGTGATTCACGCCATCAAGCTCTTTTTCTGGCGCCGTTGCCGGGGAGTAGAAGCGCTTCAGCAGACTGCCACTATTTGCTCTCCCGTCAACAACTCTTTTTCTGGCGCCGTTGCCGGGGAGACAGCAGTCTTCTGCAAGGGGAGTTTCACGCTTCCAATCTCTTTACTTTGTTTTTGTCTTGCTTAGTTTATTTTATTTTATCTTGTTTGCTTTCAATTATCAAAAACACAAAAAAATTAGTTACTTGCATTTAGTTTATTTTCAGTTTTGTTTTCTGTTAGTTATCATGTCTAGCCCTGTTCCAGTAGTAATGTCACCTGAAGAAGAGATCTTCACTTTCAAGCAAGGGAGTGAGGAGAGTTTTAAAGATGCTTGGTCTAGAATTTGAGTCTATGCTAAAACTGAACCTAAAATGACTTTAAGCCTGCTTCTTAGTAGCTTTTATTTTGGTCTTGTTCTTTGCTACAGATATGCTTTAGATGCTGTGGTAGGAGGAGATTTCCTTCGTTATGATGGGGATCAAGCTTTTAATGCTATAAAAAAATTGATTACAATTTCTAGCCCCCAATCACTAAAATTGATTTGGCTTTGACAAGCATAAGTGATAGACTTAACGCTCTTGAAACGAACATATCTGGTCTAAAAGAAGGGTATAATCAGATTCGTGAACATTATGATAATGTGCCAGTAAATTTTGAACCATCGGGATGGATTCCCTCAGTAAAAGTTGTTATAAATGGTGAAACTTTTCATTCTCGCTGTGATATTATGTCTGAATTCTGTTTAATGCCCAAGATATTTTGATTCCTTAAATCTTTGGGAGCTTTCCAAATGCGAAGATTGTATAACTTTGGGTGATAATACTATTAAATTACCAAGGGAGTAGCCGAAGGAGTATTTACAAAACTCTTAGGGATAACAATATCTATTGATTATCTTGTCATTGAATGTGCAGGAGTAGGACAAATTACGCTTGGAAGATCTCTGTTGAAACGCTTTGGAGCAATAATAGATGTGGGCCAAGGCACTATGAATTTCGCCTCTTCACCTATGTGTAACCAAGTATTTCCTAAAGATAAGGTAAAGGTAAGAGAGCTAAGCGTAAGAATGTTGATGCTTCTTCACTTGGTAATACTTGATGCATGCTTTGTGCCTAGCTAAAAGGCGTTAAAGAAAAGCGCTTATGGGAGGCAACCCATTATTTTTTCTGCAATTTTTCTTTTATTGAGTCAAGGAGTGTTTACTTCTGTAGCAACTCCTTTGTATCTTTATTTTCTCGCATTGTTGTGCCAAGAGTAGCCTCTAATGTTAAGATGATGCTTAATTTTGATTGCTGCGCAGAAACAGATTTTTGCTGTTCACTGTACGAAATTCCTAAAATCACCAGATTGTTAATTAAATCTGAAATTTTTGTGCGTAATCTTTATGAATGTCTGAAACTTTCATTAGTTCAGAGTTTTCGATCTGAGCGTCGTAAGTGCCTCGAAAAAATTCGTCTTTGCGGACTGTTCTGTTTTAGACAGATTATGCCTTTTTATTTTGCATTCTCTCTTTTACTAGTGTTGAGTGAAATTCTTTTTTGGGTGGAAGAGCTTCACATAACATCAGTGGCTGTAGCTAATGTTTAAAGTAACAAATCATATTGCGTCTTATAGAACATGTGAATTTTTGATTATGCACTAACCCTCTAATGAGATCTACTTTGAGTTTGGTGTGACGGAAGTTTTCAAGGGTCAAGAGAGAAGGATGATATAATAGGATCAAGAAGAGTGAAGAGCTTAAGCTTGGGGAGGCTCCCATGGATCTCCCCAGCATATTTCAAGAAGACTCAAGCGTCTAAGCTTGGGGATGCCCAAGGCATCCCCTTCTTCATCGTCAAAATTATCAGGTCATCTCTAGTGAAACTATATTTTAATTCTTTCACATCATATGTGCTTTTCTTGGAGCGTCTGTGTGCTTTTATTTTCAGTATTGCACTTTTATTTTCAATAAAGCTTGACTGGACCCTAGCATTCTTGATTGGGAGAGAGACACGCTCCGCTTTTTCATGAGAATACTCCTATTCTTCACTTATATTTGTTGAGTATTCATATCTAGCGCTGTTCAGCTTTTAGCTCTTGTTTTCATGTATCTCTTGTCAGAGCTATTAGCTTTCTTTTGTAGAAAGTACTCTCTTGCTTCACTTATATTTGTTTGGAGAGTTGATGAAATAAATTGATTGGTGTTTGGTTGGTTCAGAAAATGTTGCATGTGGTAATTGGTATAAGGAAAAACTTGCTTAATCTTGTAGATCACTAAAATGGATAACTTGATGCTTGTCAATTGTTTTGAGTTAACAAGTAGATCATGATTAAATTGTGCATCACATGAGTTAAGCCTATTAGTGAAGAACTACCGTAAAGCTTGTTGAAAATTTGGTTTGCATCGGTGGTACTCTAAGGTCTAGATATTTTCTAATAACAGGGTTTGGTTAACAAGGAAGACGGTATGAAGTCTTATAACGTTTGCAATATGTTTGTCATATAAAACTTGGTGTACGGGTTGATATTCTTGTTTGCTTACATAACCTTGCTAGCCTAAACTCTGTACTGAGAGGGAATGCTTCTCGTGCATCCAAATCCTTGAGCCAAAATCCATGCCATTTGTGTCCACCATAACTACCTATATGTGGTATTTCCTTGCCACTCCAAGTAAATTTTTCATGTGCTACCTTTAAATTATTCAAAATGTTATTATTCCCTTTTTGTGTCAATGTTTACTAGCTCATGAGGAATTAGTGTGGTTATTCTTTATTCTATTTGTCGAGTGGACTTTTACACCTGGACTAGTGGCATATACATCCGCTTATCCAATAACTTGCAAAAAGAGCTGGCAACGGGGTGCCCAGTCCCAATTAATTACAACTTTAACCAATTAATTCTCTTCACACTTTTGCCCTGATTCATCAGTAAGCAATGACAAACAGTGAAATACCTGAATGTGTGTAAACCAAAGAGAAAGAGGGATGATCTGCCTTGCTGGTAGAAATAACGTCCTTCATGGGAGCCGCTCTTAAAAGTCCGTTCGACAGGTAGAATACTGTTCTCACCCGCTACCATTCGTTGACAATTAACAAACACCTCTCAAAAATAGATACTCCTCCATGGTATGTGATTGATGGAAGGCACCCGAGGATTCGGTTAGCCATGGCTTGTGTTAGCAAGGTTGGGAGGAGTATCAAATATTTTATGCAATCTCTATATGCTTTCAAAAACCTAAAAGCTCTAGCACATGATTTAATCCCTGCTTCCCTCTGCGAAGGGCCTTTCTTTTACTTTTATGTTGAGTCAGTTTTCCTATTCTTTCTGTCTTCCACAAGCAAACACTAGTGTCAACTTTGTTACAACATGCGTTATATGCAATGTATTGGACTTGTTATACTACTTTGTGTTGACAATATCCATGAGATAAATATGTTGAAAGTTGAAGCAAATGCTGAAACTAAATTCTTCCTTTGTGTTGATTAAATACCTTTTATTAGAAACTATTGCTTTATGAGTTAACACTTATGCAAAACTGTTTGATGCTTGTCTCGAAAGTACTATTCATGAAAACGTTTAGCTTGTGTGATTCATTGTTTACTCATTATCTATTTGGTAGCAAATTATAGACCATTGACTTGGATCACTTCATTCATTTACATGTGCCTTGCAATATTATATGATCAAGATTATGATAGTAGCATGTCACCTCAAAAATTATTTTGTTTTTATCGTTTACCTACTCGAGGACGAGTAGGAACTAAGCTTGGGGATGCTGATACGTCTCAAACGTATCTATAATTTTTGATGTTCCATGCTTGTTTTATACCAATTGCTACATGTTTTGCATCTACTTTATATCACTTTTATACATTTTTTGGGACTAACCTATTAACAAGATGCCGAAGTGCCAGTTCCTGTTTTCTGCTGTTTTTGTATTCCAGAAAAGCTAGTCTGGAAATATTCTCGGAATTGGACGAAACTACACGGGGGTCCTATTTTTCCAGAACACCTGACGGAGCGAAGGAGCAGCAGAGGAGGGCCACCAGGGGCCACACGCACCTAGGGCGCGGCCCCCCTCTGCCGCGCCCTAGGGTGGTGTGGGCCCCTCGGGGGTCCCAGCCGCCGCCCTTTCGCCTACTTATTCCCCCCGACGCGAAAACCCTAAGTACCTGAGCAAATATCCACGAAAAGTTCCAGAGACGCCGCCGTCGTCAACCCTAGCTCGGGAGGGTTCAGAACCTCTTCCCGGCACCCTGCCGGAGAGGGGAATCGTCACCGGAGGCTTCTACATCGCCATGCCTGCCTCCGGAGTGATGCGTGAGTAGTTCATCCTTGGACTACGGGTCCATAGCAGTAGCTAGATGGTTGTCTCTCCACTTTGTGCCATCATGTTTAGATCTTGTGAGCTGCCCTACATGATCAAGATCATATTATTGTAATGCTACATGTTGTGTTTGCTGGGATCCGATGAATATTGAATATTATGTCAAGTTGATTATCAATCTATCTTATATGTTATTTAAGATCTTGCATGCTTTCCGTTACTCGTAGATGCTTTGGCCAAGTAGATGCTTGTAACTCCAAGAGAGAGTATTTATGCTAGATAGTGGGTTCATGTCTCCGTTTAACCTGGGACAGTGACAGAAAGTTCTAAGGTTGTGGATGTGCTGTTGCCACTAGGGATAACCTAACGATGCTATGTCCACGGGCATATGTGTTTGTTTACATTACGCACTTTACTTAATGCAATTATCCGTTGCTTGCAACTTAATACCAACGGGGGACTCGGATGACAACCCGGCGGTGGATTATTAGTCATAGATGCTGTTGGATAACGGTCTATGTATTATGTCGTAATGCCCAATTAAATATCATAGTAGTCAACATGTCATGTATATGCATTGTCATGCGCTCACTATTCGTCAATTGCCCAGCTGTAATTTGTTCACCCAACATGTTAGTTATCTTTTATGGAGAGACACCACTAGTGAACTGTGGACCCCGGTCCATTCTTTTACACTGATTAAACAACCACAAACTGCAAACTGTTCCTTTTTCATTCTCTGCAATTTAATACTCATTTTCCACACCATACGTTTAATCCTTTGTTTTCAGCAAGCCAGTGAGATTGACAACCTCACTGTTTCGTTGGGGCAAAGTACTTTGATTGTGTTGTCTGCAGGTTCCACGTTGGTTTCATGCCTCCGTGTTGGGCAAAGATCATCTTATTGTAATGCTACATGTTGTGTTTGCTGGGATCCGATGAATATTGAATACTATGTCAAGTTGATTACCAATCTATCTTATATGTTATTTATGATCTTGCATGCTTTCCGTTACTAGTAGATGCTTTGCCCAAATAGATGCTTGTAACTCCAAGAGTTACTATTTATGCTAGATAGTGGGTTCATGCCTCCGGTAATTTGGGAGAGTGACAGCAACTTCCAAGATTGTGGATGTGCTGTTGCCACTAGGGATAAAATAACCGATGTTTAGCTTGATGGTACGCTGTTAGGTCTAATGCATTTGTTTACATTACGCACATTACTTAATGCAATTATCCGTTGCTTGCAACTTAATACCAACGGGGAACTCGGTATGACAACCTGGAGATGGATTATTAGTCATAGACGCTGTTGGATAACGGTCTATGTATTTTGTCGTAATACCCACATGAATATCATAGTAATCATCATGTCATATATATGCATTGTCATGCGCTCAATATTTTTTCAATTGCCCAGCTATAATTTGTTCACCCAGCATGTTAGTTATCTTTTATGGAGAGACACCACTAGTGAACTATGGACCCCGGTCCATTCTTTTACACTGATAATACAACCAACTGCAAACACTGTTCCTTTTCATTCTCTGCAATTTACTACTGTTTTCCACACCATACGTTTAATCCTTTGTTTTCAGCAAGCCGGTGAGATTGACAACCTCACTGTTTCGTTGGGGCAAAGTAGTTTGATTGTGTTGTGTGTAGGTTCCACGTCGGTAATCGTAAACGGCGCCGCCAACAACCTTCAGAAGTGATTTCTTGCTCCTACTGGATTGATAACCTTGGTATCTTACTGAGGGAAAACTTGCTGCTGCACTGCTTCATACCTTTCTCTTGGGGTCTCCCAACGAACGTGTGTTTTCACGTCATCAGTGAATAACCCAAGGTTTATCGAACGCAGGGAGGTAGAGGTCAAAGATATCACTCTTAAACAACCCTGCAATTAAGATACAAGAAGTCTCTTGTGTCCCCAATACACCCAATACACTTGTCAGGTGTATAGGTGCACTAGTTCGGCGAAGAGAAATTAAAATACAAGTGATATGGATGATTATAAGTGGTAATTGCAATCTGAAATAAAAATGGCAGCAAGCAAACATGAGACAAAATGAGAGTAAACGGTATTTCAATGCTTGGAAATAAGGCCTAGGATCATACTTTAACTAGTGGACACTCTCAACAATAATAATATATTTGAATACATAGATACTTCCTCTTCACTATGCTACTCTGAACTATTCTCCTGTTGGATAACGAACACCAATCCACTGCGTAGGGTTATAAAAGCACGCCTCAAGGTTGTATTCCACATCTAGGGAACCCCACACTGTCAACATGAGCGCCCTAAAATAGTACTAAACAAACACCACAATTTTATAGAGACATCCAACACAAAGAACAACTCATGGTAAGTATTCCTGTAATTTTTAACCTGAGAGTCACACACGGTGCGCACACTGTCAACTTCGCACCGTGGGACAAAGGTGACTCCGGAGTTTACATTAATAAAACCACTCAAGTAGCATATTCATAAGATAATAAAGAGTAACATCTATGGATTCAACTAGATTACAAAGCTCATGATCACATAAAGATCACACCATGGGAGAGAGAGATAAACCACATAGCTACCGGTAGAGCCCTCAGCCCCGATGAAGAACTACTCCTCCTCATCATGGGAGGCAGCAACGGCGATGATGGAGGCGGTGGCGTCGATGGAGATGGCTCCGGGGGCAATTCCCCGTCCCGGCAGGGTGCCGGAACAGAGACTTCTGTCCCCGAAACTTGTTCTGGATGGCGGCGGAGCTCGGAGTCGTATTTTGCGAAATCCTTCGGGGGTTAGGGTTTTCTCCGCGGGGGCAATATATGGTCCAAAGGGCGGCGCGAGGCGACGCCCGAGGCGGTCACACGCACCCTCGGCGCGGCCTGGGCCAGATTCTTCTGGTCTGTGCCCTAGTGTCGTTCGGGGCCTTCTGGGCCTCTCCTGGACTTGTCCTTTTGGCTCACTGTGGTTTCTGGCAATTTAAAATTACTGGAATTTTCCAGATTTTTCTGAGCACTTTCATTTTTGGATCTTTTCTGCAATGCATAGACAAAATAAACAGGAACTGGCACTGTGGCATCTTGTTAATAGGTTAGTTCCAGAAAATGCATAATAGTGATATATAATGCAAATAAAACATGTGATATTGATATAAAACAAGTATGGAACATCAAAAATTATAGATACGTTTAAGACGTATCAGACACCATGTTTCCAGCTCCCTATTCCTCCATCACCACAAGCGGTGCCAACTAGCTACCCTATGCACTTCGAGTGGCCTGAGAAGAGGCACCGCGGCCGGTGCATTCGAGTGCAAACGATGATTCATCCAAACTAGCGACATGACGCGATGGTCCAGAAGTGAGGGAATATGCAGTCCTATATCATCCTTTAGTGCTACACATGCTACCATTAAAAGTTATTTTTAAATAATAAGAAAAATGTGAGTTGTTCAAACCATATGTGTCTACAACCTCCAAAAACAATTAGTCCAAATTTGAAATGAGCATTGTGAAACGAAAAAGACAAATCGAGGGTGAATAGTGCCATTAGTGTCACAAAAGAAAAAAAATGACACTATGCATGATAAATTTGCATCTTTGTTTCTCATTGCTCCTTTCGAAATTGGATTTGAAAATTTTGGAGCTTGTATGCATATATATAAATCTTGTGAACACTTACACCTTTCCGTACAATTTTTTAAAACATTTAAAAAATCAATGGTATCACGTGGAACACCTAATGGGTGGTAGCACTAGGTATTCTCTCGTCCAAAATTGCCTCTTTTCCCTCATCGGCCAAAGTGTTTTTCCTGGTTAACTATGTGATTATTAGTCTCGAAGGCATTCATTTGAGAACGCACATCCCTTTCTTTACATTTCAAAGATTTTACTGGCTGTCCTTGATCGATGGAGAAACGTTGATCGGCTACTTTTTTTTTTTTGAAACGGGATCGGCTACCTTTTCAAACCTCGTTTTCCTGGCATGGTATAGTGCGCTTAATTTGCTGTACAGATGCGAAAGGGATGGATAGTGGTGGTGAACGACGTGCCGACACCGAACGATCGCCATCGAGCTGCTTTCCTGAGGACTCCGGTGAATGGATGCATGCTCTGAGGCCTGAGCCAATACATTCAAAGTATTCTTTGGACTATTCGGTAAATATCTTGAGGTCGAGGGGTACGTTTTCTCCTCAAGAACCTTTGGTAAAAGAAAAACGCATGCCCAATGGCCCTTGGTACTAAACAGTTCTCAATTTTGGCTGACTGCTTTCAGCTAGCTCAGGCCATTGGCAATATTGTCTTCCAACACTCTCCGAGAGAAGCAAATTGAGCGGCACATAATTTAGCCAGACTTTGTTATGACAGTCAATGTAATCTTATGTGGGATGGTGATCCTCCAATTTCTGTGTTACGAGATGTAGTAAACGATGTACTCTGTTAAGTTCAATAAAGTTCGCTGTGGTTACAAAAAAATAGAGTTGGAATCGACATGAAGTGCAAACACTGCCCAAAAACAAAGTTGGAGCAATTTTTTTTTATTGCCTCAGCGACCATTTCCAAAAAATTGGATAAGCCGGTTTATGCATGCTAGTCAGTCCAGCAAACATTAAAACTAACGAAAAACAAGAACGAGGCATCATGCCTCGCGAGAGCATCTCCACTAGATTATCACTAACTATATGATAAAAGGCATAAACGAAACAAAGTTTTTAACAAGAAATCACCGCGTGCGCGCCATAATGACGAGTCCAACTTTAGAACGACCTGGAATTTTCATTGCAAAACCGAGTTTCGAGCCACCACCTTAAACAAGAGCAGGCCCAAGTGTGTCGATATTGTCACATCAGACTGTTCCTCTGAAGTGTGCATACTCGTTGTTGACATCGACTCTACCACCATCACTTGTCCAAGATATCAAATATTTGCTAGCAGGATGCCGCTAGAGGAGAAACTGGAAGTCCATAATGTCCCGCGGGTACCCGGCTCCATGGGGAAAATTGCCATTTTGAATAATGTCCCATACCGTCACGTGTCAAAACACTGTAGCACCAAATTTTACCGAGCAGCAGCTAGCATGACTTGATACCACATAGGGGACATCTGTACAACACCTATGATAATCGACCATGTCCTGAAGCATCCTCATAAGACAACGCGTGTATAGACACAACCGGCTACATCTCGCAGAAAACACGGTGCATAGCACATCATGACTCGAATTGAATCCGATCTCAAGCGGGAGGGGTGGATCACATACCGCACGGGACTTTGACCGCCAACTTTCCATTGCCGTTGCGGAAAGGTTGGGAAGAGGAGGGTTGAGAGCGGTGGCAGGCTAGGGTTTCACCCGAGCCGCCCTCGTGAGCGACGACGTGGATGCCTGGTCCACAGACATGGCTTTTGCGAATAAAAATCAGCTGCATTGTGGACCGACGACTGGATGAGGTCACTGTTATTTACTCTTCTGTTTTCTGAAAGATAACATTTTTGGTAATTTTAACCACGTATTATTATATTACGTTACAAAATCAAATAGAAGTATATACCCTGAAAATCTTTTAGAGACACATCTATACATATGGGTTTTAAATATCTAACATAACAACTTATGATGACATTGTATTGTCAAGCCTTGAAAGTTTGACCACGCCATATAAGAAAGTCTTCTTATTTTTTGCAAAAACCTTGTAACGTCAGCTAATTTTCAACAATCATAGAAGCGCACTTCCTCTCGCCGGCTTAGTTTAGACCTTGTTTTACTTTCTGATGTCAGACTTTGTAACGTACTTGAAGAGGCGCAAGCTGGGGATAGCTTTCTCCATCAAAGTTTTAGCTCTTCTCGATTATAAAACAGAGAGACTGCTCTATTATTCAATTGCCTGCTTTAGCTCTATTTCCAACCTTAGGCCGTGTTACCTCAAAAAAGGAAAAACTTAGGCTGTACTTTACGTCGCTTTTCAGGGATCCTATCTCTAAGTTGTATAATATTCCGATCTACTTATGCTTGAAATAGCTTCACCTGGACATCTACTTTTGTAGGCAATTGCTGCTTAAAAATTATAAAACGCCCACCTTCTCTCCAGGCTCTGCGTCACGGTTGTTGTATCAGGAATATCCACGGCGTGCCCGACAAATTTCGAAGAACTACTTTCAAGATTTCAACTTGAAATGAAGGTTGACAATTTCGACCCTAAGAAAATACATTCAAGCATTCACCACCACATTTAAACTAAACTTTATTGAGAAAATCTCCAAAACACGGGAAGTTTTTCACGTCAGCTATCACGAGCTAGCTGTTCGAAAGTCGACAGAGAACGTGTTTTCGAGACACTTCACACCCTTCGTCCTCAAGTAGAACATGCTCCGGCCGCAAATATCGTAAGCAAAGAAAGATTAGGTCCACTTAATCTTGCGGTCCGAATATGCTTCAAAGAAAAGCTTTACATTAAGGATGATGCTAATTGGTGGGGCTTCCATTGCGGCAACAGGAGCTGGTGCCTTATTCTCCGTCTCCGTTGTCATTTCTCCTTACGATACTTGGTCCCCAATTCTTTGTGTGATCGATTTGCCTATCACCATCCCGGCAGTACCTTGCTGGCACTACGTGGTTCACATTTCACGGTTAGAGCATCTCCACCGGGTCTCCAAATTCGTTTCCGGCACCCCCAATGGAGGCCTATGGGGGTGCCGGACATGTGTCCGTCCCAGCGGCACTCCCAAAGGCCCACCCCAAACGGCCCAAATTTTGAGCAAACTGTCGAACACCTTGCGGGCGGCGCACAAAGCCGAATCGAAATGAAATTGCCTAATCAAACACAAACAAATTTGAACTAAACGAGTTTTTTTGTAGATTCAAACTTAAGCTAAACGTTACAAATTTAAACTAGACGATTCAAATTTAAAATTGAAACGACAAACCCTAATCTAAACCCCGTCGCTCGGGCCAGCCTCGTCGTCGTGCGCGGTCCTCTGGGCCAAGCGCGAGCGCACACGCCTCTCCTGCCGGAGCATGCTCGCCGCCCGGCGCATGGCATCACGATCTGCCGCTGCCTGTGTCGCAGCCGCTATCCTCGCTTGCTCCGCTGCCGCTGCCCTCGCCTCCCACGCCTGCGCTGTCGCTTCCCTCGCGTCCGTCAGCCTCGCCAAACGCGCCTGGTTCAGCTCGTCGTGGGCCGCCTGCTCGGCGAGCACCTGGGAGGCCTCATGCGCCAGCCCATCCGCCTGTGCGATGAGCAGCAGCTGCTCCGGCGCCGCCGCTTGGGCGTTGAGCTGCGCGTACGCCGCTCGCTCCGCGGACATGAAGGCGCGACAACGGTCATCCGCTCCGCGCTCCGAATGGAGGCCTCCTTGATGGCGGCCTCCACGGTGTCCTCGAAGCCGAGCCTGCGCTGGCGGCTCTCCTGCTCGCAGCGCCAGCTCAGCTCTCGAAAGAGTTGACGGCAACAACCTGGTCTGGCCAGAGCGGCAGCGGGAGCGCCTGCTCCGGCTCCTGCTGCGGCGGCGGCGAGACCTCATCGATCTCCGGCGGAGGCTCCTGGCCCGGCTAGGGATCCTACACCGGCTCCTGCTCCTCCTGCTCGTCCACGTCGACGTCGTCCACATCCGCCCAGTCGAACGGCTGCTCATCGACGCCGTCCTCCTGTGACGCCGCGTGAGCACGGCGTGCTGCGTGGGTGAGGGTGGCCCATGAGGTGACGAGGCAGCGAGGCATGGTGGTGTGGTGAACTGTGGCTACACGACGAACGACGGTGGTGGTGTGGTGAAATGGCTGTACGGCGGGGGCCTCTTTATAGCCGTCCAAGGTAGAGGCGGGAAGTGGTGGCGCTGGGCGGGAAGCGTCGGGTGGGTGAGCACGCATCGCGTCGGATTTAATGGCGGCGACACGATTCGCCCAAGCCGACGCTTGGGAAGCCAGGAGAGCCTGGGCGGTCAGCAGGCGCCGCCGTTAATGCGAGGCATGTCGCAGACGCCTCGCCGTCTCGTCCCTTCGTCGCCTGCGGAAACGCGTCGCCGTTAACGCAGGTGGAACGGCCGTCTGCACGGCACCATTAGAGCACCTGTTCGCGCCCTATCTCTATGACAGACGGTGTATGTTGATGAAGTGGACAAAAAAATACTTTGAAAGTAAGGTCAAATATGCCATGAAGTGGAGAATTACTATCAGTCAGTTGAAGAATATTATTATTTTGTGCACATATAATTCCAATCAATTTCATGAATCACATGCCTGTAAAAATAATATACAAGAAAATGTATGTATGTTTAGATGTACAGGGGTGGCACAATGTTTTCTAATTACTTCAAAGACACCAATTGCAGATTTGTGTGAGAAAAATATGAATTCGGAGTAAACTGTCAGCTTGCTGAAAATATAGAGTAAACGCTCTGCATAACACAAGATATTTTTTCTTTAAATTTATTTATCGAATACTTTGCTGGTAGCAAGGTAGTTGGTCCCGGAAGAAGGATTGGTGGCACAATATTTATTTCTTTATTGGAATAGTTTCCTGGTTCATATTTGTAAGTGTCCCAGCGTTGCCTGTTCAAGCATGGGCTGCTGCTCTTCGGTGAGCATCAGACACAGAAACAGTAAGCTAGGTGAACTCAAGTAAATGAAATTGTGTTGTTGGTTTTACGGAACGCAAGAATACATCTCGCCGTACTTCTCTCTCTGCTCCCAAATCAGAACAACTTAACACTATCTAATACAGCATCCGCAACAAATAAGAGATCAAAATTGAGATAAACGAAATTCAGTGTAGGCAGTATTATGCATACCAAGATGTGCAGCCGGCGGAAGATGCTTCGCATCATCAGTGCCTACTGCCTAGTGGATCGTTCCGTCCAGGCACGCCATCGACGGTCGGCCGTCTGGTCCATCGCCGGCCCCGTGTGTGCAACTCATCACCCGTACGTCATTAATCGCCCCTGGCTGACGGTCGCTGCTCTGCCTGCAGTACGTGTCGCAGCCCTTGGCGCCGCCGGCTTGTACATGAAGAAGATCAGTGCCTTGAAGACCAGCATGTCATGGCTGACGGGGAGTAGTAGGACGGCCGCCGATCAGAACGCTATGCTCGCTGGTTCTTATTTTCTTTTCTTTCCATCGGGATTTGACCTTAGGTTTCTTTTTTTTTTCATTTTCCGCCTATACATATACGGATCGGATCGAACATAAGGATCAAAAAAGATGGAACATATGGATCGATCAAAAAAACTGTTGGACCGGTCAACGTAGTTTGGTGCTCCACATGGAAATAATCTGGATCGTTGATTGATAATTGGACGCTTCAGATTTAAAGTGTTTGGTGCTCGACATGGAAATAATCTGGATCGTTGATTGACAATTGGACGCTTCAGATTTAAAGTATCCCAACATGTTTGCTCTTTTAATAGTAGTATAAACTAGTTGCCATGTACGTGATTGCACGTCTCACAACTAAATAAGATAATTTACAAGTAAAACGACTTCACAATTAAATGAGACAATTTACGTCTAAAAAAGGAGACAATTTATAAGTAGGAAAAACCATACTTAGCTAGATTACTTTTTTCGATACAAGTCAATATTAACACACATACCTATCAATGTGGTACCACAATTCATCATGTGCAAGAAAGTCATGGCAGCACGCATCAAGTGTGTATGAAGCTAACGTCTGGCTGTTGGGACTGCACGATGATACGTCTCAAACGTATCTATAATTTCTGATGTTTCATGCTTGTTTTATATATCAATGTCACATGTTTTATATGCATTATACATCATTTTTATGTATTTTCTGGGACTAACCTATTAACAAGATGCCACAGTGCCAGTTCCTGTTTTCTGCTGTTTTTCTATTCCAGATAATTACTTAAGGAAATATTCTCGGAATTGGACGAAACAAAAGCCTAACCTCCTATTTTCCCGACACGTACACGGAGCCAGAAGGGCAAGCCCGGGGGAGGCCCACGGCCTCCTCACCATGTCCCCGCGCGGCCTGGAGGGGGGTGGCGCCACCACGTGGTGAGGCCGACTCGGCCACCCCCTCGCGCCGCCCTTTCGCCTATATAATCCTCCTTACTCGAAAACCCTAAATCAATCAGCCATATTCCAGAAAGAGTTCCGCAGCTCCGCCGCCATCGAAGACAAGTTTCGGGGGTCAGAAGTTCCTGTTCCGGCACCTTGCCGGGATGGGGATTGACCCCGGGAGCCATCTCCATCGACTCCACCGCCTCCACTTCGACTCCATGATGGTTTGTGAGTAGTTCCCCCATAGACTACGGGTTCTAGCTGTAGCTAGTTGGTACTCTCTCTCCCATGTACTTCAATACAATGATCTCATGAGATGCCTTACATGATTGAGATCCATCTGATGTAATCGGTGTTGTGTTTGTTGGGATCCGATGAATTGTTACATTATGATCAGTCTATCTATAAGTTTGTGAAGTTATTGTTGCTGCAATCTTGTTGTGTTTAATGCTTGTCACTAGTGCACGAGTGGCATGATCTTAGATTTAAACTCTATAATTATTGCTTAGATTGTATCTACAAGTTGTTTGCACATGTCTCTGTCCGAAACCCGAGGCCCCAGAGTGACAGCAACTGGGATAACTGGAGGGGATGGTTTAGATATGAGGATCACATGTTTTCACTAAGTGCTAATGCTTTGCTCCGGTGCTCTATTAAAAGGAGTACCTTAATTACCAGTAGATTCCCTTGAGGCCTCGCTGCAAACGGGTTGGTAGGACAAAAGATGTTGTGCAAGTTTCTCATTGCGAGCACGTATGACTATATATGGAAAACATGCCTACATGATTAATAGACTGGATGTTCTGTCTTAATGCTATTTCAATTCTATCAATTGCCCAACTGTAATTTGTTCACCCAACACTTGTTATTGGAGAGTTACCACTAGTGTAGATAGCTGGGAACCCCGGTCCATCTGTCATCATCAAATACTCATTCGGTCCTATATGCCATTAGAAGTAGTATCAACTATTTTCTGGTGCTTACTGCTGCTTTCACATCACCCCTGTTACTAGTGCTTTTCCAGGTGCAGCTGAATTGACAACTCTGTTGTTAAGCTTATAAGTATTCTTTGTCTCCCTTGTGTCGAATCAATAAATTTGGGTTTTACTTCCCTCGAAGACTGTTGCGATCCCCTATACTTGTGGGTTATCAAGACTATTTTCTGGCGCCGTTGCCGGGGAGCATAGCTCTACTCATAAGTTCACCTGGGGAGTACACTTTACTTGTCTCTCTGTTTTTATTTTATTTTGTCTTGTCTAGTTTACTTTTGTCTAGTTTTATTGTGCTTAGTTTATTTTTGTTTAATTGTTTTTTGTTTAGTTTACTTTTGTCTAGTTTATTTTTGTCTTGTTTTATTTTTCTTATATACCCGAAAATCCATAAAAATTTAAAAATCGAAAATCTAAAAAAACTGTTGCCATGCCTATTTTCTGGAAAACTAGATCTTATTTGTCAGGATGGCTCACTAAGGATAAGGAATATAAATTAAATGAACACCTTTGGTCTGAAAAGGGGAAGCATCTCTCACTACAAGTAATTAAACTGCATAATTTTGCTATAGATTTGTGTTCTACATATGATGAATCTTGGTGCTTTAATGAATCTCGTTGTTGTAGGGAGCATAAACACCTCCTTTTCAATGTGATTATAATGATAATGAAACTTTAGCTTCTTATGCTAGAGGATATTATGACTTTGATAAACTTGAGCAAATTGAAGAATTTTTTGTCTTTATGGGAGCTTATGAAATTTCAGCTTTGCTTAAAAATAGAGATGAAGCTCCTTATAAATCTGATACTTTTGCTATGCTTGGATATTGCCTTGAGTATTATAATGATAATCCTTATATTACTGAATTTCTTGAGAAAAGACATCCTCAAAAAGAAGAGACCATTGTCTTGCAGGAACCTGTGGAAGAAGAAACTTACTGAAGCTGAAAGCTCATTGGATGAAAAAGAGGAGGAGAGTGATGAACAAAAGGGGAAGAATGGATTAGCTACCCATGCCTACCTTCTAATGAGAGTAACTCTTTATCTCTTACACTATTTGATTGTCCCCATGCTTACCAAAGAGGATGAATGTTATGTTCCTGTGGATTCTCTTGAAATATTCCTATGAGTAAAACTTGTGAGAATAATTATGCTCCTGTTATCTATGATAATCCATGCTATTTTGATAAATCTTATGATAATCCTTTATTTGTGCCTAATTTCGAAATGCATGGTACTAAAGAGTTTTGCTTAGAAAATGTTTATGATAAAGCTCTAGATGATGGTCCTATGTTGCTTGATAATATTAATTGTACTACTAATGAAAATGGGATTGGAGAGGTCTTGACTTTATCTAGGAGTCCCATATCTTTTGAGATTGATCAATCATCTTGTTATAAAATGTTAAAAGTGGTTTGAAGTTTTAATCCACTATTTTTGAGCTTGATAAAAATTATGTGTTTGTAGATCATGAAAAGCATGCTTTATGTGATAGTTATATTGTTGAGTTTGTTCATGATGCTACTGAAAATTATTATGAGAGAGGAGAATATGGTTGTAGAAATTTTCATGGTATTAAAACACCTCTCTATATGCTGAAAATTTTGAAGTTACTCTTGTTTTATCTTCCTATGCTTGTCACTTTGTTCTTTATGGATTTATTTGTGTACAAGATTCCTATGCATAGGAAGTGGGTTAGACTTAAATGTGTTTTGAATTTGCTTCTTGATGCTCCTTTTTGCTTCATTTTCTATTTTCATGAGAGCATCATTAAAACTATCAAGCCTAGCTAAAAGGCATTAAAGAAAAGCGCTCTTGGGAGACAACCCATGTTTTATTTCTGAAATTTTTCTTTGCTTTTTGAGTCAAGGAGCTGCTTACTTCTGTAACAACTCCTTTGTATCTTTACTTTTTTGAATTGTTGTGCCAAGAAGAGTCTCTAATGATTAGATGATGCTAGATTTGGATTTCTGCACAGGGACAGATTTTTGCTGTCCACCATTTTGAGCTTTATAAATTCCAGAAAAATTGAAAAATTCTGAAAAAATTTGTGCGTGATCCTCAGATATGTACGCATCTTTCGTTAGTTTCGCGTTTTCTGATTTGAGCAACGGAAGTGCCTCGAAAAAATTCATCTTTACTGGCTGTTCTGTTTTGACAGATTCTGTCTCTGTTTTTTTGCATTGTCTCTTGTGGACTTTAAGTAAGGCTTTCTAGACGTGGAGGGCTGTAGCTAATGTTTTATTGAGTTCTTGCAATGTGTCACAACAGAACCAAAGTGGATTAATGTTTTTGAGTACTAACCCCTCTAATGAAGTTTATGAGAAGTTTGGTGTGGCGGAAGTTTTCAAGGGTCAAGAGAGAAGGATGATATAATGTGATCAAGAAGAGTGAAGAGCCTAAGCTTGGGGATGCCCCCGTGGGTCACCCAAGCATATTTCAAGAAGACTCAAGCGTCTAAGCTTGGGGATGCCCAAGGCATCCCCTTCTTCATCAACAACTTATCAGGTCATCTCTAGTGAAACTATATTTTAATTCTTTCACATCATATGTGCTGTTCTTGGAGCGTCTGTGTGCTTTTATTTTTAGTTTGTTATTTTTATTTTCTGATCATACAATATTGGATCCTATCTATCTTGTTTGGGAGAGAGACACGCTCCGCTTTTTCATTTGAATACTCCTATTCTTCACTTATATTTGTTGAGTATTCAGTTTTCGCACTGTTTAGCTTCTAGCTCTTGGTTTTCATGTATCTCTTGTTCAGAGCTATTAGTTCTTTTGTAGAAAGTACTCTCTTACTTCACTTATATTTGTTTGGAGAGTTGCTTGGTTGATGTGTTGGTTCAGAAAATGTTGCATGTGGTAGTGGTATAATGAAAAAACTTGCATAATCTCGTAGATCATTGAACTTTGATAACCTGATTCTTTGCAAACGTTTTGAGGTAATAAGTAATAGATGGTAAATCTTGCTGGTTAATTAAGTTAAAATCATTAGTGGATTGTTGTCTTTAAGCTTGTACCGTACTACAAACTCTACTTAAATTGTTGAAGGTGTAGTTGGACTTGATAGCTTTCCATGTCTAAAGGTTCATCGTAATGACTGAGTTGTGCTGAAGGTCGAGGGATCTAGCGGGGTACTTGTGCCGCCGTGAACGGCCCTTCTTGGAGTGAATTTTAATCATGCTCTTAATGTTGAACCTGCTAGTTGTTTGCAATAAGCTTGTGAGTTCTTTTTGACTAATGTTAAGCTACGGTTTTTGGCACTTCCACCATCCAAATTTGCTAGCCTCTTCGGTGTGTGCATTGCCTTCTGCTCACATTGAGAGTTGTGCATACTTCGCCAGTACATCCAAACCCGTGGGAGGACTTTCTCTTGTTCTCCTACACATAAGCCCATACATCTTCCTCAAAACAGCCACCATACCTACCTACCACAGCATTTCCATAGCTGTTCCGAGATATATTGCCATGCAACTTCCATTTTACATTACATGACTTGTTGTCATTATTCATTTATATATTGCTTTGCGTGATTCTATACAGCTGATGTGTGGTTTACCCATGTTACGCTAGATCATTGCACATCCTGCTACACTGGCAGAGGCATACGTTTCATACATCATGTTTTGTTCATTATGAGTTATTTGTACCAAAAAAGTGTGTTGTCATATTAGAATGTTGCCCCTAAAAGTGAAAAGAGCCATGGAGGCCATCGAAAAGAGAAACAGAAAAAGAAAAAAATAAAAAAAAAAGGAAAAAAAGGAATAAAGAAAAAGGGGGCAACATTACTATCCTTTATCCACACTTGTGCTCATGTTTCAGCACCTGCAGTATTCATAGTCATCATTTGTGCTCATGTTTAGCACCTATACTCCATGAGAGAGAGTTTTCATGTTTTACTAGTATAACTATGTGGGGAATTTACACTATAGAACTTGGGTTGTATATTCCAATGATGAGCTCCTCAAAAGTGCTCTAGGTCTTCGTGAGCAACCAAGTTGGATGCACCCCCACTAGTTCCATTGGAGAGCTTTCATACACATATAGCTCTATGTGCATCCGTTGCATGGCAATCACTACTCCTTACATAGCTTCGATTATAAGACTTCCTCTTGTCTAATGATCACCTATAGCTTTGTGAGACTATCTTCCATTGGCCTTCCAAACCCCCATTAATGTTCTCTTAGCCATAACATCCTGGTGCCAATACCAAATGCTTACGCTCACCGGTTGAGTAGGCTTCGAAACAGTTGATTCATGACGTTCATGTTTATTTTACTTGACTGGATCCGTACTCTATGTTGTGAAAATTTACTTGATGCTTGGAATTGAAGGATAGAACTCCTACACTGGATACTTAAAACATCTTTAATGAACCTTGTACGGTTTCATGTCTTTAAAGCAATCATTCATGAAAACTTTTAGCTTGTTTAACTAACTTGCTTTATTATCTCTTATTTAATATCAATTATAGACATTTGCTTTGAATGATTTGATCTCAGCTCACATGCCTTACATCACTATTGGATCAAGATTATGTTGGTAGCATGTCACTTCAGAAATTATTTTGTTTTTATCGTTTACCTACTCGAGGACGAGTAGGAACTAAGCTTGGGGATGCTTGATACGTCTCAAACGTATCTATAATTTCTGATGTTTCATGCTTGTTTTATATATCAATGTCACATGTTTTATATGCATTATACATCATTTTTATGTATTTTCTGGGACTAACCTATTAACAAGATGCCACAGTGCCAGTTCCTGTTTTCTGCTGTTTTTCTATTCCAGATAATTACTTAAGGAAATATTCTCGGAATTGGACGAAACAAAAGCCTAACCTCCTATTTTCCCGACACGTACACGGAGCCAGAAGGGCAAGCCCGGGGGAGGCCCACGGCCTCCTCACCATGTCCCCGCGCGGCCTGGAGGGGGGTGGCGCCACCACGTGGTGAGGCCGACTCGGCCACCCCCTCGCGCCGCCCTTTCGCCTATATAATCCTCCTGCCCGAAAACCCTAAATCAATCAGCCATATTCCAGAAAGAGTTCCGCAGCTCCGCCGCCATCGAAGACAAGTTTCGGGGGTCAGAAGTTCCTGTTCCGGCACCTTGCCGGGACGGGGATTGACCCCCGGAGCCATCTCCATCGACTCCACCGCCTCCACTTCGACTCCATGATGGTTTGTGAGTAGTTCCCCCATGGACTACGGGTTCTAGCTGTAGCTAGTTGGTACTCTCTCTCCCATGTACTTCAATACAATGATCTCATGAGCTGCCTTACATGATTGAGATCCATCTGATGTAATCGGTGTTGTGTTTGTTGGGATCCGATGAATTGTTACATTATGATCAGTCTATCTATAAGTTTGTGAAGTTATTGTTGCTGCAATCTTGTTGTGTTTAATGCTTGTCACTAGTGCACGAGTGGCATGATCTTAGATTTAAGCTCTATAATTATTGCTTAGATTGTATCTACAAGTTGTTTGCACATGTCTCTGTCCGGAACCCGAGGCCCCAGAGTGACAGCAACTGGGATAACTGGAGGGGATGGTTTAGATATGAGGATCACATGTTTTCACTAAGTGCTAATGCTTTGCTCCGGTGCTCTATTAAAAGGAGTACCTTAATTACCAGTAGATTCCCTTGAGGCCCCGCTGCAAACGGGCTGGTAGGACAAAAGATGTTGTGCAAGTTTCTCATTGCGAGCACGTATGACTATATATGGAAAACATGCCTACATGATTAATAGACTAGATGTTCTGTCTTAATGCTATTTCAATTCTATCAATTGCCCAACTGTAATTTGTTCACCCAACACTTGTTATTGGAGAGTTACCACTAGTGTAGATAGCTGGGAACCCCGGTCCATCTGTCATCATCAAATACTCATTCGGTCCTATATGCCATTAGAAGTAGTATCAACTATTTTCTGGTGCCATTGCCTCTGTGTTACTAATACTGCTGCTATGTTACTGTTACTATTGCTCTCATATTACTGCTGCTTTCACATCACCCTGTTACTAGTGCTTTTCCAGGTGCAGCTGAATTGACAACTCCGCTGTTAAGCTTATAAGTATTCTTTGTCTCCCTTGTGTCGAATCAATAAATTTGGGTTTTACTTCTCTCGAAGACTGTTGCGATCCCCTATACTTGTGGGTTATCACACGACACTCGGTAGTTGATCTAGAAGTCAAAAATACAAATAAACAACAGAAGAGCGTGAATAGCAGATCAAGATCCATAGAGAAAAACATAATAGGAAAAAAAATGCTCAACCATTTGATGTGAAGTTTACCCATCAAATTTGTTACTTTCAAATTAAATATCTTATGTGACAACCACCTCTGTGAATTATGTGCATACTATGTCACTTCACAGGCTGATTAATTTGTTCAGTGATCTGCACCAAGATTAATTTAATTACTTAATAGAGATAATCTACTTACGGAATAACAAGAACCAATACTCCATACATTAATTTGATTTTCACATCAGGTCAGAAAATCCTTATAGATTTCTCATACCTCTGCATATGTTGTAGGATAAAGTTAATTCAGTGGTAGATGCTCCAACACAGCTTCCGATCTCTCCCCCAGAACTTGTCTTATTCTAAAATAAAGGCAGCCACAAGGTGTGTATGATTACAAGTCGAATATTTCAATAGAGATCGCTGTTTAGTAGCATGGTTTATTACTTAAATTGGTAATGAATGTCAGCAATATAAATATTTATACGACAGAGAACCCTGCCATTTGATTACCTAAATTCTAAATGAATGGCACTAATATACAAAGGTATATGACATAGAAACCATGTCAAGCACTTGCAAACAGAAAACAGAACTTCGATTGCAAGCATTAAGAGGTCTCGTGATCTCAAATTTCCAGCTCTTCAATAGAAGGAAACAACCTGAAACAGAACCATGTCAAGTATCGTACACTGAAATCAATACACACATGAATCAAATCAGCACAATTCGATGCGCTTCCAAAATAGCCCACCAATTATTATTTTTTCCAAAACAAAAAAATAGCCCACCAACAGTATCTCACCGAAATTCCCGTCTACTGGACAAAAAACTTGCATCACGCGGATGAGGAACACCTGAAATTTGTCCTAGGCGTCACCCTTCGTCGTCAGTGTATGGGGACGTCGTGGGCGGAGTAGGCAGTAGGATCATGGGCCAGTTGGGGAGGCACGCATGGCGGCGTTCAGACGGAGGGGAACGGGGCAGCCGAAGGAGTGGGGCACGGGGCCGAGTGGATTCGGGCGACGGTGTGATGCACGCGGAAACAACCACATGATGCGGCGGCGACCTCGCGGGATGCGCCAGAAATAGACTCGTACCGGTTCGCTAGGTTGGATGTGTTGAGGTGCTCAACATTGTTGGAACGATCTGATCCGCTGATCTGGTATTGAACGACTCAGATTTAATGTATCCGCAACATGTTTGCTCTTTTAATAATAGTATAGATAGATAGAAGTAAACATCGGTGACCTAGACCAAAATAAAAAACTAAGATACAAGACCGGTCGGAGTAAAACTCAGCCGGTCAAACTTCTAAAACTCGGCCCTCGTCATGGGTTCAAAACACGTTGTATAGGGCAGAAGAACTAGGCTTAGGCCTCCTACTCAGCTGAAGGCATGATCTCCACACCCCTGGACCAGCCAGGTCCAAGAGGGCGTCGTCAACAGCGGGCAAGGCTCGGCATGTTGAGTTTGAAAAGATGAGTAAGAGCATGCAGAGACGAGTCAGGCAACTGCGTCTTGAATCTACCAACAAATTGCTTACGCACTACAGGAATCGCAATCTTTGCCGTGTTCCATGTGTAGCACGGCAAAGCCAAAAAAAAGCACGGCAAAGCCTTTGCCGTGCCATACACACGGCAAAGAGCACCACGGCAACGTTTGGGACGGCAAAATGGGCTTTGCCGTGTGAACTGCAGAAATGGCACGGCAAAGCCTTTGCCGTGTGCAAAATTGCACTGCACGGCACACAAAAGTAACTTGACGCCGCCGCGGCCGAGACGGCGCCGTGACAGTGGTCCCACTATAGCTTTGCCGTGTGTCCTGCACGCGGGACCCTCCCTTGAATTTTGCCGTGCGCCGTGCGTTTCCGTGTGCCTTGTTCTGCCGTGACTTCTTCTTTGCCGTGCGCGTCGCACGGCAAAGGCTTTGCCGTGGTGTAGCTTTGCCGTGTACCCTTCTCTTTACCGTGTCTACTTCTTTGCCGTGCGCCACGGCGATGCCGTGAGACGTGATTTGCCGTGCGCTTTCCTCAGATGAATGCACGGCAAAGGCACCGTTTGGTCCCAGGTTCGCAGCCTTTGCCGTGTGCATGCGCACGGCACAGACACCATTTGGTCCCAGGTGACACCCTTTGCCGTGTGCATATACACGGCAAAGACACCATTTGGTCCCAGTGACACCCTTTGCCGTGTGCATGCACACGGCAAAGGCCCCTGCATATTTTTTTAAAACCTGTTTTCCCATTATTCCCAGCAATTCAAATACCAATATCACAAATATGTACAAAGCCAACATCTGTGGCACAATAGCAACATATTTCAATGCATATAAACATCAAATACACAATACAATGATCTATTGCCATAAATAGATCACATACAAGATCCAACACCACAAATAGAGTGCATATGTCCATAATAAGGCCACAAATAGAGTGCATATGTCCATAATAAGTGCATACACAAGATCCATCAAGTGTTCCTACAAGTTCGCACAAGTTGCATATAGCAACATATAGAGTCCAAACCATATACATTGAGTCCAACCATACACATAGAGTTCACATGTAATCACCAAACGGCGAATAGCTCCTTCCTTCATGCACATCCTACCAAATAGAAATCAAAGACATGAGATTCATGTACAAGTCTAGAACTAAAAGCTCCAAAGTTTGACAAGTAAAGGAAAGATTCTTTAAATTTTGACAAGTAGAGAAACATCGCAATATACAAGGAATAAGGATCATGATCACAAGATAAACATAAAAATATATACAAGTGGCTCCCATGAGTTCTACTTCTATGGAAAAGATCATGTATTTTTGTATGGCTAAGTTTTTCTATGGCTAAGTTTTTCTATGGCTAAATTTCTATGACTAGGTTTTTCTATGACTAAGTTTTTCTAATGACTATGTGAAATTATACAAGTCACTAGAATGAGAGTACAAACCTAGAAGAGTGAACGAGCGAGCGGGTTGCCGGATTGTCCCCCCGTAGGAGGCGTCTCCATGGTCTGGTCCTGATGTGATGGTCCACCGTGCTCCGCATTGTTGGATCCAGCCGAGGCTTGTAGCTACAAGATGGAAAATTGTGAGCCTAAGTCAATATGCACTAGACATGTGGTATTTCGAGATTGGCACCTAACACGCAAGACAACTTACCCATGCGGTGAAGTCAAAAGGAGGTGGACTAACAGTAGGAAGAGTGGCGCCACTCGGCAGAAGGGCCTGCAAATCAAGCATGAGCGGGTAAGCTGTATGGAATTAGGATTCGTCGTAGGTCCTATGAGCAAGAACTTACCGATAACTGGGACTCGCAGGCTGTCATCCTCTGTGTAAACCACCCCAATATCTGATTCTGTTGCATCATCTGCTGCTGCTGCTGAGTAATGAGGGCCTCGGCCTGCTCCCTCTGTCTCCTCGCCTCCTCCAACTCGAGCTACGTTGTGTCATCGGAAGGTCATGGATATTGCCATGGAAAACATGGAATGAAGTGTGGATGACCAAGGAAGAAGAGCATACCTGGATCTTCTCAATGGCTCTAGACGACGCCGTCGGGCGGGACTGTATGGTAGAGGAGGAGCTCGAGGTGTCACGCCTAATCTCTCTCATAGACCGGACGGTCCTAGGATCGACGGCGCTATCACACATCCACAAGCGGCCACCCTTCCTGCCGCCTCCCATACGCATGGCAACCTCGGGGTCAAAGGGCTCGGTCTCAGGGTTCGACTCGCCATGTGATTCGGCGAACCCCAAACGGTACTCCTTGTCCTTGAGCTCGGCGTTATCGCTCACCCACGTCAGTGTCCCAGTCTCCTTGTCCTTCTTCTTACGATACTTGCTCCAGAACGCGAACAGAGAGGGCTCCGCGCCTAGCGCTTGTGCCTGCAAAAGAGAGCACGAAGATAGATCAAGAGGGTCGCATTTGCGGAATAAGGAACAGCATGATGAGCAAGGTTAGGAGAAAGCTTTTTCTCACCTCTTTCGCCTTGCAGACGCCGAGGGGGATGCTGCCTTGCGTGTGTGATCCACCTTCCATCTCGGCTCTCCTTAGCCTTCCTTCTTCCTTCCTCCTCTTGTACTCGGCGCTTGTCCACCAACGGACCATAGCACGGTAGACTCCCTCTCTGGCGTGACCTACGAACGGAGGAGGTACCTGCATACACAAAATACACATATTAGTGAAAGCCGTACGGAGGAGGGCACCGCATACAGAAAATACACATATTACCTGCAAGTACTGCCACGGCTCCATAAAGATACCTCGGGCTTGAGACTTATCCATCCCGAGCTTGCGCTTCTCGGCGTACCATCTACGGACGCAGCCCACACGCGCCTCGTAGATAGAGTCAGTGACTTGCTTCACAGCCGCCCTGCGAGATACGGCAATGCACTCCTCGCGGGTATACTCCGGGTCCATCCGAAAGTAAGTCTACAAGCAGGATGAACATAGGTTAAAAGTGGCAGTAAGTCTACAAGCACTGATTTAATCTCAGCTTCTATCTTTTTTTTAACGGAGCCTGTGTCTGTTTGATTCGTTCGTCTCTCTAGTCACAAGACTAGGTGTATTTCATTCCTTTTTTTGTTTAACCAATCTAGCATATAGTTTTATTCATACGGTGTGACTCAAACAAACCTAGTTGTGAGATTAGCATCACTCAAGGTAGTACTAGATTGAGCACTACAGCCTGTAGGTTATTGTAGCCAAATGTGTGATCTAATTAAATACTTTAAACTTGTCCATTTCATCATATAAGCAGAAGTCGGTTACAGACTAATGCAAAGTTGGATCAGATCGCCTCAGATTTATATCACAATTTCGATTTTGGTATATTCTTGAACTTGAACTTGTGCCAGTGAGATTTGAGTACTTATGCCAGTTTTGTGTAATCCATATAAAGCTTCTATTAGATATGATTACTTAGACCAAGTGGAATTACCGGTTATTTACTAACCTGAAACTATTTATGTATTAGAAGCAATGGATAGATGAAGTTTGTGGAGCCTTCCAAGTATAACATCCAGAAGCTGACTATGTACAGTCTATTCAAGAAGCACTTTCTTCATGTCTTATTGGAGATATTAGTTTGATCGAATAAGTAATCGAGACCAATGTGTAAGGATTATGGATATATTGTATAGCTCTGAATCATAAATACATTTCATCATTTTTTCCTTAAATTATGGGGAAATGCTGCTGAAAATTTCTGTATTTGCTTTTGAAGTTTCTGGACAGTACTTTGCACCTCAGTTTAACATACCATATGTGCCCAGAAATGGATCAAATTAGAACATTAGACTCATATTAGTGTTGTTGATATTCTGTAAAATTTTCAGATTTTTCTGAGAAGTTTGAATTTTCGGCCAAAATTTGACAAATTTCTGGACAGAACAGAAAATGTCAGTTTACCTATGCAAATCTGCCCAGAAATGGCTCAAATTAGAACAGTACACTCATTTTAGTGTTTATGATTTTCTGTAAATTTTTCAGATTTTTCTGAGAAGTTTGAATTTTTGCCAAAATTTGAATTGGAGAGTGGCATAGAACCAATTAACCCTTAATTATTTCATAAAGCCAATAATAATGTGAATATCTAGTTTTACACTTATAATACATTCCAGTAAGCTAACTACCATATTATATTATAAACTGATGGTGTCCGTGATGCCATGGTTTGGTATCCAGCTTCAATTTTTAAGACTAACAAATGTATATTCTTCTTTCAGTGATGTCTGTTCATATTGTGAGTTGTCTGCAGAAAGTTTTATTGCAGAATCTTAATGAATCACAATTCACACTAAAGACCAGAAGGAAAAAAATCTACATGCTGCAGGGAAGACCCGTGGGTGTTGATGTTCATGGAAAAGTTGAAGAAATATTCATTTTAGTTAGAAGTATATGACTACTTCAAGTACTCTTTTTGTTCGTGATACCTTTGCCCCCTTTCATATGGATGGTTACCGAAAGGTTGGTAGTCGAAGAAACTTACCCAGAACTCCGTGAGGACCCTCGCCTGGCAGTTCACGAGGAACTCGTGCTTCGTGCCCAAGGGATCTTTTGCACGCTTGTAGTGCCTCCAAAACCAAGCTATCTCCCAACGACCATTAGGCATTTTTACAGCCCCAGGCCAGTACTTTCTGATGAGGCATCCAAGGATGCTTGAGTAGGTGCGCACTTTTCTCCCCTCCTTATACAAGAACGAACTGCACAACAGAAAGCCAAAAAGGGGTATTAGCAACAGATGATGAAAAGTTCATTATTACAATATCAAAAGCTGAAAGGTTGTGAAAAAAAACCGTGTGCTCACCTTTTTCCTTCCGGTGTGAGCGTCACAATCCCACCCCTTTTCAGCCACCATTCCATAGTAGGTAGCATCGCCTGTCCCCGCTGGTACGGCTCCCTGGTCCCAGGCTCCCGAGGCATACCCGTGTACTCGGGCTCAACGTACTCGTCCGGTGCGTCCCAGACCCTCTCGTCCCCCTCCTCCTCCTCGAACTCGAAAACAGGCTCCGAGTCCTCCTCGTCGTACTCCCCCTCCCCGTCCTCCTCCGCCGAGTCCTCCTCGTCCTCCTCCGCCGCCGAGTCCCCCTCCTCGTCCTCCTCCGCCGAGTCCTCCTCGTCCTCCTCGTCCTCCTCCGCCGCCGAGTCAACGAGTGGGGGAGAAGGAGAAGGACTAGGTGATCGTCTACCCTTCCTCTTCGAAGTGGGTGCCCTCGAAGTGGGTGGAGGACTAGGTGGACGTCTACCCCCCCTCCTCGAAGTGGATCCTGAAGCTCTCTGGTGGTCATCCTTCGAGATAATGCTCGAGACAGCCCTAACTCTCTTTGCGGCCTTCTTTGCTAAACCTGCTATTCGTCCTCCTTTTCCTCCTGGCATGTTTGAATCACCTGCATTCACAATTAAAAAAGTATCTATTAGATAGAGTTATTAGAATAATTAGAATACAACATAGCATAGAGTAGTAAAGTAGAAAGTAATAATTAGAATACAACCTTGCATGATACAAAATGATGTAGATGAAAGAAGAAAGTAGCAAAGCAAATAATTAAAATACATACAGTTCTTACAAGACCATATCATAGAGTTCTTACAATGCAAATAATTAAAATACATAGAGTTCTACAAATCAGTATTACATAGAGGACGACTACGAATTTTAGAAGCCTGTTTCTTGATCATCGCGAACAACCAACGGGCCACAAGCTTCGTCATCGCTATCCGGCTCCCCCCAATAATCAGGCATGTAACCTACAGGCGGTTCCGTTGACTCATCGGTGTCAAGGCCTGCTTGGAACCTGGCAAGCAAAGTCAAGTCTTGTGCGTTCTCAACCTCCTCGACTACATCGTCTTCCTCCTCAACATCCTGCGCATCGTCTTCCTCCTCTACGACCATGTCATCATCAGTCGGCAAGTTGATAGTGAAATTCCCTGGGAGCCCTTCTTCCTGGAAAAACACGCCGTCATATGTCGAGGGGTCAAGGCGACGGTAATCTTCTTCGTCTGGCTTAGACACGGCGTGATATGGGGTTTGCCGTGTAATTTAATTACACTCTCACGGCAAAGACCATCTTTGCCGTGCAATACTCACGGCAAACTATCCTTTGCCGTGCTTGTTTGCAGAATGCACACGGCAAAGCCTCTGCTTTGTCTTGGGGGTAGACCTACCGGGCGCACAGACGGGTGTTTTCGCCGGCCGGAGCCACGGAATCCAACCAGATCCTTCATGTTGACATAGGAAACCTGCATGTGGACCTAGGATATGTGTGAAAAATGTGGTGGAGTTTTTCGTGCATACCCGGGGTGCACTAAGCACATTCGTGGAACTGTAGGTCGAAATGTCCCGCTGCGGGTATACCGGACGCTAGAATGTGACACAGGGTCCCAAACTTGGGTTTCCTTGTGTCTATGGCCTAAACAAACCTAAACCTATGAAAAAGTACATTGGTGGAGCCTCGTGCGGAGAAATCTAGGGGTAGACCTCCTGGGCCCACAGACAGGTGTTTTCGCTGGAGAATGACCGTCGGAGCCCCAGAATCCAACCAAATCCTTCATGTTGACCTAGGAAACTTGCATGTGGACCTAGGATATGTGTGAAAGTGTGGTGGAAGTCCCAATGATACAAGACATAGATCCCGGGTGTGACCGTATTCACATTCAGGCGATAACACTTAGCAGATTCCTGTAGGTGTTGGTGGAAATGTCCTGATGCGGGTATACCGGAGGCTAGCTTGTTGTATAATGGATCCAAACTTGGATTTCCTATGTAGATACAGACTAAACTAACCTAGACCAATGAAAAGTTTCATTGGTGGAACCTCGTGCGGAGAAAGCTAGGGGGGTAGACCGTCGGGGCCCACCCTCTCCCTCCTCGAGTAGGATTTCGTTGGAGAACGACCGCCGGAGCCCCGGAATCCTACAAAATCTTGCATGTGGACCTAGGATATGAGTGAAAGTGTGGTGGAAGTCCCAATGATACAAGACATAGATCCCGGGTGTGACCGTCTTCACATTCAGGCGATAACACTTAGAAGATTCATGTTGCTCTATGTGGAAATGTCCCGATGCGGGTATACCGGAGGCTAGTTTGTGGTATAATGGACCCAAACATGGGTTTCCTATGTAGATATAGACTAAACTAAACTAGAATGGACCCAAATATGGGTGATATTTGAGATAAAATATGTGCTGAAAGAAAACGTTGGATAAACAGGGGAAAAAGGAAAAAAGATGGGCTTTGCCGTGTGCTCTAATTTTGGGGTCACGGCAAAGATAGACTGTGCCGTGTACGGCACACGGCAAAGGCGCACTGGCCGTTCGCGCGCACAAAACACAAATGAATGGCGGGAAAATTTCGCGCGCAAAAATTATTTGGTTATTCAAATCGTTGCCGTGCTTGACGGTGAGGTGCACGGCAAAGCCCTGCCGTCACCACGGTCCCGTCGACTGCGCGGAAGTGGTGGGCCAGACGTGACGATATGCCGTGCACTTTCTCTGCCGTGCGTTTTTCCATGTCTTTGCCGTGTCCCCTTTTTTTACCGTGTACTAATTTTGGTCTTTGCCGTGGTTCGTTTCGTGGCCGTGTCGCCTTTGTTGTTTTGCCGTGCACTTCTTCTTTGCCGTGCCCCATTTTTTTTCGTAGCACGGGAAAGATGTCTCTGCCGTGCGAAGGTACACGGCAAAGCCTTGACGCACGGCAGCGACGATTTTTCCTGTAGTGACGAGCCTACTCCAAAGGAGCATCCTCTACAATTTGATTTCCAATCTTTTTTTTTAGCATGCGGAGAAGCCCGAACAAAGTCCTTACAAAATTTCCACTGTGAGCAAACAAACTGATTTTTTTTTTAGAAAAGAGCAAACAAACTGAATACGGGATCCCAAAGATAGAACAGAAAGGGGGATACGAGTTGATGCAGTTTTGGAGTAAGAGAATAATAGCTGTAGCAGTGTAGGTGTCGCTGATACAAGTTTCTTCTGAACCTTCTGGTAGCTTGTCGCATCGATCTGGCTGACATTGAACTTCTGGCACGCGTGCGTGACAAGTTATGGTTCTTCATCATCATGTATCCGTCATCTGGCTTCCAAGATTGCAGAACACAAGTATAATCACTATTCAATTCAAGAACTCAAGGCCATCCGCAGAAGCACATGTAAGAAGAACACAAGTTTGGAAACGCAAACGCATGGTGCCTGCAGGCCGGTTTCCACTGCGGGCTGGCAGGCCAAGCCGGAATCGGATGCTATTTTTTGCGGCACAGATCGTCAGACGCTAAAACCCTTGGCCGTTTCGGACAGGAAACCTCTTCCTAACCCAACGAGAACCGATCCAATCTCGCGCCGATATATCGCTGCCGGATCCGCCAATCCAAGGTCAAACGAACCGTCGAGGATACGCCATGGGGAAAGGCGATTTCGACATCGTTCCTGCGAGAGACGCTCGCCTAGTCTTCCGGCTCCAGGTGAAAAACTCAGCCAGCAAGAACTCCTGCCACCAGCTATCACGCAGCAGCGCCGCCGTCGCAGGAGGATACACGTGCGACGCGTACCGTTGGTCGACGAGCGAGGACCAGATCTCGCTCAGCCTCATAGTACGGCATGACCTGCCTTGCTCGCACCCAACGATGGCCGGCGTCACCGTGGCCGCCCAGATGGTTCTGCTAGACAGGGCTGGCTCACCGGTGCCTTCCGTGGGGACGTCCAGCGCCATGGACGCCGGCTCCGATTCTGTCAAAGGAGGCTGCTCCCTCAAGGCGAGGAGGAGCGACGTCGAGGCGGTCTGCGTGGCGGAGGACTACTTCGTCGTGCTGTGTTCCGTGGACATCATCACCAATAACGGGAGACGTTTTCCAGCTCCAGCGGCAGCGCCAGCCCTCAAGGAGGAGCTGACCACGGATTTAGGCCATGGTCTTGCCACGATGCTCGATAAACTCGACCTCACCGACGTTCGCTTCGATGTTGATGGGGAGACCTTCGGCGCGCACCGTCTCGTGCTCGCAGCCCGGTCGGCGGTCTTCAGGGCGGAGCTCTACGGCCCCATGGCCGAGAGCAAGATGGCGTCCATCACCATCCACGACGTGAAGGCATCCACGTTCAGATACATGCTGCATTATATGTACCACGGCTCATTGCCCAATAACTACGACGACAAGGAGCAAGCAGACGCTCTCTCCGCGGTCGAGCTCCAGCATCTGCTTGTCGTCGCCGACAGGTATGGGCTGGAGAAGCTCAAGGGTATCTGCGAGCAGAAGCTGTGCGACGACTTCACGACGTTGGACAGGCGGAGGAGCACGCCTGCTCCAGGCTCAAGGCTAGGAGAATTTCAAGACGGTTGGGACGACCGGCGAGTACTTCCGTTTGATGCAGAGCATCCCGTCCCTGCTCGACGAAGTCCGGAATAGGTTCAACGTTGTTGCACGTCATCCTGCTGTGACCACCAATTCTAGTACCACTACCAAGAACACCAAGCTAACCGTAGAAAATCTCAACACGTTATTTCTCGGTGCAGGCCTTGATAAAAGGCTTCCAGTGTGTGAGAGCATGAGAAAACTGAGCTTGATGCAAGATTCAAATAATCTTTTAGCGTACCCTGATGTTTGGTCCCTTTTGTAGAGTGTTTAATTATGATTTTTGACCTGATTTACTTATTACTCCCTCCGTTTTTAATATAAGATGTTTTAGGATTTGTCCACATGTACACAAATGTATGTAGACATGTATTAGTGTGCATGTTCACTCACTTTAGTATGTATCTAGACAATATGTGCAACACCTAAAACATCTTATATTAAAAAACGGAGGGAGTAGTATCAATCCTAATATACATAGTGCACACTGTTAGACTATGTTCTTTTTTACATGTCCTGTAAACTCTCTTTTTTAATGCTTTGGGGCTGAAAGTATAGGGGGGGCTTAAACAAAAGAGTATGCGAGTCACTTTGTTTTTGTTAGTACGGCGGCCCACTCCAAATTCCAGCCCAAAATAAGCAGGAGCCGAGCCCCAAGTCCCAACCCTACCGCTCGTCCCCAACCTCAGCCGTCGTCGCACTACACGTCTTCCACCTCCATCCCCGCGCTGCCGCAGCCTGATCTCCTTGTAGGACATCTTCCCATCCATATCTTGCTCTCGACAAATTCCTCAGCCGCCCTCGCCTCCGCGCCGACCGGCCATCGCAGACCGTTGCCGGTTCTGCCAACCGATCAAGGTCAAAGATCGAAGACTTACCATGGCGGAGGACAAGGATTGCGAGGTCGTCCCTACATGGGAAACTGGCAAATTCCGTTTCCGGGTATTCTCGCCGACCGAGGTTCCTTTCAGCTATAAGAAGGTCGCTAGCAGCAGCGTCGCAGGATGCAAATGCGATGTAATTTTTCTTCGTTGTGACGGCGCGGGTGACCTCAGGCTGATGCTTACAGTGCAGCATGAATCAAGCCCCACAATGGAGGGCATCAAGGTGATCACCAACATGGTTCTCCTCGACAAGACCGGGTCACCGGCTTCCATGGGGACAGGGACACTCAAGCCCATGGAGGATATGGTAGTATACGGCCTGTGCTTGGTGTTGGAGGATGTGAAGGCGAACTGTGTGGTGGACGACTACTTCCAGGTGATGTGCTCGGTGGAGGTCATCAGGGATTTGACACAGGCAACGGCTCCATTAACGGAGGAGGAGGAGCTCCCTGATTTGGGTCATGATCTGGCTATGATGTCCGATAAGCAAGAACTCACCGACGTTTCCTTTGATGTTGACGGGGAGAGCTTCAGTGCACATCGCCTCGTGCTCGCGGCCCGGTCGACGGTCTTCAGAGCAGAGCTCTATGGCTCGATGGCTGAAAGCAAGATGGCGTCTATCACCATCCAAGAAATGGGGGCCTCTACCTTCAGATCTATGCTACATTACATGTACCATGGTTCATTGCCCAATGCTGGCAAGATGGATGTTTCACCCACCATGGCAGAATACCAGCGTCTGCTTGTAGCCGCCGATAGGTATGGGTTGGAAAGGCTAAAGAAGATATGTGAGGACAAGCTATGTGGCAACGGTATGACGGTAGACAATGTTGTGTCAATGTTGGAGATGGCCGAGGGACATGTCTGCCCCAAACTCAAAGATAGCTGCCTTGGCGACTTCCTCTCGGATGGTGAAAATTTCAAGATGGTTGCAACGACTGATGCGTACTTCCATTTGATGCAGACTGTTCGTCTCTCTTGGTTGAAGTGCGGAAAAGGTTCAAGATGGCGCATGAAAAGCCGGGTATCACTAAACCTTGTGCTCGCAAGAAAACCCGAATGTCTTAGGCATGACAATGTACACTGTAGTAGTGATACAGAACTGTTTACTCAGTGAATTCCAATGCTTTTATTATGATCATAGTTCATCATACCACTCTATTGCCTTTGTAATTACAGGAAATGTACAATCATTGCATAACTATATGGGTTCAACTTCTCTTTGTAGTGTTAGAAGAAACATTCCAGCAGTTTGCTTATATCTATTTTCTTAATAAATCACTTTTTTATTAACCATGTCTATTTGTTTTAGGCTGTGGCAGCCAGTTGTAAAAATCGTCTTATAGGTAGTGTTTGATGCAACATGAATGTTAAATAACGTATGACTGGATCAACTTGGAACTGTTTGCTATGATACCAGTTCATAAAATTTTCTTTTGACATAGTTATCAACACTTTGTGTTTTTTACCATGTTTTGTTTGTTTCTTAAAAGCTTGTTTGGCTATTGATGCAACTAGCATCCAGTTGTAAGCACGCCATTCATATTGACTACTGAGACTTCCTGTTACATTCCATTTTATCAGGTTTTGTAAAACATACCACGACTTGGAGAAAATGGCTGTAACAGTATTACATATCTCCACCAAGGGCAAATTTGAGTTTGCTCCTAAAGTTTTACACCGAAAAACCTACAGAAGCATAGGTATGAAAGGATTTTAAAAGGATTCTGGACTTGACTCCTTCGGTTTTTCTTTCGCTTGTTCAATGCTTGAGATAAACAGCATGTTATTCACTACCGAGTCTTCATCTGAGTTCCAACTTATGATGTTTTGTAAACAAAATATCATGACTTCAAGAAAATGGAAGTAATATTCCTCGTGTGAGACGGTTGCCTGACTTGTTCAGATTATTTTAACCACCGTTTGATGACTTACTCAAATGGAGCAGCTTTTTAGTTTATTCTGTAAATTTTTACTCTGAAACTACTACAGGGCTGTACAAGTCTGAAGAACTTCAAAAGAATTCTGAACTGGCCTCCTTCAAATTTTCCTTCGTTATTCATTGTGCGCAAGCACATCTCCACTCTTTCCTCCTTTCACATAACTTCGTCTCAAGGGCAACATGTGTAGCATAGATGTGGGAAGTACAAAACTTCAACGGACAAGGCAAGTGGACTTTGGACCTAACTATCACTGAAACTAATTCTAGTTTTGCCCAACGCTGTCACACAGATGCAATACCAATTATTTTGTCTTTTTAATAGAGGCCATAAAAATGAATTTTACGTGAAATTTTGTGTGCGAGCATAGAATGTTGGGATGTACACCCAATTTTTTTCAAAACTTTTTGACATTTTAATGTTTTTTTAAACAATGGGAGCATATGCTTTTATGACCCAAGTTGGATTTCCGTTTTTAGACGTTTGAGGCATACATAATTTTTGTCTAACCTGCCAATTTGCCAGGAGTACTGTTATTTCTCCTGGTGCTTTTCTTTTGGTTTTTTTGAAACACAAATGCAGTGGCTTCTACTCTTAATTGTTCAGTGAATTGAAGTATAAATTTTGACTTGTGCACTGAACTGTGCAGTGAACAAGTTACTTATCCGAGCAGTTAAGTACCCTAACAAGTAAGTGTAAAATGGAGTCAGTAATTATTGCAAGTTTTGTGCAGTAAGTCACTCATTTGCTTGTGTTGGTTCTCTAAGTCACTGCCTTACATTTGTTTTCCAGAAGTACATACGATCTATATTGTTGTGTGCAATATTAAAAAGTAATGTCAGTATATGGACAACACTATACGCCGACAAAATCTATAGTACTGCATACATAAAGTGAGGCTATTTCCTCTAAACAAATATGCTTGCAATGATTTCAGTACCTATGCGGTAGTGTGTGCTAATGCATGCATCCAAATTTCCTAACCTTATAGTGTTATGTTGGGAAGGTAAGGAGGTTGTCTAGGTTGTGTGAAGGTAGGTTACTAGGATTATAACATACAGATGAAAGGAATGATTTTCACAAATTTATCATGTTATCATTGTTTCAACTTCATAATTTGGATACTTTTACTATCTTTCTTAGTCCAGTTATTTCAGTCCAGTATTAGCAGATTTAGATGGATGTTCGTAGTAGGTAAAATCAAGAGAGAAATCCATATTACCCCCTTAAACTCGTGTCGAAGTTCAGATCACAACCCTCGCTTCTAATACCATTCAAATTACACCCCCAAACTACGAAACCCGTTTAGATTACAACCCTCCCCTGGTTTGGGATGGTTTTGAGCCCTGGCTATGTCCTACGTGGTGCCACGTCAGTGTTTAAACGGCGCCAAATTTCTGTCCTAACACAGTCCGCATGCTTCCATTGTATAAGTAAAAAGAAATCAAAACAGGAAGTGATATATCAGTAGGAACTAGGAAGCATCACAGGTCTGTCATTACATCAAATAGCTACAGTGCAACTTGATCAGTACTTATCTTTATTTTTTTATCAAACAACAAAGCCAGATCTCACGGGAGATGGGAGCAGATTGTATACCAGAGACTGAGACAACAAAAAATAACAGGGATTAGCACTCTCCCGTGTAACGTCCAAATCAGTGAACTTGGGCGGGAGTTTTGGGGTGGCTTAACACGGTAGAGAGATGAAGGGGATGGAGCAGACGGACAGACAAGTAGTGTAGAGAACTAGAGCAGAGAGAAGAAGCTGATCTGAACATGTTGACCTGTCAAAACCTGGATCAAAACCACCTCAAAATGGGAGAGCGTTGTAATCCGAATGGTTTTGGGAGTTCGAGGGTGTACTTTGAACGGTATTGGACTTGAGGGTTGCAGTCTGAACTTCGTGACAAGTTCAAGGGGGTAATATGGACTTCACCCTAAAATCAAATGAATAGTCAGCCATATACCACCCCTACTTCCAGAGTGTTGCGCCGTTGTCATGGAAGAAGCAAAGCAGGTAGGTTTCACTGAAAGTTAGGCGGTTGGATCTGCTGAAAGAGTAATTGCTTAAGAAGGTTACAAAATTAACATGACTATATTTCTTGCATTTAGTTAGCCCAAGATGCAATTGTGTCGTAGCATTTAATATGATTAGATAATTAGCTTGATATAAAATCATGGCATTGGATTTCTTAAACGGCTGAGGCCTGATCCAAATATGTTTTGAAGCATTTTTCAGCCCATTTAAGAATTCACTGGGCAGATTTTTACTTGTCTGCTATGTGGGCATACATATGCATCTTGATTTCGACAGAGAGAAATTACTCATGTTCATCAGTTGACCTTACTGTGTCCAATGCTCTTACATGATCACAGGCGATGCGAAATTAGATTTACACTGTATGTTTGATCAGTAGAATCCTGCTCTAGTTATGGGATCCAAAGGCACTTCCAGAGCTCTGCTTGTCAGTGTTGAGCTGTAAACCTGACAGACAATTTCAGTTAGGGATCGACAGTTTTACTGTAGCAGCTGTCGAACACCTTCAGTTAGCAGTGTCAGTTTTTAGTTAGCTGAATAAACGGTCAGTTCTCGAGCCTGTTCGTGAGCTGATCGAGTCGTCAGGAGTAGTGTGCGTCGTGGGATGGCACGGCACTTAGCACGGACTGCTCCGCAGTAGAAGGCGGTGACCAGGTGAACGTGGGATGGCACGTTTGTGTGCTTGGTCATGGCGGCCGAGGTTTTAGGATCTTTTCAGTTATCTTGTAACGATCTTATAAATAAGAGGAGAACAAACAGAAAAGCTGCAAGTTGCACGCAGCACAAAATCTCTGAGTTCATCGTGTGTGTTTTCGAGTGAGTTTCAGAGTTCGTCTTCTGACAAGTGGCATCAGAGCCGCGCACGTTCCAGGGACGATCATGTCCAACGGCCGCGCACGCACGCCGGCGACGCCGGACAACGGAGGCAGAAACGGAGACAGAGGAGCTGCTGACGCAGGGGCGACGGCGACGGCATAGGCGCGCGGAAGGAGCCGGGGACGCAGCGTCGTCCGGCGGGGCGGCAACGAGGTCGTCGTCCACGAGCGCATCGTGCAGGAGCGCACGAACTTCGTCAGCAACATCGTGTACCCCTCCCTCACGGCCACGAACTACATCGAGTGGGCGCTGGTGATGAAAATCAACCTGCGCGCCCAAGGTCTGTAGGAGGCGGTGTCCGGCATGGGCGAGCCGGGCGATCGCGAGGACATGGCGGCGCTCTCTGCACTGCTACGTGCGGTGCCTCCGGAGATGGTACCCGTCCTCGCGGTGAAGGAGACGGCGGCGGAGGCGTGGGAGGCAATCAGGCTGATGCGCATGGGGGTGACCCGTGCCCGGGAGGCGACGGCGCAGCGGCTACGGAAGGAGTTCGAACAGATCGCCTTCAAGGACGGCGAGACGCTCGACGCGTTCGGCATGCGCATCACCAACCTCGCCAACAACCTGCGCTCCCTGGGTGACACAGTTGAGGAGGTAAAAATAATTCAGAAATTTCTGCGTGAAGTTCCCTCTCAGGACTCGCAGATCGCGTGCTCGATCGAGACACTCCTCGACCTCAATGGCATGAGCATTGAGGAGTTGATCGGTCGTCTCCGCTCTGCATCGGAGCGGTGCTCGATCGGAAACGCGGAGAAATCAGGGAGCCAGCTATTCCTCACGGAGGCGGAGTGGATCGCACGCGGGAAGAAGAAGGAGCACGGACAGGGTTCCGGCTCGAACTGCGGCGGCGGCAAGGGCAACGGACGCGGCAAGAAGCAGACCCGTGGCGACGATCGCCATGGTCCAAACGGCGGCCGCGACATGTCCGGGATCAAGTGCTACAACTGCAACAAATTTGCATGGCACATCTCCAAGGACTGCCCAGAGCCGCGCCGCGAACGGAAAGGACAGCAGCAGCACAGCAGCAGCAGGGCCGTGCGCTCGTGGCGAGAGCCGAGGAGGACGATCCAGCTCTTCATCTCGCCCAGGCATGCGCGCTCAGCGACGACGACGGCCCATCTCTTCTGATGGCGACCGTCATGGATCTGCAGCTGCACGAGGCGCGGTGGACGCGCCGACGAACGTGAACGGCAACCCCGAGCGCATCGATCTTGTGGAAGATCAGGTGTATCTGGCGAAGGAGGACCACCGCGACGACACGTGGTTCCTCGACACTGGGGCAAGCAACCACATGACGGGGAAGCTGTCTGCGTTCTCCGAGCTGGACCACGCCGTCACCGGCACGGTCAAGTTTGGAGACGGATCGGTGGTGGACATCAAGGGGCGTGGCACGGTTCTGTTCGCGTGCGCTAGCGGCGAGCACCGCGCCCTCACCGACGTCTACTACATCCCCAGCTGCGCAGCAACATCGTGAGCCTCGGGCAGCTCGACGAGCACGGCTGCCATGTCTCAATCCGCGACGGGTACCTGCGGCTGTGGGATCGACGTCAACGACTACTGGCCAAGGTGCCCAGGGCACGCAACCGCCTGTACATTGTTACGCTGGACATCGCCAGGCCCGTGTGCCTCGCCGCGGTGCACGACGACATCTCCTGGAGGTGGCACGCACGCTACGGCCACCTCAATTTCGACGCGCTCCGGAGGCTAGCACGCCACGGCATGGTGCGAGGACTGCCACAGATCGACCACGCCGATCAGATTTGCGACAGTTGCCTGGCAGGGAAGCAGCGTCGCTCCTCGTTCCCGCAGCAGGCCAAGAAACGAGCCGAAGGCCTGCTAGACCTGGTGCACGGGGACCTCTGTGGCCCCATCTCGCCGGCGACGCCCGGCGGCAGACGCTACTTCCTACTACTCGTCGACGACAAGAGCCGCTATATGTGGCTCACGCTCCTGGCAACGAAGGACCGGGCACCCACGGCCATCAAGCGCTTCAGAGCAGGCGTGGAAGTGGAGACGGGACGCAAGCTGCGGCTGCTTCGCACAGACCGCGGCGGCGAGTTCACGGTGGCCACATTCGCCGAGTAATGCGCGGACGAGGGGATCGGAAGGCAGCTGACGGCACCGTACTCTCCCCAACAGAACGGCGTTGTCGAACGGCGCAATCAGACGATCGTGTCTACCGCACGCAGCCTGATGAAGGCGAAGGCGATTCCGGCGAGGTTCTGGGGCGAGGCGGTCACCACCGCAGTGTACCTCCTGAACAGATCGCCAACGAAGAGCGTGGACGGCATGACTCCTTTCGAGGTATGGCATGGATACAAACCCGATGTGAGCTATCTTCGTGTCTTTGGCTGCGTGGCGCACATGAAGATCACGAAGCCGAACCCATCGAAGCTGGACGATCGGAGCACGCCTATGGTGCTCCTCGGGTACGAGCCTGGCTCGGCGGCGTATCGCGTCTACGACCCTGTCAAGCAGCGCGTGCACGTCACGCGCGACGTCGTCTTCGACGAGGCTGCGCGGTGGGATTGGGAGAAGGCTGGTGAGACGGCGGATGAAGCACCGTTCCACGTCGAGTTCGTCGCTCGCGGCGTCAGGACTACGACCACGACTGAAGAAAGTTCAGAAAACTCTGTCACGGCGACAGACGCTGCATCACCAAGTCCTGCTACACACGCCGTGACACCAAGTCCTGCTACGCCATCAACGACTAGCACTGCACCGACTGGTTCTGCATCCACGGCACCCTCGTCCCGAGGCACGACGAGCGGGGGAGCCACTGCGACGCTAGTACAGCACCGTCACCCGATGGTGACACGCGCCCGCGATGGCATCGTCAGGCCAAAATTGTACACCGACTATGTGATGCAGGTCGAGGACGAGGCGCACGACGAGGAGCTGTGCCTGGCAGCAGCTGAAGAACCGTCGAGCGTCGATGCAACGCTGAACGAGCCGTGCTGGAAGGATGCCATGAACGCCGAGCTGTCGTCCATCCTGAACAACGACACATGGGAGCTCGCCACGCTCCCGCCCAAGCACAAGGCGGTCGGGCTCAAGTGGGTTTACAAGGTGAAACGAGACCCCGACGGCAACGTGATCAAGCACAAGGCACGTCTCGTCGCAAAAAGATATGCACAGCGGCAAGGCGTGGACTTCGACGAGGTGTTCGCGCCGGTGGCGCGCATGGAGACCGTGCGGCTGCTGCTGGCGATTGCGGCTCACTGCGGCTGGAAGGTGCACCATATGGACGTCAAATCGGCGTTCTTGAATGGCGATCTCGCGGAGGAGGTCTACGTGCACCAGCCACCCGGCTTCGTCGACCACGACAACGAGCACAAGGTGCTGCGGCTGCGCAAGGCTCTGTACGGGCTCAAGCAGGCTCCGCGAGCCTGGAACGCGAAGCTGGATGCGTCACTCGCGTCTCTCGGCTTCGAACGGAGCCCACTCGAGCACGTTGTGTACAAGAAGAACAACGGCAAGTCCACCCTGCTGGTTGGCGTCTATGTCGATGATCTGATCAACACTGGCACCAACGACGACGACATTGCCGCGTTCAAGGATCAGATGCACAAGCTGTTCGACATGAGTGATCTTGGTCTCTTGAGTTATTATCTCGGATCGAGGTCAAGCAGGAGGCTGGCACGATCACGCTCTGCCAGAGCGCATATGTCGCCAAGATCCTGGACGTCGCGAACTTGGCAGGCTGCAATGCCTGTCACACTCCGATGGAGAATCGTCTGAAGCTGACCAAGGCCGGAGTTGGCGACGTCGTGGACGCATCACGCTATCGGAGCATCATCGGAAGCCTGAGGTACCTATGCAACACCAGGCCAGACATCACTTACGCAGTCGGCATGGTTAGCAGATACATGGAGGCTCCAACGGCATCGCACTGGGCTGCGGTGAAGCAGATCCTGCGCTACATTAGCGGCACGATGGGTTACGGATGCTGCTACAAGAAGGGGTCACCATCAGAGCCTGTCTTGACAGGGTTCTGTGACAGTGACCTCGCCGGGGACGTCGATGATCGCAAGAGTACTACGGGCGTCGTGTTCTTCCTCGACTCTAGCATCATCACGTGGACGTCCCAGAAGCAGAAGGTTGTCGCCCTCTCGTCCTGTGAGGCGGAGTACATTGCGGCGGCGACGGCGGCGTGCCAGGGCTTGTGGCTCAGTCGGCTCCTGGGCGAGCTGATCGGGAGGCCGCCGGCGACGGTGAAGCTGCACGTGGACAACAAGTCTGCGATCGAGCTGAGCAAGAATCCAGTGCATCACGAGCGGAGTAAGCACATTGATACTCGGTTTCATTTCATTCGTGAGTGCATCGAAGATGGCAAGGTGGATGTCGATCATGTCAGCACCGGCAACCAGCTCGCCGATATTCTCACCAAGGCGCTGGGTCGTGTCAAGTTCTTGGAAATGAGACTGAAGCTCGGCGTCATGGAGGTATCATCTGTTGGTCAGGTTTAGGGGGAGATTTGTTGAGCTGTAAACCTGACAGACAGTTTCAATTAGGGATCGACAGTTTTACTGTAGCAGCTGTCGAACACCTTCAGTTAGCAGTGTCAGTTTTTAGTTAGCTGAATAAACGGTCAGTTCTCGAGCCTGTTCGTGAGCTGATCGAGTCGTCAGGAGTAGTGTGCGTCGTGGGATGGCACGGCACTTAGCACGGACTGCTCCGCAGTAGAAGGCGGTGACCAGGTGAACGTGGGATGGCACGTTTGTGTGCTTGGTCATGGCGGCCGAGGTTTTAGGATCTTTTCAGTTATCTTGTAACGATCTTATAAATAAGAGGAGAACAAACAGAAAAGCTGCAAGTTGCACGCAGCACAAAATCTCTGAGTTCATCGTGTGTGTTTTCGAGTGAGTTTCAGAGTTCATCTTCTGACAGTCAGTGGATTAAATAAAATGGCTCACATCATGTGATACACCAAGTACGTGTTACATGAACCATATCGAGTTACTCACTCTATTTTCGCAAAAAAAAAGAGTTACTCACTCTATCAGAAACTGAAAATCAGTTTCAATTTTTCATCCACAAATTCTGTGTACTGACAAAGCTCATACGTTTCCAAACTTCACTTTGTTTTGTAGCACGGCCCGTTTCAAAGTCCAGCCCAAACTCAGCAGAAGCAAGTCTCAACTCTCAACCCTAGCCGCACCTCCCTACCGCCCGTCCCCAACCTCAGTCGTCATCTCACTCCACAGTCTTCAGCCTCCCCGCGCGACCGCCGCAGCCTACCAATCTCGTCGTAGAACATCTCCACACCCTCTCGACAACATATTCCCCGTCGCCGCCGCCTCTTTGCTGATCGGCCAACTTTTTTTTACAGGTCGCTGCCGGTTTTTCCACCCGATCAAGGTCAAACATCTAAGAGATCTACCATGGCCGAGGGCAAGCCCAACGATTGCGAGGTCGTTCCTACAAGGGAGACTGGCCAATTCCGTTTCCGGGTATGGTTCTCGCCGGCCGAGGTTCCATTCAGCTGGAGGAAGGTCGCTAGCAGCAGCGTCGCAGGATGCAAATGCGCCGCAATTTTTCTTCGTCGCGACAGCGCTGGCGAGTTCAGGCTGACCCTTGTAGTGCGGCATGGATCAAACCCCACAATGGAGGGCATCAAGGTGACACCCAACATGGTTCTCATCGACAAGACCGGGTCACCGGCTTCCACGGGGGAGGATACGGTACTACCTCTATTTTTTGATTATGTATCAGGACAAAGTTTTTAAAAAACCCATCAATAATTAGGATACTATATAAGTATACTATGTAAATGTATTTAATAATATATCAAATAAGATTGATTTTACATTGTAGAGGTTGATAATTTTTCCTAAAAATTTGCTCAAATTTTACATGGTTTGATATTTGACAAAATTTATAGGCCTTATTTTATGGCACGGAGGGAGTACTATACGAGCTCAATGCGGTGAGGGATGATGTGAAGGCGAACTGTGTGGTGGACGACTACTTCGAAGTGATGTGCTCGGTGGAGGTTATCAGGGGCCTGACACCGGCAACGGCTTCATTAACGAAGGAGGAGGAGCTCCCTCCTTTGGGTCATGATCTGGCCTTGATGTCCGATAAGCAAGAACTCACCGATGTTTCCTTTGATGTTGACGGGGAGAGCTTCAGTGCACATCGCCTCGTGCTCGCGGCCAGGTCGCCGGTCTTCAGAGCAGAGCTCTATGGCTCCATGGCTGAAAGCAAGATGGCGTCTATCACCATCCAAGAAATGGAGGCCTCCACCTTCAGATCTATGCTACATTACATTTACCATGGTTCATTGCCCAATGCTGGCAAGACTGACATTTCTTCCGCCATGGCAGAATACCAGCGTTTGCTTGTTGCCGCTGATAGGTACGGGTTAGATAGTCTAAAGAAGATTTGTGAGGATAAGCTATGCCGCAACGGTATAACAGTAGACAATGTTGTCTCAGTGTTGGAGCTGGCCGAGGGCCATGTCTGCCCCAGACTCAAAGCTACCTGCCTTGATTTCCTCTCGGATGGTGAAAATTTCAAGATGGTTGCGACGACTGATGCGTACTTCCATTTGATGCAGACTGATCCATCTCTCTTGGTTGAAGTGCGGAATAGGTTCAAGATGGCGCATGAAAAGCCGACTACCACTAAAACGGGTGCTCACAAGAAAGCCCGGATCTCTTAGGCATGACAATGCACGATGTAGTAGTGAGACATAACTGTTTACTCAATGAGTTCCAGTGCTTTTATAATGTCATGATCGCGGTTCATTATAGCACTTTCATTTGTAGTTTCAGGATATGTACAATCCTTGCATAACTATATGGGTTCAACTTCTCTTTGTAGTGTTAGAAGAAACATGCCAGCAGCGTGCTTATAACTATTCTCTTGATAAATCACTCGTTTTTATTAACCATGTCTATTTGGTTTAGGCAGTGGCAGCAAGTTGTAAAAATCGTCTTATAGGTAGATGCTGCAGGAATGCTAAAATACAGTATAGCTGGAGCAGCTTGGAACTGTTTGCTATGCTACCAGTTCATAAAATTTTCTTTCTACATAGTTATCAACTGTTTTTATTGTTTCTTCAAACCTTGCTTGGCTATTGATGCAACAAGCATGCAGTTGTAAAGCACGCCATTCATATGGACTACTGAGACTTCCTGTTATATTCCAGTTTATCATGTTTTATGTAAAACATAACATGACTTGGAGAAAATGGATATAACAATATTCCATATCTCCACCAAGGGAAAATTTGAGTTTAATCTTGAAGTTATTACTGAAAAACTGCAGAAGTATAAGTGTGAAAGAATTTTAAAAGGATTCTGGACTTGACTCCTTTGGTTTTGTCCTTCGCTTATTCAATGCCTGACATAAACAACATGCTATTCACTACCGAGTCTTCCTCTGATATTCCAACTTATCATGTTTTGTAAACAAAATATCATGACTTGAACTTGAAGAAAATGGCAGTAATACTCAACATGCGAGACGTTTGCCTGACTTGTCAGATTGTTTTAACCACCGTTTGATGGCTTATTCTAATGGAGCAGCTTCTTAGTTCATTCTTCAAATTTTTGTTATGAAACTACTACAGTGTTGTACAATTCTGAAAGAACTTCAAATGAATTCTGAACTGGCCTCATTTAAAATTTGTTTCGTTTATTCATTGTGCACAAGCGCATCTCCACTATTTCCTCCTTTCACACAGCCTCGTCTAAACGGCAACATGTGGATGTGAGAAGTACACACTTCTACAATCAAGGCAAGTGTACCGAACTACCACCGAAACTAATCCTAGTTGTGCCTAAGGCTGTCATACAGATACAATACCAATTATTTTCGTATTGATTTATTTTTTCAACAAGAATCACAGCTAATCATGTCCAGATTGTTTTAACTAATACATATGCTGTTGCCAAACATGCCTTCTTTAATAATACAAACTCAGTCTTGGCAGAGTTTGTCATACGGGTCAGAGACAGGTATCTTCCAGCACTGCCGAACATGATTGAAAGAAGTTAACCTTAGACGATCGCAACATATTATTTGGTGCAGGCCTTTTAAAGAAGCCTTGCGGTATGTGAGAACATGAGAACTGAGAACATGAGAACTGAGATTTGTTTTAAGAATTACACAGTACCAAAAATCAAGTCAATGAAACAATATAAACTGAAGCAAGAAGCATCATATAATATTGTAGTGTACCATATTTGATCCTTTTGTAGTGTGTTTAATTACGAAATTTGTTGTTCAAATTTTGATTACAAATTCTCATATACATAGTGCACCCTGTTCGATGATGTGTCGTAAGTATTTTTTCTTTTCGAACTGCAGGAGAGGTGCCTGTTATACATAAAGAGGGAAATAAGTTTAGGTCAAAGGTGACCAGAGTACATGACCAAAAGAGGACTGAAAAGAGCAAAATAAAAGGAACAGAAGCTTAACACGATCACTGATACAGGAGAACCAGAAGAAACTCTCAGACAGGACTAAACCATATCCTAGGCGCTGCTGCTGCAGAGCAAGTTGACATCTGCTCGTGCCCACCCACTGAAGCACTTCAGTTTTGATCTAACCCTATAGATGTGTGGCAACGCAAAATCAGGAGAGTAACGAAAAACTTGAAAGGTTGGAGCACAAACATTGAGGCAGCTCAGATTTTTTTTTAAAGATCTAATTGCTGAATATGACTGTCTTGATATCATGTCTGAGGATCTTGCGCCGATAATTGATAAGATCAACGAAAGAATAGAGGATTGGCGAGGAAGATTGCTTCCCTACAGTAGTCAGATTGTTCTAGTTAAAGCATATCTTGTTTCGATTCTATCTATCTACTCTCTGTTATTAAGTTTCCTCGCTGGGCCATTCAGGCCATTGACTGACATATGTCTAATTGCCTTTGGGACGATTATGAAGGACATCCAAAACACTACTTAGCGAAGTTGGACCTGGTTTGCTTGAAAAGGAATATGGGGGTTTGGGGACTCCAAATATGAGAGAATTGAATATCTGCCTCTTAACCTCTTGGATTAACAGATATAACATGCATACTGATAAAATCTGGAAATAAATTATTGATTATAAATATAATACAAGTAATCAGAATATTTTACTTGCAGAGAGTATAATATATCTCCCTTTTGGAGGGGATTTTGTGGGCCTGTAATGCTACACGAATGGGGTATCAGTGGCTTGTGGGAAATGGTGAGAAAATTTGCTTCTGGAGGGACAATGGTTTGGGAATGCTAGCTTGGCCATACAGTTTTTATTTGCATTTTATTGGTTAACAAGAAAATGCTAAAATTTCTCAAGGTTGGGATGGTCAAATGTAATAGTAATCACCTTTAGGAGGAGTTTTGACTCAATACCTGATGCAAAAGTGGGATACTCCTGTTTATGTTCCTTTTCTATGGAATCTGAATATACCCAGTGGCGGATTTACCGTCTGGGAAACCACTGTGGCTGCAAGTTAGGTCACCGTGGCTTAGTTGCGAACTAGTTTTATTACTCTTATTTTCTTCAAACAGTGGTATTTTCTTACAGGACAAGAGAAGTGGAAAATCTCTATGAACTATAATTACTGTCATTTTCTTCAAACAATGCTATATTTTTACAGGACAAGAGAGGTGGAAAATCAGAGGTAGGAAGAAGTTTATAGGAACCCGTTGTTCATCCCAGGAATCCGGTAGCTTGATGGTATTTGTCATTGCTGAAAAGAAAACAGCAACGCTAACCTTTGCTGACAATTTTGATTCAACTACTGCAGTTGACCTACTGTTGAGCATAGGAAAACGCTTTCACATTTGTACCCTAATAATAAATAAAATACAAGGGACAAGCTTCCTTCAACACTCAGCCATTGCTCATAGACAACGTGAATAGTTAAAAAGTTAGACATAAATAGGCACATAATAAGTAGATACGAGTGCCCCTAACAAAATACAATTGTAGCAGTGTTCTGACTGTTGTCATGTCTTTTGAAAAACTATAACAAGGACTTTAAACCATCTACACGAGGAACAATGGAACTTGCATATTACTGCAACTACTAAGAACAGGGTAATCAACAATGGAAATGCATGCCATTGTAAGAGGATTCAAATTCACCGATCCAATCATCATGCATTCATGCCTAACACAATCGTAGTTTCTTGTGAGCACCGGGATTCAAGGAGATACGAGTGCGCCTAACAAAACAGAATTGTAGCAGTGATGTAATGTCTTTTCAAGAACTTGAAACCATCCTAGTTACATGAAGAACATGCATATTACTGCAACTACTAAGAACATGATGAAATCGACGATGGACATGCCATTTGTAAGAGGATTCAAATTCACCGATCCCGTCATTATGCCTAACACAATCTTAGTTTCTTGTGAGCACCGGGATTCATGGTAGTGGATCCTTCATGTTCTATCTTCATCCTACTGCGCACTTCAACCAAGAGAGTCGGAAAACTGTGCATCAAACGGATGTACTCATCAATGTCGCAACCATCAGGAAATTCCCACCATCAGTTAGGAAATCAAAACACCTAGCTTTGAGTTTGGGGCAGGCATGGTCCTCGGCCAGCTCCAGCATCGAGACCACGCTGTCTATAGTGATGCCCTTGCCACATAACTTTTCCTCGCAAATCTTCTTCAGCCCCTCTACCCCGTATCGGTCAGCGGCCACGAGCAAATGCTGGTATTGTGCCATGGTGGAAGGAACATCCTTTATGCCAGCATCAGACAGTGAACCATGATACATGTAATGGAGCATAGCTCTGAAGGTCGACGCCTCCATGTCTTGGACGGTGATAGAGGTCATCTTGCTTTCAACCATGGGGCCATAGAGCTCTGCTTTAAAGACGGGCGATCGGGCCGCGAGGACGAGGCGATGTGCACTGAAGCTCTCCCCTCGGACGTCAAAGGAAACATCTGTGAATTCTTGTTTATCCGACATCAAGGCCAGATCATGACCTAAATCCGGGAGCTCCTCCTCCAAAGAGGATGAAGCCGGAGGTGTCCAGTCCATGTCGACGGAGCACAGAACGTCGAAGTGGTTGTCCACTACGCAGTTCGCCTTGATATCATCTATTTCTGCTTCTAGGTAGTAAATGTTCCAATGTGGAGATTCCTCCACGGGTTTCCCGATCGAAGGGGTCGGTGAGCCGCACTTGTCGAGCAAAACCATGTGTGCGGACACCTTGCGAGGAGCAGGTTCCAGAACGGGAAACTTCGAGACACCGAGAGCGAGCATGACGGGGGTTCTCGTGTCTGAAGGCCAGTAAGATGCTACGCATTCGCGTCCAGCAACGGTGACGGTGGACGTCGATTGTAGGGCAGGGCGGCCATCATCTGGCGATGGAAGCCTTACCCGGAAACGGAAGACGTGGGTCTCTCTTGTAGGGACGGTGTGGCAGTCGGATGACTCGCCTCCAGCCATGGTTAACCGCTCGAAGCAGGATGGTTTGACCTCGTTCGACTCGATCTGTGGGTCTCGGTGATTCGCGGCGGCGAGCGGATCTGCTGTATCCCTCGATTAGGAGGGATCGATCCTTGCTCACAGGTTGCGGCTCGTCGTAATGAAGGCAGAACAGCCGTGCGATAAGACGCGAACCACTCAGGAAAACATCGGGGCCTTTGCTTCGTGCCGAGTTTGGAAACGGGCCGCAAAAAAGCCCAGTTTTTTTTTAAGAAAAAACATGTACACTTTATTAATCACCCGGATTGTATCCGGGGGCACACCACGCCAAACACGATACACTAACTGTTCACTAGAACGATCTAACAGATGTGCGGCAACATTTTGCTCGTGACGAACATGAACAATAGAACACTCTAAAAACGATGCACATAGTTACTTAATATCTTGGATGACCGGGCCACAGATAGAACAATCAAACTCCACCGAGTTGACACGCTGGACGATAGAAAGGCAGTCGGTGGCCAAAAGAATTTTATGAAGGTTTTCTTCCCGAGCAAAAGAGAGTGCCTTTCTTACCGCTATTACTTCAGCAAGCTCAGGAATGGTAACCTCCGAAAACGCGACGCCGCAAGCCAGGACACACGATCCGTCATGGTACTGGATCACCACACCTGCACCCATTCGGCGAGATTGAGCAAAAAGGCCAGCATCGACATTAATCAAAATCGTACCTACCGGCGGCGGAACCCAAGATGCTGTTGAAGAAGGTTCACCCCTATGGTTGGCCTTGGTGATGAAAAGACGCTCCACAATCATATCAATATAAGATTTGATCTCGGAAGCCAAACAAACTGGTGTCACCGAGCAATTTTCTTCTCTGAGCTTGTTACGGGCATCCCAGTGGCGGATTTACCGTCTGAGTAACCTGGGCACGTGCCTGGGGTCGACACCAGCACTTAGACGCACTCCAGCGAGCTGCCAGACAGATCCCAGTGCTGGAACTGCAAGAATCAGCGACATGAGCTGAAAAATATCGTGAAGCCACGACAAGCGAAAGGGGAAAGCGACAAGGTGGCGACTCCAGGTAAAGATATGTGATATTTGCGGTTTTTGGTAGACCAAAATGAAGTACTAATTTTTTTACCTTATCATTGTGCCCAGCCTTCGATAAATTGCTAGATCTGCCACTGAATATACCTACTAGGGAGCGTTTTGGGTGAAGGAAAAAGATGTGGAAAAAATGATGTTGTTTTGGTTTTCCTGGAGCCTTTTCCTTAGTTTTCCTGGCATTTAGCCTGATGTAATGAAGAATAGATGTGGGACGTTGTTTCATTTCATTGGAATGGCAAAGTTTATTCTACGGTACCCCCGCTCCCGACCCCCGCGTCGCCCCCTACCGGGCGACTTGGGGGAAACCCTAGCTCGCCGCCGGCAGGCCCCTTGCCTGCCTCGTCGCCGCTGCCGCCGGTCACGCCGCGGTGGCGGCGGGCCCTGGTTCCGAAAGGCGGTAGGGAGAGCTCGCGGTGCACGCGTTTCAGGGCGGAACTCAGGCTTGCCGTCCATGGCGGCTGCTTCACGAGGCGCGCCATGGTGCTGCCCTTTGGCAGCCTTTCGCGGAGCTGGTGCTGCCCCAGGTGTTGGCCGGCCTCGGCTGGCCCCCCCCTCGCCCAGATCGAGCCCGTTGGCTTGGGATCTGGCCGTTGTATGGCGGTTCTGCTACCCGCGGTGGTGGACCTTGTGGTGGAGGCCGGAGTGGCATGGTGGCCACTGGCCAGAGTTGCTCGCCCGGTGGTGGTGGTGGTAGACTGGCCATCCTGGTTTTCGATCTGTTGAGTAGAGGTCGCTGCCGTGGTGGAGGTCAAGGCTCCCCTTCTCCGTCGACGACGACTGCTTCCTGCGATGGTGGTTTAGCCAGTGACATGCCTCCGAGTCACCCATCAACAGTCTGCGGGGCACGGTCTATTGCCAAGGTGAAAACCTACTCGCGTCTTCTGACGCTGACCACGGCGACGCCCACGGGCGCCGCTTCCTTCTTGGAGGCGTGGTCTTGGGCTTGATCGTGATTCCCCTTCTCGATGCCGGGGGAAACTCTAGGTCTGTTTTACCGGACCGGGCGGCGGCGGCGCCTCGACGTCGTTCCCTTCATGAAGGCGCTGCCTAGGCTGCGAGGGGAGTCCCCAATGATGCATTTGGTGTCGGTGGCCTTGCCGGTTTCACCGGCGAGCTTTGTTGTGATGCTACGCTGCTGATGTATAGTACCCAAGGCGTGGGTTTCCGGGGCGCAATGTACGTTGTCCCCAACACTTCCGAGTCGACAACCTCCCAAGCTTGGTCGGATCCTGCCTCTACTCGCCGATCCTCTAGGCACATGAGTAGGGTATGTTGGTCCGGCCAGACAAGGAGTCGTAGTCGTGCTTTGTTCATGTTTGATGTCTCCGTGACGCGGCCTTGAGGCTTGGAGCCCCGCCTCGTCGCCATTCTTGGCTCGAGGTCGGGCAAAGCGAGTTTTGTCGTCTAGATGTTGTAGGAGTGTGTTGTAGCCGTTGGCCATGTCTTGGGTGAGTGTGGTGTTGTAGCCATTATTCGGCGTTGTTTCCTCCTTGAAAGCTTAATATAATAACGCGCAGATCTTACTGCGGGTTCTCGAAAAAAAAATCATTGGAATTGAACATGGCGGTTTTATCTAAAAAAATCACTTCAGCTTTGATCTGCTCAATCAGAAGATGGATCAGCTTTTATGAATTATAAAAAACACTATATTTTTTCATTTTTTGAACAGGATTAGTACCTCGTGTGTTCCTCCTCAAAAAGTCCAACTGCTTCACATTTCATGCTGGTTATTGATCTTCTCGTGACAAGTGTTTCCGTGCAACAACAAAAAAAGTGACATTGTTTCTGCGATCTTGATTGAAATATTCTATAGAACCCAACAGCCAAGATGTGATAAGTACAAACTTCTAAAAACAAGGCAAGTGGACTGAGCTACCACTGAAACTAATCCTTATTGTGCGTCATGCTGTCATAAAGATACAGTACCAATTGTACGTGCATTGATTTCTTGTTCCAGCTAATTTTGTCCAGATTTTGACCCATCGATAAATATGACTGCTGCCAAACATGCCTTCTTCCATAATACAAAATCATTGTCTTTGGCTGATCTGACAAGTATCATCCAGCACTACCAAACACGATTGTAAGAAGCTGATCTCAGCATATTATTTCGGTGCAGGCCTTTAAAAGAAGGATTGCAGAATGTGAGAGCATTAGAACTGAGTTTAGTTCTTTTTAATAATTGCACTGTGCAAAATATCTACTCAATGAAACAGTAAATACTGATACAAGAAGCATCATACAATATGATCTTTTAGTGTACCCTGTTTGATCCCTTTTGTGGTCTTATAGTGTACCCTGTTTGATCCCTTTTGTGAGAGCATTAGAACTGAGTTTAGTACGTCTTCTTTTTAAAACAGGATTAGTACTCCTCGTGTGTCCCTCCGCAAAAAGTTTATCTGCTTCAGATCGCAATTCATGCTGGTAATTGATCTTCTCGTGACAAGTGTTTTTGCGATCCTGCTTGAAATACTCTATGAAACTCAACAGCCGAGATTGCAATTCAAATCCATGTGATCGTCTATTTTTAAAGGGAAATCCAGATCCGTATGGAAGACGTCTACGAATACAACTCTGGTTCTTACGTCCCGTTTCCAAAATTCCTGCCCAAAGCTCCGCAGGCAGCCTCATCGCACGCCACGAGTCCCAGCCCTACAAGAACGACTTACAGAAATAAATAGAAGTCCCAAGGCCTCATCGCAAGCCGCCACTCCTCCGTCGCCGCAGCCTGCGAACATCTCTGCGATCCCCAGGATACATCATGGCCGGAGTCCATCAACCCGTTTGCAAAACCGTCCCCAGGAAAGATACTAGCCTCTTCAATTTGCGAGTATGTCTCTCGTCGCCAGAGGATTCCCTTCTTGCCCATCATTTGTTTAGACTTACGGACATCGTCGCTGCTGGATGCAATAGCTCTGCATATTGCATATTTGGGCACCCGGACCCAAAAAAAATCACACTCGTTTTGACTGCACGGTATGACCCCGATCTGTGGGGCGCTGCCAAGGTGTCCACACACATGGTTTTCCTCGACAAGACCGGCTCGCCGGTGCCTTCCATGGGGACAGAGACTTATGAGGAAGAATTTTGTTATTTGCGCGCAGCCTCGGACGCCATTAAGGCAAATTGTGTGGTGGACAACTACTTTGAGGTGTTGTGCTCTGTGGACATCGAGCGCACACCTTGGGCTTCATCGGTGGAGGAGATACTCCCGGATTTAGGTCATGATCTGGCCCTGATGTCGGATAAACAAGATCTTACAGATGTTTCCTTTGACATTGGCGGAGAGAGCTTCGATGCACATCGCCTAGTGCTCGCGACTCGATCACCAGTCTTCAGAGCGGAGCTCTATGGCCCGATGGTTGAAAGCAAGATGACGTCTATCACCATCCAAGACATGGAGGCCTCTACCTTCAGATCTATGCTCCATTACATGTATCATGGTTCACTGACCGATGCTGCCGCAGAGGATGTTTGTTTAACCATGGCAGAATACCAGCACCTGCTTGTTGCCGCCGATAGGTACAGGGTAGAGAGCCTAAAGAAGATTTGTGAGGAGAAGATATGTCTCAACGGTATAACGATGGACAATGTGGTCTCAATGTTGGAGCTGGCGGAGGACCATGTCTGCCCCAAACTCAAAACTTCATGTTTCGATTTCCTGGCCAATGGTGAAAATTTCAGGATGGTTGGGACTTCTGCTGAGTACCTCCGTTTGATGCAGAGCTTTCCGAATATCTTGGTTGAAATGCGGGATATGTTCAAGATGTTACATGAAAAGCCGGGTATGTTAGAACCTACTCCTCGCAAGAAAACACGATGGTCTTAGTCGTGGCGATGGATTGATGGAGTACTGATGTAGAAGTGCTTAGTCGATGAATTTGGAACCCGTTAAAATGGCATGTCTTTCGGCATTGATCTTTTGCTTACTAGTTTCAGGAAACTGTATTCCTCGTGTAGCTTTCATGGTTTCAACTTCTGGTTAGTAAGCTAGGAAAATACATGACAACACTTATGTTGCAGTTGTCTTTCTATTTGGGCCGGGGTCGTATCTTGTTATTTTGTGTCTGTTTATATTTTTAGTTGGTTTGTCTTTATGGTAATCTCTTCTATTTATTTCAATCAGTGGGCCGGGCAGCAAACTGAGTGAAAATCGTTTTGCATGTCTTGTATAGTGCAACAGCTATCAACCATATTAAATTACCCTTGCATGTTGGAACAATTGCATGGATAGCTCAAGCCTCAAGTACATACCGTCTTAAAGGTAATGACGTCATGTTAAACGACCCTTCGACACTGGTGTTGGGGATTTATGCTTGCACTGCCTCCAGAGTTATCACTCTTGCATACGCTTTAAGATCAGGAGAATATCCATCACCGAGTTTGAATAGTTTGCTTGCTAGAAGTACAGTTGCAATATTTAAGAGCATGAGAATTAAGTACCTTGCTAAGCCTAGAACTTTTGAGAAATAAACATTACCAACAATGTAGCCAAGGAAACAAGAAATGTTGATGCAAAAGGGAAAAGGATACTAATTGCAGAAGGCATTAATGCAGAAAGCAAGAGTACAATTTAAAATTACTAAACCCATGGGGCAGTAGAATAACATGGGCATCAAGAATTTGGTGTATATAAACTCATATGGTAAATGAGTGTAAAGTCATACTGTTTACTAAGATCAGGATAATTTGATAATTTGATGCGAATACCGAAAGTATATGAGAAACAAAATGCTAGAGATGGGAAGGAACATAGAAGGTAAGAATAAGATTGATACTTACAAATTTTCTTATTAAAAAATCGATATAAAAATAAGGAATAAATAAACAAGAGTTCAGAAGGAGATAAAAAACTAAAATGAATATGCAGTCGTCAAACAGATATACAAAGAGGATAGAAAATAAAGGATGGACGTTAGAAACAAAAAAAATAATATAGAGAAACAATGGAACAAATATAACCATCATGCGAAATTGAGGTACTGATGAAATGCAGTTTATCTACACTGTCACATTGTCAATAACTCAATATTATCATGTCAGTTTCGTCTATAGTACTGCATAAGATCAGGCTGCAAAGTAAAGCATGCCCATAGGAGTTGACGATGAGTTATCACCGAGCAAACAAACTATTGCATATTAAGAACATCATAACGAATTTAGATGTTCAGCTTAAGGATTTTTTTAATGAGATATCCTTAAAGCAAGACATCATCTTGTCTATTTCTTTGTTCGAATTTTTTTTTGTTAATGTCTTTAGCACCACAAAGTTTGCAAAATCTCGATGCAAAATGATATCGTAATTCAAGTCATGTTGAATTTATCCACCTGAACATTTCAGACATATATAAGCTTGCCATGTTTTACGCTAATCATTGGCTACTATGCATGGCTTTTTTTGAGGGGCTCTACTTTTTTTTGAGGGGCTCTACTATGCATGGCTAGTCACGATGATTTTAAAGGGATCCAAATCAAGATGTGAATGGGAGAACCGAACACGTAACACATTTCTGGATATTACGGCCCATCTCCAATTTCCAGCCCAAAACTCAACACGCAGCAGTATACCACAGTCCTAACCCTAGCCGCAGTCTCAGTTCTCTCCTCAGTCCTCATCACGCTCCTCTTCCGCCACCGTCCCGGCCACCGGATCCGCCGCCCCCTCTTCCGCCGCAATCCCGGCAGCCTGGCAAGCTCCATGTAGAACCTGTTCCCGCCCTACAATTTCACAAACGAGGCGGACGGGGAAGACATATCAGCTTGCGGCCGCCTCCTAGCTGATTGCCTATCGCTGCTTGTTTCCTCCAGTAAAATCGATCGAGGTCCTACCATCGAGGCTTCACCATGGCCGAAGGCGACCCATCTGATTGCGAGATCGTCCCTACAGGAGACGGTCGCCTCTTCCAGTTCCGAGTAAGACTCTTGTCGCCCCCTTTTGCCAAGATTCTGCTCAAGGGGACCTTCCTTCCTGGATGCAGTTGTGTTGCATTTTACATACCCCTAAGTTCGGCCCCCAACACCATCATGGTCGCTCTCGGTGTGCATCGTGATCCCGCTCTGGAAGCCGCTGCCAAGGTATCTACACACATGGTTTTTCTCGACAAGACTGGCTCGCCGGCGCCTTCGGTGGGGAGAAGAGGAACCAGAAACTTCTCTGACCCTCACCTTATGGAATGTGGTTACGTGCTGCTCGCACGGAGGGACGCTGTCAAGGCTAACTGCGTGGTGGACAACTACTTCGTGGTGCAGTGCTCCGTGGACATAGACTGGACACCTCCAGCTTCATGGATGAGGGATTTAGGTCATGATTTGGCCATAATGTTGGAGGAAAAAGATCTGACAGATGTTTCCTTTGATGTTGGGGACGAGAGCTTCAGTGCACATCGCCTAGTGCTTGCAGCCCAATCGCCCGTCTTGAAAGCGCAGCTCTATGGACCGATGGCTGAAAGCAATATGGCCTCTATCACCATCCAAGACATGGAGGCTTCTACCTTCGGATCTATGCTCCATTACATGTATCATGGTTTGTTGCCCGATGCTGACAATGCAGATGTTTCCTCCACTATGGCAGAATACCAGCATCTGCTTGTAGCTGCTGATAGGTATGGGCTAGAGAGGCTGAAGAAGAAGTGTGAGGACAAGCTATGTGCCAATGGTATCACAATAGACAGTGTAGTTTCATTGCTGGAGCTTGCGGAGGACCATGTCTGCTCAAAACTCAAGACTAAGTGCTTTGATTTCCTAGCTGACGGTGACAATTTCAAGATTGTTGGGACATCTGGTGAGTACTTCCAATTGATGCAGACATTTCCGGCTCTTTTGGTTGAAGTGCGGAACAGGCTCAAGATACCGCATGGTGAACCAACCATCATGGAATCTCCAGCTTCATCTCTAGAGGAGCAGCTATTGGATTTGGGTTATGATCTGGCCATGATGTCAAATGAACAAGATCTGACAGATGTTTTCTTTGATGTTGGTGGGCAGAGCTTCAGTGCACATCGCCTGGTGCTCGCTGCCCGATCACCTGTCTTTAAAGTGCAGCTCTATGGCCTGATGGCTGAAAGCAAAATGCAATCTATCACCATCCAAGACATGGAGGCCTCTACCTTCAGCTCGATGCTCCATTACATGTATCACGGTTCACAAAGAAATGATGTATCTTCCACCATGTTTCAGTACCAGCATCTGCTTGTTGCAGCTGATAGGTATGGTGTAGAGGGGCTGAAAAAGTTTTGCGAGGCCAGGCTCTGTAGCAACGGTATAATGATAGACAATGTGGTCTCAATGTTGGAGCTGGCAGAGGACCATTCCTGCCTCAAACTCAAAACCGAGTGCTTTGATTTCCTTGCGAAATCTAAAAATTTCAAGATGGTTGCGACATCTGGTGAGTATATCCGTTTGATGCAGAGCTTTCCGTCTCTCTTGGTTGAAGTGCAGAATAGGTTCAAGATAGCACATGGAGGATCGACCACTATGAATCCTCGTGCTCGCAAGAAAAGCCGAGTGTGCTAGGCATGATTGGATTGATGAGCTCCAATCCATTTCTTAGTAGTTGCATTAATATGTATGTATGTTCCTCATGTAGCTATCGTGGTTTAATGTCCTTGGTAGAGTATTTTAAAAGACATGGTAACACCAGTCCTGGAACTGTATTTTGTTAGTTCTGTGCCTGTTCTATGCATGTTCATGTCTAACCTTTTTACTAGTCACTCTCTCTGGCAATCTTGTGTATTTCTTTCGAGCAATGGTAGCAGGTTTTGAAGTAAAAACGTCTCGTATTTTCTTTATGAGGTACACACCTTGATTGGTAGTATTAAGCAGTACAGGCTGGTACAGTTTGCTGTGCCAAACAATAGCTCGGGTGCAGCAGCTGAAGAAAAATTGTGAGCGACAGTCAGTTTTGCTGTTTACAAGCATGGCAACTAGGAGCAGGCTATGGAGTGCCTGGGATGAACAGCGCGGTTCATACCCCTCTTAATTAACAAGTTCTGGAACCTGTTTTTTTTTTTCTTTTGCTGAATGTGGAACAAAATTCTGAACTTAAATTAGGATAATTTCAGGAAGCGGACCTGCAAGCAATTATTTGTTAAACTACTCATTTAGAATTCATGGTAGAGTTTTATTTTTGAGGTAACTACGTACCACAACTTCAGGGGCACTAATTAAACAAAACCACGACTATTGCACTTATTTTCTCAGTTTGACACTAAAACTGATATGTGTAGTCAGAAGTTTCAATCAAATTCAGGCTCCCAGACCGCCATGGTGAAGATGACTCTCACCCAGGTCAACATCGATATCTATACTATATATCAAAGCCGACCGGCTTTGCCCTCCCCTCACGCGCCCACGTCACCGCGGGCACTGTAGAAGTGCAAAAATTCACACTTCTACAGTGCGTGGCTGGTTCCGTGCCGTCGATCTGACGGTTCGTCCGAACGTTTTGCAAAAACAACCCCCGCAAAACCAGCAATTGCTCCGTAGCATGAACCTCCCACGTAGATGGACTTCTCTGAAATTTCCAGAAACTGCAAGGACCTCGCTGAAAAACGCGGCCACATCCCCCCTTCCCCTTCCTCTCTCCCGCGCGGCGCCGAAGTCGCCGCCGCCGCCGATGCGCTTCACCGCCGCTCTGCTGCTCCCCACTCAGATCGACAGACATGGCGAGCTCTGGCGCCGCATCCTCTCCCTCTCCGTCAACTCTCGCGTGCTGGCGCGGCCGACGCGCGCCGGAATCGACGCCGCCGTGCGCGCCATCCAACCGCCGCGTTTTCACGTCGCCGGAGCGTCGCCGACGACCAAATAGCAGCGGCGCCACCGCTTCTGGGCACCTCGCGTCCACGCGCGTCCGAAGCGCCCAGCCGCGCGTCCCAGCTCGCGCTGGATCGACGCCGGCGAGCTCGCCGTGCCCGCCGTGGCCACTGCTGACGTCATCGCAGCGTCAGCGTGGGCCCGGCCTGTCAGTTTTTTTTTCACCCAGGATATATTTAAAGAAAATACTAAAACCCTGACCGGTGGGCCCATTTCATCTAAGCAATTTACAGAAAATGAATAATACTATAAAATCAATAACTTTAGATCTATCTATCAGAAAAATATGAAAATATATCAAAATGTTCAGAAAAAATAGATCTAACTATTTACGCCATAATGCAAACATTTTTAAATATTTTAAATCGATAAATATTTGGAGGACATCCAAATTCATTTCCTCTCATTATGGACTAAATTTAATATCAGAAAAAAATGAAAATATATTAAAATGATCATAAAAAATGATTCTAGCTATTTACGGCATAATGCAAACATTTTTTGAAGATTTTAAATCGGTGAACATTTGGAGAAGATCCAAAATCATTTCCTCTCATTGTGGACTAAATTTAATAAATGTCCGTATAATATATTTCCTCCTTTTATATAGTTAAATTAACTATTTAAGGCAAAATACAAACATATTATATCATTTTAAATACAAGTTTTAGGGTGATTGGCATTTTTAATAACCGTCCATCCACCATGATCTAACGGTGTTAAGATAGTCGGAACCAGACTGATGGAACCGACTGGTTCCGCGGAACCGAAAATTGTGTGGGACCGGAACCAAAATTATGTGGGACCAGGTACCAAAACTACGGGGCCGGTACCAAATTATGTTCAATTTTAATTATTAAAATTTATCTTGCCGTTTGCTCACTCTCTCTTCTCTCCTAATCTTCTCACACTCTCTCCACCCGACTTCCATCTCCATCACCGGCGGGGCGTCGGCGCCGTCGCCGGCCTCCTCCACCTTCCCTCCACGAAACAGGCCTCCTCCACCTCTCCTCGAGGATCCGGGCGCGGGCGCCGTCCCCGACCTGCAGCTCCTTTCCAAGAGCCGAGCGCGCGCGCGCCGTCGCCGGCCGCCTCCTGCTGGATGCGGGCGTGGGCTGCGTCGCCGGTCCTCCTCCACCTTCTTCCAGGATGTGGGCGCGGGATCCGTCGCAGGTCGTCCTCCCCTCCAGGATGCGGGCGCCGTCGCCGGCCGCCGTCTGCTGGATGCGGGCGCGGGCGCCGTCGCAGGTCCTCCTCGACCTCCCCTGCAGGATGCGGGCGCAGGCGATGGAGGTGGGCCTCCTCAACCTGCCCTCGAGGATCCGGGCGTGGGCGCCGTCCCCGACCTCCTGCACCTCGACTCCAGGGGCCGGGCGCGGGCGTCAGGCGCGAACGCCGTCGCTGGCCTCCATCAGCAGCAGAAGGCGTCCGCGGGCGCGGGCGGCGTCGCTGGCCTCCTCCACCTACTCTCCGTCAGCAGGATCTGGCAGCGGGCGCCGTCGCCAGCCTTTCCGTCCGCGAGTTGAACGTGCTGGAACGCTCGGGACGCGCCGAATCGCGTCGTCTTCCCCGACACCGGCCGCCGTTCGTCGAGCTCACTCCGTTCGCCCTTGGCCTGCTCCTGTACTGCCGACCATGGAATCGCTGTCGTGGTGAGCTCTTGGTCCTGATCGACGATCTCCCCGTCAGTCGTATGTTCTTTTTACGTTGGATGAACTGATATACAAGTTGTCGGCCGGCATGTAAGTTCACTCGTCCCCTGTTCTATTATGTCACTCTGTGTTGGCTGGAACATTCATTCTTATAACTTCCCTGCATCAGCTTAAAGGTAAGCGACAGATGAAATGGACAGCAAGCTTCGCCAGCTGTATTGTATTAAAAAACAAGATTTCCTGGGAGGTTATTTGATCTTGTTTATAATGAAAATGCCCGCGTCCAGTACATTGGAAATCTTGGTTACTCGCCTGTCCTGGGAGGTTCTTTGATGTCGTTTACTGCTGCTGAAGTTTTGAGTAAGTGTCCTTTTGTTTTGATACTTGCCTGTCCAGTACATTTGAAGTCTTGGTTGTGTAGATCAATTAGTTCATTTTCATGTTAGTATGAAGACTACTTTTACTTTTCAAATTGAGTCTTGAGTGTATTTTGTCGAACTGTATGTCATGCACCACGTGTTGTTTGCTGGCTGTTGTAGCAGTAGTATGACCAAACATCGTTGATGCATCGCAAGGAGGAGTTGGTGGTAAGCTAGCATTGACTCGATTGACTCGTTCCTAGAAGAAAAAGTTGATCAGTGATTAGAAATTTATTCATGTTATGACTAAGGAAGGTGTTGTGGTATGTTTGAATAGTTTATGGTTTTCCACTCGGTAATGTTGATCGGCTTAGCCGTTGTTACCAAGCCAGCACCGACTGCTTCTATGATCAATGCCTGAATGGTTGACATTTGGCTCACCGCATCGACATAGAATCCTTGGTTGACATTTGGCTTATAAGGCAGTGAGGTGTTAGAATTCTTGGTTGATTATATTGCAAGCTTTCTCATATTTCAAGTTTTTGCCTAAGTCATATTTATAAGCTGATATTAATACATTTCTATGAATTTGAACAGGATCGATTTGAGCCACTATCATTGGAGTGTGACGATAGGCCCGACACGGACTCGGACGACGACAGGGACTAGGATCAATATGGGTCATCGCCAAGCACGAATCAACCTACACTTAAAATCCCCAGAAGACATTGACTTTTGGCAGCAGCGACGGGAACATGAGCGCATAATCAGTCCGAACGAATAAATAATTTGTAGTGTTCGATGAACAGAAATTATCTGTGATCATTATTTGCTTTTAGTTTTTATAAGAGATACTATTTGAACGGTTCTTAAGTGTTTGATGAAACAGAAATTATTTCAAGTCTAGTAATGGAGTATGCTATCTATTCATTTCCAGTGACTTGATGTGTGTTGAATGGAGTAACTGTATAAATAGCATGTATAAAGTGACATGCAGGCACATGATATTGCAGAGATTTGTTTTTCGTTTGCAGTGATATTTTTGTAAGTATTGTACGACTACTTCCAGACTAGTTTGGGATTGAAAAATCAACCAAATAACACTCAGAAAACGAAACTAACACCGATCATGTATGCCACCCCCAGGGTTTAAAATTCGGCTGATGATTTCATAGATACGACATCAGTTACAATTCCATATCAGTTACAGTGTTCTAAACAAAAGGAAAATACATGCACATAATTATCTCTTCGGACTCAGAATTCAGAAAGGTTCTCAGCCGAGACTTGCAACGAAGAAACTGTCAGATAGCTCAGATACACAGCTCAGAAAGCCGCCACTTGAGGCCGCTGCCTGCAACCTGCATCCATCGTAGTCATCCATGTACAAAGCTCTGTTTCTCCGTCCTGAGTGACCTGGTCGACTACTAGGAGTTCTCTCAACATTCCTGCCATTACCAATGCCACCAAGACCATTACCGTTCTCATCATAGCCATCACTAGCACCCTTGTTCAGTCAGATTGTGCTTCTTGGAGTCGCAGCCAGTGGTGTGCTCTGTCCATGTTGCACCATGTGGCCCAGATCCTCTAACTGTCGTGGTCTACCATGCGCGAAACGGTTGCCCTCTTCTTTTTCATCACAATTATTGAGCAGCCTGAACATCTTTTGGTTGTGGCCTACAAGTGTAGCTTCAGAATTTCTTTCCAGTGGATGTTCACCACCATCATCCTTCTGCTTGGTGGGCAAAGGCATTGCCAGTTCAACCTTTTTCACTGCATAATTTTCAAGAAAATCCTGAAATAAAAAATCCATGATGCCAAGTTAACGACATGTGTGTGCTATTATATATATAACAGAATAATCATTGTTGAGTAGTAAATTCGTTTATACAAGTTCATGTAAACATACATCTTTACTGTCCAGTGCAGCCCATAACTCGATTTCCAATGCCTTTTTATCAAAACCAACTGAGACTCTTCAGCAATACTTTGCATTACTTGAAACTTCTCCTCATTTCTCATTTGTGAATAACTCAGTATCAAGTTTCCGAACAAACTGCAGGTATACAATGACTATTAATCAGGTTAGTCTTCAAAAGCCAATCTGTCTTCTCTCTGCAATAATTCCTCCTGTATGTGTTTATGATTTTACATGTCTCAGATTGTCAGGGGTTTCTCATATTGCTTCGTACAAGCATGGAGCGATGTGACTAGTCAATAGTCATCTAGATCAGATAAACAACATGAACAATATGTGTTGATGTTCACAAATTTTCTTTGATAAGAATAAGTCACAGCCAGGGATGCATATCAACCAAAAATCATCGCTACAGAACTAGTTTCTACTACCGAATAAAACACCAACTTTCAGCCTCCAACTTCAGTTTAACAGGTCGAACGGTACTGCACTCACCTCCACGCCGCCGTCGTCGCCGACCTCCTCGCCACACGCCGTCACCTCGCCGCAGACTTGGGGGAGTGGGGGAGATCGGCGTGCTGCAGTCCCGTGGCCTCAACCCGCTCCCTCCACGCCACCGTCGTCGCCGACCTGCTCACCACGCGCCGCCACAATCCGTGGCCTGCGCCTGATCCTTCCGCGATGCCGTCGTCGCCAACCTCCTCGCCGCAGTCTTGGGGAGTGGGGTGATCGGCCTGCTGCTCAGCCTCGCCGCGAGTGAAGAAGGAGGAGGCGGCGGCTGACCTCCTCACCGCGCGCCGCCACAATCCGTGGCCTGCGCCCGATCCGTTCGCGATGCCGTCGTCGCCGACCACCTCGCCGCAGGCTTGGGGAGTGGGGGAGATCGGTGTGCTGCTGCAGCCTCGCCGCGAGTGAGGAAGGAGGCGGCGGCGGCTGCCCTTGTCGCGGCTGATTTGGGTCACGGTAGAACAAGAGTACGGGATAAACTTCAACCAGTTTTTTCCTAAGTAAATCAAATTTTAATCAACGGCTAACATAAATCGTGTCTTAATCAATGGCTAAGAAAATCCATAGCTCACGGTACCGACGGTACCACGGGTACCGTGCCAATCACCGTAAAAGAGCTCCATTTTAAAATGGTTCATATTTGGAGGTAATATATCTGAACTCTCTCCAAATACGCAGTTAAATTCAATAAATGATCAATTTGGTGAATATTTTGATATAATCACAATGTATTTCCTCTAATTATGAAGTTAAACAAAATATTTATGGCAAAATAGAAACATATTTTATCATTCCATTTTAGTTAACATATTAAATTAATATGACTAAACTCTCTCTAATTGTTTACTTAAATTTAAAAAAAAAACTTGGTTAGATGTATATTTAAAGCAAATAAATTTATATATTAGTGAAATATGGAAAATATGTCAAAATGATTAGAAAAATGATTCTAACTATTTATGACACAATACAAACATTTTTGAAGATTTTAAATCAGTGAATATTTGGAGAAAATCCAAATTCATTTTCCTCTAATTATGGATTGAGTTTAATAAATGCCCATATAATATATTTCCTCCGTTTATAGAGTTAAATTAGCTATTTAAGTCAGAATGCAAACATATTATATCATTTCAAAATGGTTTATATTTAGAGGTAATATAACTAAACTCTCTCTAAATATGTAGTTAAATTTAATAAATACTCAAATTGATGAATATTACTTAAATTTAAAAAATTCTTAATTAAATGGATATTTAAAGCAAATACAAATTCATTTCCTCTAAATATGGACTGAATTTAATAAATGCTAACACAAAGTATTTCCTCCGACTATGAAGTTTAATTACATATTTACGCAAAAAAAAAAGCATATTTGATCAGTTCAATTTTTAGAGATAAATTACATATTTACACCACAAAACAAGCATATTTGACCATTCCAAATTTCTAAGTACTTCAATATACCCTAGACGATAAATTTCGATGGATTTCAGCATTTTAAATTACAACGGGTGCGGCATGTCGCCACGCCATGTTTGCTTAAATAACCAACTTACGAACTTATGGGGTTATCTTCAATTTATGTTGTTAATTTTACTTGGACCCCATTTAAATAGTTATCCATGTTTTAGGGTTTTTCTATCCGATATTACGAACACTCTATATAAATATACTACTACACATATCAATGCAACGGGCATATGAAGTGTAAATTCTCACAACTATTGATGTCATCCTCCAGCCTTTCTTTCCAGATTATATGCGACATGCATGTAAGCAACCCTGCATGTAAGCAACCCATCTCTTACAGATAATTCCCTTATTGTACGTAAAAAATTGATGACTCATAATTTAATCAGCCAAAGTCACTTGAGCCTAGATGGTCCAACACTCCAACATGAGGGCTATTTCACTATCAACTCGCGACCTCTGGCTTTCTCCATTAATTGACGCAATTTGGCAGGAAGATGATACGTTAATATCCTATATAATTATATATGTCATGTTAAGTTTCTGTGTATGGTTATCTTTGTGAAGTTAGCTGCCAAGATTTGCTGATCACGGACTCTGCCATGATTTATATATGTCTTGACATTTGATCATATATACATGGTAGAGCTTAATTTTTGATATGATCTTCACCTTTTATTTAGCTGTAATATGCCCCTATGTACAAGCTACTCCCATGTGTAAGCCTTTTATTGATATAAGTATCTTTATCTATCTAATCTTACGCATGAATTACTTCAAATTACGTAGCAAAATTAACACCACGGGCGCGGCGGTGTCGCCGCGCAAATTTTCCTAGTATAATTTCATTTCCCCCAAAACTAGCAGCTCGGAGATGTTTGCCGCGACTATGGTCTCGCTGTAGTTGTTTGCCGCAATCATTATTGAGTTGTTTTTAGCCGCCACTAGAAGCTCTTGGCGCAGTCGCATGGACGGCCCGACACATACAAAGGTATATGGCTTTTACCTGTTATGTGTTATATCCTGTTTTATTTCATAAGGGAGATGCTATGTAACCAAGGTTGCCAGTCACCTGCTAGTGTAAGTGCGTAACCTTGTACACTACTTGAATCTGATGGATCACCAACGGCAAAGTTTTGAGCGTAAAACGGTGCGTGCAGTGTTTCCTCAGTAATAAGTTAACAAACATTTGTTTCTACAATTTTGTTTTCTCTAAAGAAGGAACTGCAATTACTTCGGATATCTGATTAATAGAACATGATGAGAAGTTAACTGCAGAAGACAAAACTGTTGGTGGTAGATTACTATGTTATTTCTGTGGCGAGATTTTGCAAATTCATGTGCTGAACTGCTTATTGAGAAATAGACAAGATGCTTTGCCTTCAAGGATCTCCAAAACAAATGTTCTCCAAGCTGAACGTCTAAACTCGTTATGATGTTTTCTTGATGTCTTAGGCCGCGCTTGGTTCGTAGTTAATTAGCCAAATACAGCCGGATAAATTACGTGCCGAGGTCCCGTTCAAATTACGGAGGTAGTACAGTGTGCGGCCGGAAATATTTCCGCGCCCGTAAAAACTAAAACGACATTCCAAGCGGGCCTTGGTCTGTTTGCTTGGCAAAACATCATCGTGAACTAGAAGGGCATGCTTATTTTCCAGCCTGATCTTGTACAGACGTACAGTAGCGTGGACAAAACTGACGTGATCATATGACACTACGCTTGTACCTCGATCGTATTTTGCCAAGTCAACAATTTCACATGCTTTTCCCTGTTCTATAGGTTGTCTTTGTGTTCTTCTCCACGTTCAGCATTTGTTTCAATCATGTTCTATAGGAATCTCAGTCTTGCATTATATGTTCCTCTAGTCACCTTGTCTTTGTTTCTGCTCATATACTTTTGGTATTTCCATCAGAGAATCCTAATCTTAATAACAATAGTAGGATGGCTTTACGCTCATTTGTCGTAGGAGTTCATCATCTATATCAAATCCTGTAGGTATATGTTGTTCCTCCGTCCCTTGGGTTTGTGTATTGGTAAATTTGAATCATGGTTTCGCTTATGTCATTCACCAATGCTTCGGTGCAATCAGTATCCTTCTCTCATTTTGCATCATTGTTTCCTCTTCATTTGGCTAGATTTTGGTGCTATTTGATTCTTGAAATTCTAGAGTTAGCAAGGCACTTAATTCTCATGCTCAAGCTATACCAAAATGACATGTGGAGAACATAATCATGCCCTAGCAGTTGGTCGTGTCAGTACCAGTGGCGGTGCAGTGTCAGACCAAATGATCATGCGATGTCTACACTCCTACTTGTATGAGTTTCTGGATAAATATGAAATTATTCAATTTTTCTTTACACTAACTGTGATGTCAGTTGACTTCACTGCCTTGTGTGCTACAGGTATTCTTGCAGTAGTAAGATTGTTTTGAGTGGTTATGGAAGAGGTTCTCAAAAAGGGGACTCCAATTGATAGATTCTACTTTATTATAGTGCTTAAAGAACTAGATCGTGTTATTGCTATGATCTGGCATAACTGTCTTATTCGGTGCACGGTTGAATTATTTGGTACTGTTGAAGATATTGTACGAAAATGCCTGTGAAAAAGTTCAATATACTAGGTTAACGCAGGGGAAAATTCTTATTTGCATTATTTATTTGAGCTACGATTAAGCATAAATAAGAATTTATCAATTTCTCTGAGAGGAATGAAATTAACATTTACCAACCGGTTCGGAAAATTCCAAGGCTCTAACCTGGGCGCCTGGACATGAGGTTGTGGACTCGCGACGACGTGAGCAAGCCGACGAGAATCGTCTATGTACCTTTCCTAACATCCTTCGCGCTCTCCCCTATCCCAATGGACACTTCGGTAGGGACTGGCCACCGTATTTTGACCAAAAGAAAGTAGGGCAACGTTTCAAAGTTTGGCACAGGCCCTTGATTTTGCTAGCCCGGCGCTGCAAGCTAGCACTGGTGCATGCACTGCCACTTGACACGGCCACCTCCTTCAGCCCATCAGCAAGCTCTCCCCTTAACATATGCAAATGACAGGTTCAGGTTGCCTAATTAAACCATGCCACATTTTTGTGTGGGTTCATATGATTATAATTACCAGTAGGAAGCTCCAGTTGATTGGTCGTGTTGTTTTGTCGACCAAATGACGAGTAGCAAAACTTTGACAATCAACATGGTACTTTATTTGTCTTGTTTACTATTGAAACTTTTTTTTGTGAAATCTGTTGTAACTTGGTATGTCCTAGTTTCATACTACAGATAAAACTGCGAAAAAAGGGGGACACCTAGATCATGTGTTAAGCTCGTTTCCAGTGTAGCCTATGATTTATACGTATATCTCTGCCATTGCTTTCGTCCCAACGCCAATTGTTCAAAAAAAAAATGATGCTGAAATACCGGAACAAAGACACATTGCTGCTACACTCTGAGATGAAGTTATTGACTTAGTGAGAAAGCTAACTCATGACATGAGTAAGAAGTAATCGTCACTTGAGAGAATCTTCCTGTTGACTTAGTGGTAACTGAATTTTTACATCTCTGGCAACCAACCTTGATAGAAAAACTCCGATGAATTGCTGACTTTGTTGTTCATCTGTCACACAGTTAATTTCCGTAGCTCATTTATGCATTATCAACCAGTTTCATTTCACACCGGCTGTCAATATATGAGTATTGTTGTATGAGGCCAATGCGCTGGATCGGTAATAGACATTGTCGTTGTACTGGCGGACGTATTATCATCATTAAATGGGCCAGCCCGTCTAAGTTAAAATGGGCTTACTGAGACTTCATTTATTACCGTGAAAGGCCGACCTGCTATTAAAGGCAGGCCGCTCAACGCTAATGGTTCGGTCTGCTAAACGTAAAGGGCTAGCCCGCCTAACCGTGACGGAACAACACGCTAATCTTAAAAATTTGACCCGCTAAGGCTAATGGGCCAACTTGCTAAATTTAATGGGACATCCATGTTACCTTAACGGGCCAGCTCATATAACCTTAGTGGGCCAACTCATTTAACCTATCACAGATTATATATGTGGTAGAAAAGATAACTACGTGACAGTGATCTTAGCGAAGTTTTCCACGTGCATCTCTTATATGCATCTATCGTGAAAACCTTTTCATGGTTGATGCACAAACTATTTACCACGGATTTTATGAACAACGTTAGATTGTTCCGCCACGCTTTTACGACGATACAACGTACGTGATAAAATATGTTTTAACCATGAAAAAAGTCTCTTCTACCACGAAATACAGGCGGTGTAAAATCTATTTGTTTTCTAGGGTGCCTTCATCCATGATGAAACCATAATGTTTTGACCCAGATCGGTTTGAATGGGTGAACCAGCAGCGACTGACAATCAACGAGGCGACAACGGGATGGGTTGCTAATATGTAGTATCTCCTCGTTTGTGAAAAGAATACCCTACTATATCAAAGGTCGTGGGATCCCTGCGATTTCAGCGACGCACTTGGCCTAGACACCTCCCGTGTTGCCACGTCGGTGTGTTAGTTCTCGTTTCTGGTTTTTGATTGGTTCGCTGGTGGGTCCTCCATGCAGATCGTCGTCTGCTTTTGTCTTAGGTGGCTGCTCTTCTGTGCCTCAGCCGGTTGCACTTCCCTTTCTTCCTTACACTGGTTACCGGTTCTGCCTCGTTTCTCTTCTTCTTTCCTCTCGGTGGCTTGTGTGTTCTTTCTTTTTTCCTTTAGGTTGTTCCCGGTTTCTATTCCCCTGTTCAGGTTGTCCCCGGTTCCTCTTGGTGACGTTTTGTTTATATATTCTCCTTCTTCCTACGACGTGTCTCCTATATAGACGCACATTCTTTGCTTTTTTTCCTCTTTCTGGTTGCCTTGTTTGACTTTGTGGCCTTTGGTAGGTTTCTTTTATTCATTATTTCCTTGGTTGGTTGGCTTGTTTGACTTTGCCTTTGGTAGGTTTCTTTTATTCATTATTTCCTTGGCTGGTTGGATTGTTTGACTTTTATGGTTTTTTGGTACGTGCCTTCTTTTGTTTCGTGGCTGGTCACCTATGTGGCCTTGTTTTTTTTTTTTTTGATACAATTTCTGGATATATTAATCAGGAAAAGCAAGATTACAGGTAATATCCAGAAACAACCCAGCTGTTCTACAAATTACAGATAGGACCCTAGAAAACTCAGAATTACAACCCGAACCCTGGGACCATCTCTGCGTCATCGAATCCGCCACCGCTCGATCCGCCGTCGTCACACCACCGGAGATGGATTCAAGAACGACGTGAGCCGCAGCTTTGTCGCCGGAACGAACCTGTAGAGGCCAGCACCTCGTTGAAGTCGCCGCATCAATCACCCGTCGCGAACGGCGGGATCTGACTACTGATGTTACCTCATCGGCGGGGGCAACGCCCCGATTCGGCCCGACGGTCAGGCCGCACACTCCGGCCGGAGTCTGCGCGCAAGCCTGCAAGCAACCCACGAAGAAGAGCTGAAGAGAAGTTCCTCTGCCGGCGATGAACACCGTGTGAGGAACCAGAAGCCACTCCACCGATCTCAAGCAAAAGCGGAAGCACCACTTCCCCACCTCACCACCACGGCCAGCGAGAGGAAGAAGACCCCACCCCATCTCTTGATCTGTAGAGTAGGTGATACGGCAAACGACTTTATTGAAGCAGCTTTGATCTTCTTCCTTCCAGCAAGTAATCCACCACAGAATCGACCTGCAAAAGAAAGAAGAGCAGGCTCCGGCGCCGCTGCGAACCGCCGGAGTCCAGCCGCGGAGGAAGAAAGACGCCATAACGGCAGACATCGCCATCGCCATATCGGCAAGCAAACTAAGCCTACTAACTAAACTACTTCTGTACAGATCGGGCCGGCACCCTAGAGCATCTCCGCACCAACCGGCGAGGGCGCCGGCGGCGGGAGCGGCCGGATCTGGCGGCGCTCGGCGGTGGACTTTCAAGGGCAGGAGAGGAAAGCGAGAGGAAGGGGAAAATGATTTGGGGTTTGTCTATGTGGCCTTGTTTCTTCCACGTTGATGCTTACACCTCCTTCATTAGTTCTCACTTTCCTACATCGGTCTTATTTCCATCGTTGTGTGCATATCGTTGCCTGATGTTCTCTTTGGTTCTCTTACGGTTGTGTATCTTCTTCTTTGCATTCCATGGAACCTCCCTTGGATTCTGGTCGCCCTGCTGCTTCTATTGCTGAGCATCGTCGTGCGATTCGTCTTGGGAAGCGACCACATGAAACTGCTGATAAGAGGAGGTTTCAAATGGGGAAGGAGGCGCCCCTAGATCGGTCATTCGAGGACTGGCGTGGTCTTTTATTTTACTCTTAACAATTCATTTCAAAATCATGTTTTTTTCCTAGATTGATCATCTGACGACGGGTGTGGTCCTTTATTTTACTCCGTGACAATTAATTTCAGGTCATGTTTTTTTCTTTTCTATCCACATGAAAATTTCAGGCATATATATGCTTGTCATGTTTCACGCTAATCATTGGCTAGTCACCATAATCTATACTATTATTAAAAGAACAAACATGTTGATAGAAAAAAAAGGAAAAAAAAAAGCAAACATGTTGGGATACTTTTAATCTTGTCCGTTTAATTTTCAATCAACAATCCAGATTGTCCCGATGTCGAGCAGCAAACACTTTAAATCTTGTCCGTTCAATTTTTGATCAACGATGTAGATTGTGTTATGTCCCGTATATACCAAACCTAATGAAACACGATCACACGTTACAATCAAACGCGATCACACGTTACAGAATAGCTAGCAAACCTGATCGAACACGACCAAGAAAAAAAAGGAATACTCCGCCTAAAGAAAAGAAAATCAAAGCACTTCAATCCCCCCTCCGTTTGAGCACAAGAGAGATGATTAGGGTTCGGGGCGCAATCGTCGGCCACAACGCCATCAAAAATCCCACCACTGTCCACCGGCCGTCATACAGGTCGCCAGGCTGTCGCCACCGCCGTTCAGAGATTCAAAGCCGCCACCATCTTCTTCTACATTGGCACCCTCTCCGGATGCAGTAGCACACCCATGGCCGCCTTCACGGACAACCAAGCACCGAAGACTGCTTGCACTGGCAGGACAGCGCGTCGGGAACCAACTGCCTATTCCGTCCACCTCTGTTGCGTGCGTCGGCTTTATCGAGGTGGACTGGTGGAGCTCGAACCCATGGAACTTCCGGGGAACGGGACGGCGGAGGCGAGATAGCTGGTGTCGGCGAGGAAGAGCGCGACGAAGAGCACGCTGTGCAGGCCGAACGCCCACACACGCTGGCACGACGCCGCGCAGCCACGTCGAGCGCGCGCACGGCCGCGACGCCGCCGTCCTCGCCGTGAACAGCCCTTTCGCCATGCGTTCGGCGACAGTGAGTTCCTCCATGGCCTGGCGTCGCCCCGAACGCACAGAAACGTGGTCGGCTTCGCTGTCGTCGTCCCTAGCCGCACGCTGACTTGGGGTTGTCCTCACTTGCGGTCGCGTTCCTCAGCACGCAAGGCGGGAGCGAACAAGCAGCAGCTAGCAACCGGTTCACACACCAACTGTGAGCCCCAGCTCAATCCTCTCACAGATTATTTCCTGTATTGCAACAGATTTTGGGTCGGTCCATGTTTCCCCCCAAAATAAGGTGTCAGGCTACACGGTTCTTGCTTTGATAATTGGTACTGCAATATTGCATTTTGAAGTACAGACCGAACATGGAGATTTTGGACGAATGAAGCAGTCAACCAGTGGGCGCCATGAACCACGGTCAGCTGGGCTGGTCGCCGGCACAAAAGGTCGTGGAAACTCAGGAAGAGCCACGGCAGTGGACTCCACTTTTTTCCTTTAGATGATCGTTGGCTCTCTGAAGCTAGCCTTTTTGCAGCTGACCACTTCAACTGAATTCGCTGTGGCAGGTAAACATTTGTTACTCAGCTAGCCTTTACCGTTGGAGTAACACATCTTGTGCAGATAATTCGAACATGGTATTTTGAGTTTCAAAAAAATTCCATAACATTTACATGAATACATATACTTCATCCGCTCCAAATTATATGACTTGTTATCCACCACATGTGGATGTAACAAGTCATCTAATTTAGAACAAGGGAGTACATGCTATCTACATATCTGCATAATTTTGTTCGATAATACGCTCTATTTTCGGCTAGACAAAAATCATGGCTCCGTGCTATTTTTTTTTAAGATCACGCATGGAAATATATTTCTCCGAAAATTTACTGTACATAGTAGACATGTATATGTACTTACATGATGTATTTCAGAATTTTGTGAGCCGTGCAGTGGAGCTCTAGAGCAAAGAAGTGTTTTTCGCATCGAAACCAAATTATAATATGTGTCTTGTAAAGACGTGCGTGCACGTGCAAAGCTACTAGTTTTAAGAAGGAATCCGATTAAATTAAAAAAAAAACAATACCACATTTGGGGCAGAAAATACGATCCAAGTGATGATATGAATGGGAGAACCGAACAGGTATGCAAACACAACTCTGGATTTTACGGCCCATTTCCAATTTCCAGCCCAAATTTCAGCACGTAATCTAATCACGGAGACTCCTAGCCCTAGCCGCCTTCTACTCTCAGGTCTCTCATCGGTCCTCATTGCGCTCCTCTTCCGCCACCGTCCCGGCCACCGGATCTGCCGCGGTGCCCAACCTGTTCCTGCCCTACATTGCCACAAACTAGACGCGGAAGATATATCAGGTCGCCTCCACCGCCTAGCTGATTGACTGTCGCTGCCAGTTCCCCAGACGAATCGATCGAGGTCCTACCACCGAGGCTTCACCATGGCCGACGGCGACCCATCTGATTGCGAAATCGTCCCTACAAGAGACGGTCGCCTCTTCCATTTCCGGGTTAGACTCTCGTTGCCCCCTACCGCCGAGTCTCTGCACAAGCGGGCCTTCCTTGCTGGATGCAGTTGCGATGCAATTTACATACCCCGAAGTTCGTCCGACTACTTTGTGGTCAGTCTCAAGGTGCGTCGTGATCCCGCTGTGCAAGCCGCTGCCAAGGTGTCTACACACATAGTTTTCCTCGACAAGACCGGCTCGCCGGTGCCTTCGATGGGAAAAGAAAGAACCGTAACCATCTCTTCCCCTGACCATATGGAATGTAGTTGCACCATGGCCGCACTGAGGGACTATGTCAAGGCTAACTGCGTGGTGGACAACTACTTCGTGGTGCAGTGCTCCGTCGACATAGACTGCACACCTCCACCTTCATGGATTAAGGATTTACGTCATGATTTGGCCATTATGTTTGACAAGCAAGATGTGACAGATGTTTCCTTTGATGTTGGTGGGGAGATTCAGTGCACATCGCCTGGTGCTAGCAGCCCAATCGCCCGTCCTTAAAGCGCAGCTCTATGGCCCAATGGCTGAAAGCAATATGACGTTTATCACCATCCAAGACATGCAGGCTTCCGCCTTCAGATCTATGCTCTAGTACATGTATCATGGTTCATTTCCCGATACTGGCAACGCAAACGTTTCCTCCACTAGGGCAGAGTACCAGAATCTGCTTCTAGCCGCTGATAGGTACGGGTTAGAGAGGCTAAAGAAGAATTGTGAGGACAAGCTATGTGCTAACGGTATCACAACACAGAGTGTGGTTTCATTGTTGGAACTGGCAGAGGACCATGTCTGTTCCAAACTCAAGGCTAGGTGCTTTGATTTCCTTGTGGACGGTGACAATTTCAAGATTGTTGGGACGTCTCGTGAGTACTTCCTAGTGCTGCTGAAATTTCCGACTCTTTTGAATGAAGCGTGAAACAGGCTCAAGATTCCGCATGGCGAACCAACCATCATGGAACCTCCAGCTTCATCTCTAGAGGAGCAGCTACTGGATTTGGGTTATGATCTGGCCATGTTGTCAAATAAACAAGATCTGACAGATATTTCTTTTGATGTTGCCGGGGAGAGCTTCAGTGCACATCGCCTGGTGGTCGCGGCCCGATCACCCGTCTTTAAAGCGCAGCTCTATGGCCCGATTTTTTTTTTTTGATAAAGAGATTTTATTACTTAAGAGTTTTAAGCATTACACCCGGCCTCTGCATAACTAGGATGCACACAGCCACAAGTTCACGAGTTCAAGAGAATCTAATGCTGAAATTAAAAAGGCGAATTACATATCATAATGAGAAATTGTAAAGCCGCCTAAGATGCTGGTAGGTCTATCCGGAGACTATGTTGCCATCCATGCCGGGAGAATAACTCCCTGGCCGCAGCCTCCAAACGTGACGCCACCTCCAAAAACAAGTCCCGGTGCTCCACACGCTGCAGTGCCGACCAAGCTCGTATCGTTGTTGTACACCGGTAGATAACCTGCATAATAGAAGCATCTTTATCATTAAAAACCTTGTCATTTCTACATAGCCACAGCGACCAAATAACGGCAATCGCTCCCACCCTACTGAAGAGTTTAAACCTAGGATCTACCCCGTTTAACCAGTTGCCAAAAATATTTGCAACGGAACGCGGGGGATGTAAGGTAGAACCTATCTGGATGGCTGACCATATAGACCTAGCGAACTCGCACTGAAAGAAAAGGTGTGTAATAGTCTCGTCATGTTGACAGAAGACACACTTTTTACTTCCATGCCAGTTGCGTTTGGCAAGATTATCTTTTGTAAGAATTACACCTCGACGGAGATACCACGCAAACACCTTAGTTTTTAGCGGGATCTTCATCTTCCAAATTTTGTTATTGTCCTTAATATCGACTGGGACTTCGGGTAAGATTAAAGCTCTATACATAGAATCAACCGAGAATTTACCATTCTTCGTAAGATTCCATCGAAATTTATCTGGACCTTCCGACATATGGATGGAATCCAATCGATGAGCAAAGCATTCCAGGATGCTTGTCTTGTTCCAAATAAACTTCTTCTGAACGAAACATTTGGTGGGGAGGTACCCAACACCTTAGCGATCGTGTCACCCTTGTTTCGTACAATCGCATATAGAGCCGGATATTGTTCTCTGAGGGTAAATTGGCCTAGCCATTTATCCTCCCAGAAGCGAATTTCCGATCCATCCCTAATTGAGAAAGATCCATGTGGAAAAAAGAACTTCTTTGTAGCCATAAGGCCAGCCCAGAAGTGCGAATCGCCAGGTTTCCAGAGAACCTGAGATACGCTTGAGATCCCACATACTTTCTCCTAAGGAGGGTTTGCCAAACTCCATCTTCCGAAAGAAGCTTGAAGAGCCATTTACCCAGCAAGGCTCTGTTCTTGACCTCAAGGTCATGAACTCCGAGCCCTCCTTGGTCTTTAGGGCAGCAAACCACACTCCACTTAGTCAGACGATATTTTTTTTCTCACAATCCCCTTGCCAAAAAATCTAGACCGGAAATAATCCAATCTTTTCAAGACTCCTTTGGCAATTGGAAGAATGAAATCATATACAGTACCATATTAGTTAGTACCGAATTTATGAGAACCAATCTTCCACCTAGGGATAAGAGTTTGCCTTTCCAGCTATTTAAACGTAATTGTAGTCTTTCCTCCACCTTTTTCCACTCAGCATTTGTAAGTCTCCGATAATGAATCGGAATACCCAAATAGTTGATAGGAAATTGTCCTTGCTCGCAGCCAAAAAGTTCAGCATACAAGGCGGCGTTTTCTTGAGCCTCACCGAAGCAAAACAGTTCACTTTTATGGAAATTTATCTTCAGACCCGAAAGTTGCTCGAATGCTGACAAAATCAGCTTTAAATTACGAGCTTTTTCGATGTCGTGTTCCATAAAAAGAATTGTGTCGTCGGCATATTGAAGAATCGATAAACCACCATCAACTAGATGTGGAATCACTCCCTCAATTTGGCCCTCATTTTTAGCGCGTTCAATCAAGATAGCCAACATATCAGCCACTATATTGAATAGTATTGGCGATAACGGGTCACCTTGTCTAAGGCCTTTTTTCGTTTGAAAGTATTTGCCAGTGTCATCATTGACTTTAATGGCTACACTTCCTCCAGAAACAAAGCTATCTATTAACGCTCTCCACTCAGTTGAAAAACCTTTCATTCTGAGGGTGTGCTGAAGAAAAGACCAATTGACTTTATCATAAGCCTTCTCAAAATCAATTTTAAGGATTACCCCATTCAGCTTTTTCCTATGTAATTCGTGAACCGTTTCATGCAAAATTGCAACTCCATCCAGGATGTTGCGACCTTGCATAAAAGCCGTCTGAGACGGACGAACTACATGATCCGCCACACTGTTCAGTCGAATCGTAGCAACTTTGGTAAATATCTTAAAGCTAACGTTAAGGAGGCATATAGGTCTGTATTGTTGAATCCTTTCAGCCTCATTAACCTTAGGTAATAAGATTATCTCACCAAAATTGAGACGAAACAACTCTAATTGTCCATCATGAAGACATGCGAACAGTTGTAGTAGATCAGGCTTGATCACATCCCAAAAGTTCTGGTAGAACTCAGCCGGGAAACCATCAGGACCAGGTGCTGAATTATGTTTCATTTGGAAAACCGCCTTTCTTACCTCATCCTCTGAATAGAGGTTAGTAAGTAGACTATTTTCCTCGTCTGAAACCTGGGGTATATCCCCTGTTCGAGACTCATCCAGTGTAAAGTTTCCTTCCTCTGGGGCTCCGAACAGGCCTTTATAGTAATTTGTAATATACGACTTTAGTTGCTCATGGCCCTCAATCGTTCCCTCCTCCTGGACTAGAGAATGAATACGCTTTTTCCTGTGTCTGCCATTGGCAATACTATGGAAATAGCGAGTATTCGAATCCCCTTCTAGGATGAATTGGGCTTTGGAACGTTGATACCATTTTAACTCCTCCTCGCGCAGTAGTTTCGCTATCTGTGCATTGGATTGGCTTTTTAACTCAATCTCTTGTGCGGATAGCAACCGAACTTCTGCTAATGCCTCTAGAGCATCAATAATCGAGGATAGCCGTATCTTTTCTTTTTTAAGTAAACCAGTAGTATGACGAGCCCAACCAACAAGGTGTGTGCGTAGAGCACGAATCTTATTATTCCACCTCTGGATCGGCGTATCACCAGCAACCGGTCTTTCCCAAATTCTTTTAACCATCTCATAGAACCCCTCACGATGCAACCACCCAAGTTCAAACTTGAAACGTGGTTTACACTGTGGTCTAGGCATGCCAGTGGTCAAAAGAATGGGAGCATGGTCCGACAAACCCTCAATACGTTCTAGAGCCCGTACCGACACCAATGGGAACCTAGATTCCCAATCAGTATCCATCAGTACTCGGTCTAGCTTTTCGTATGTGGGTTCAGGGAGAGAATTAGCCCAAGTGAACTGTCTCCCAACCATTGTAATCTCTCTTAAGTTCAAGCTGTCAATGACTGCATTGAACAAAAGAGGCCAACGGTTGTCAAACCGACCCCTACTTTTCTCAAATGGAAAACGAAGCATATTGAAATCCCCCCCCCCCCCCCCCCCCCAATGATCAAAGGATGCGGGTTATCTTTTGCCAAGTTTACCATTTCACAGAGAAAAGCCGTCTTAGCCACCTCCTGAGCCGGCCCATACACGGTAACAAGACTCCAAATGAAATTGTCGATTTTATTACGGATGTGCATTTTTATATGAAAATCACCATCTGTAACATCCAATACTTCCATGGAATCCGTCCTGATCTATCACCATCCAAGACATGGAGGTCTCTACCTTCAGCTCGATGCTCCATTACATGTATCATGGTTCCTTGCCCAATGCTGACCGAAACGATTTATCTTCCACCATGTTTCAGTACCAGCATCTGCTTGTTGCAGCTGATAGGTACGGGGTAGAGGGGCTAAAAAAGTTTTGTGAGGCCAGGCTCTGTAGCAATGGTATCATGATAGACAATGTGGTCTCGATGTTGGAGCTGGCTGAGGACCATGCCTGTCTCAAACTCAAAACGGAGTGCTTTGATTTCCTCGCTGATGGTGAAAATTTCATGATGGTTGCGTTATCTGGTGAGTACATCAGTTTGATGCAGAGCTTTACGAATCTCTTGGTTGACTTGCGGAATAGGATCAAGATAGCACATGAAGAATCGACTACTATGAATCTTCGTGCTCGCAAGAAAAGCCGTGTGTGTTAGGCATGACCAGGTCGATGAGTTTCAGTCCTTTTCTTAGTAGTTGCATTAATATTTACGTGTGTTCCTCGTGTAGCTATTGTGGTTTAAAGTTTTTTTCAGACTTCTTAAAAAGACATGATAACACTAGTACTGCAACTCTATTTTGTTAGCTCTGTGCCTGTTCATGTCTAAATTTTATGTATGAGGGTACAAATATGGATTGCTGGTATTAACCGGTACAGGCTGGTACAGTTTGCTGTGCCGAACAATAGCTCAGGTGCAATAGCTGAAGGAAAAATTTGAGCGCCGGTCAGTTTTGTTGTTAGCAAACAATGACAACTAGCATGAAGCCATCGAGTGCCTGGGATGAACTGCAAGGTTCATACCTCTTAAGTTACAACTTATGGAACCTGTTTTCTTTTCTTATGCTGAGACAAAAATTTGAACTTCAATTAGGGTAATTTCAGGAAGTAGACTTCCATGCAAATTCTTTGTTAAACTACTCATGTAGAATTCATGTAGAGTTTTATTTGTAAGGTGATTACACAAAACCACAGCTTCAGGGGCACTAATTAAACAAAACCACAACTATTGCACTTATTTTCTCAGTTTGACGCTAAAACTGATACGTGTAGCCCACAGCCCCACACAACGGGTCATACGTGGCCACCCAATCCATGCACCCAGACCACAATGGTGTTCGACGCGGCCAGGGCCTCGCTGGAGTTGCTTGCCACAAGCTCTTGGTGCTGGCATTGAACATTCCTCCGCCAGTAACCCTCACATATCAAATTGAGAGATTACCAGAACTACCTCATCATCACTCTCAACAAACTGATATAATTTCTCACCGTGCAGAGAGATTTTCTTGCAAAATCAAAACGAGTACCGAAATCACATTTGCGACAATAATACATAGATACACAACACTTCAATTAGTTCAAATTGTGCCTTCCGACAAATACAATACCAAGTTCCTTTATTTTGTGTTTCAACATATTCCAGGCAGAGAACAAGTCTAACTATCTTTGGTTGGTTGAAACATAAACATGACAAAGTGCTGCCAATTTGCCTAACATGCCTTTTTTTTCATGGTCATAATGCATAAGCATCTTCAACAGTATCAAACATGCCTGAAATAATTCAACCGTGAACATAATTAGACAATTATACCAGATCATAACAATAGCACACTCTAGTTCTTCCCATAACTATAATAAAATAGAATCTATCGATCGGAGTCCCCTTTTTGAGAACCTCTTCATAACCACTGACAAATAATCTTACTACCTGTGGCACACAAGGCAGTGAAAGTCAACTGACATCACAATTTGTGTAAAACAGACTTGCAGGTTTTTCAAATTTATCCAGAGATTCATATAATTAGAGATTGGCATCACATGATCATCTGGTTAGCACTGGTCCGCCACAGTCACTGACACTACCAACTGCTACAGCAAGGTTATGTTCTCAACATGTCATTTTGGTATAGCTCATTAGTCAAACAGTTACAATATCTGAGAACATGAGAATTAAGTGTCTTGCCAACCCTAGAATTTCAAGAATCAAATAGCACCAAAAAATGAAAGGGATACTGACTGCACCAATGCATTGGTGAACAGCATAAGCGCAAACATAATTCAAATTTACCAATATACAAACCCTAGGGACGGAGGAACAACATATACCTACAGGATTTGATATAGATAAACTCCTACGGCAAATGAGCGTAAAGCCATGCTACTATTGTTATTAAGATTAGTATTCTCTGATTGAAATACCAAAAGTATATGAGCAGAAACAAAAAGGCAAGGTGACTAGAGATTAGAGAACATGTAATGCAAGACTGAGATCCATACAGAACATGATTGAATAAATGCTGGATGCTGAGAAGAACACAAAGACAACCTATTGAACAGGGAAAAGCACGTGAAATTGTGGACTTGGCAAAATGCAATCGAGGCACAAGCCTACAGTATGATCAGGTCAGTTTGGTATACGGTAATGTACAACATCAGGCAGCAAAGTATGCATGCCCTTCTAGTTCACGATGCTCTGTTGGCAAGCAAACAAACTAAGACATCAAGAACACATCATAATGACTTGGGTACTTTTTCTTTTTGAGATCCTTAAAACAAAACATCCTGCCTATTTCTCTATAAGCAATTTAGCACATAAATTTGTTAAATCTGGTCACAGAAATAATATGGTAATCTACCACTAAGAGTTTTGTCTTCTTCACTTAACTTCTCGTCATGTTCTATTAATCAGATATCCGAAGTAAGTGCAGTCACTTCATCAGAGAAAACAAAACTGTCAAAACTTACTACTGGTGTAAGTGTGTAACACTAGACGCACCGTTTGCCATGGGTGATCTATCAGATTCAAACAGTGTACAAGTTTACACACTTACACTAGCAAGTGATTGACAACCTTGGTTACATAACCTCCCCCTTATGAAAAAAACAGGGTATGACACGGAACAGCTAAAAGCCATATACCTATGTGTGTGTCCATCCATACACATCTAAAGCAGTCCAGCGAGTAACCACTGTGAAGACCGTCTCGGTGCTGTGACCATTGGATGCTCTTGATGTCAATGCCAGCCTTAGCCGTCTCGCAGAGTGGACTCATGTCACGGAGCTAAAACATGATTCAAATTTACCAATATACAACCCAAGGGACGGAGGAACAACATATACCTACAGGATTTTATATAGATGAACTCTTACGATAAATGCGCATAAACCCATGCTACTATTGTGATTAAGATAAGGATTATCTGGTAGATATACCAAAGGTAGGTGAGCAGAAGCAAAAAGGCAAGGTGAATAGAGGACATATAATGCAAAGACTGGGATTCCTATAAAATATGATTGAAACAAATGCTGGACGTTGAGAAGAACACAAAGACAACCTATAGAACAGGGAAAAACATGTGAAATTGCAGACTTGGCAAAATGCAATCAGGCACCGGGGTACAAGCCTACAGTATCATATGATCAGGTCAGTTTGGTGTACGTTACTGCACAAAATCAGGCTGCAAAGTAAACTACGACATAAAAAAAACATCATAACGACCTTAGACATTTAGCTTGGAGACCATTTCTTTAGGAGATCCTTGAAGCAAAACATCTTGTCTATTTCTCTAACAGCAGTTCAGCACATAAATTTGCAAAATCTCGTCACAGAAATAATATGGTAATCTACCACCAACAATTTTGTCTTCTGCACTTAACTTCTCATTTGAAGCCTCAAGGAATATTATGTTGCACTACTGAACAGATATCCGAAGTAATTGCAGTCACTTCATCGGACAAAGCAAAACTGTCGAAACAAATGTTTGTCAACTTATTACTGATGAGGAAACACTGCACGCACCGTTTTACGCTCAAAACTTTGCCATGGGTGATCTATCAGATTCAAATAGTGTACAAGGTTATGCACTTACACTAGCACGTGACTGGCAACCTTGGTTACATAACATCTCCCTTATGAAAGAAAACAGGATATAACACAGAACAGCTAAAGCCATATACCTATGTGTGTGTCCATCCGTGCACACCTAAAGCAGTCCAGCGAGTAACCATTGCGAAGACAGTCTCAGTGCTGTGACCATTGGATGCTCTTGATGTCGATGCCAGCCTTGGCCATCTCATAGAGCGGGCTCATCTCACGGAGCTTAAGCACCTGATGCACAGTGAGCTCAGTTGCTCTGTCGACCTCTGCCTCGGTGGTGAAGCGGCCTATGCCGAAGCGAATGGAGGTGTGTGCCATGTCCTCGTCCACACCAAGCGCCCGGAGCACATAGGAAGGCTCCAAGCTAGCACTGGTGCACGCACTGCCACTCGACACGGCCACCTCCTTGAGCCCCATCAGCAAGCTCTCCCCCTCGACATACGCAAACGACAGGTTCAGGTTGCCCGAGTAGCGGTGCTCCATGCTACCGTTGATGACAACGTCATCGACCTTGGCGCGGATGCCGTCAAGCAGGCGCTGCTGCAGTCCGGAAACCCGCCTCTCGTCGTAGTCCATCTCCTTGGCCGCAATTTCACAGGCAGCACCGAACCCAACAACGAGTGGGGTGGGGACGGTCCCGCTGCGGATGCCGCGTTCCTGGCCACCTCCGCTCATCTGCGGCTCGACGCGGATGCGAGGGCGGCGGCGCAGGTAGAGCGCGCCCACGCCCTTGGGCCCATAAATCTTGTGCGCGGACAGCGACATGAGCCCGATCCCCATCTGGTTGACATCGATCGGGATCTTCCCGAGCGCCTGCGCGGCGTCGGTGTGGAAGTGCACGCCCTTCTCGCGGCAGATGCGGCCGATCTCCTCGAGCGGCTGGACGACGCCGATCTCGTTGTTGACGGCCATGACGGAGACGAGCCCCGTGTCGGGGCGGATGGCGTCGGCGAGCTGGGCGAGGTCGACGAGGCCGTCGGGGCGGACGGGGAGGTAGGTGACGTCGAAGCCCTCCTGCTGGAGGTAGCGGCAGGAGTCGAGGACGCACTTGTGCTCGGTCTGGGTGGTGATGACGTGGCGGCGGCGGTCGCGGTAGAAGTGCATGACGCCCTTGACGGCGATGTTGTTGCACTCGGTGGCGCCCGAGGTGAAGAAGATCTCCCGGGGGTCGGCGCCGACGAGGGAGGCGACGCGCGCGCGGGCCTCCTCGACGGCGGCGTCCGACTCCCAGCCGTAGAGGTGGGTGCGGGAGTGCGGGTTGCCGTACTGGGAGATGTAGTAGGGGAGCATGGCGTCGAGGACGCGCGGGTCCACGGGCGTGGTCGCCTGCATGTCCATGTAGAGGGGGCGGCCCGAGATGCGCACGCCCTTGATGGTGATGGCGTCGTCGTCCTCCTCGGGGACGGCGGGGGGGTCGGCTGGCAGGGCGGCCGTGGAGAGGGCGCGGGCGGCGGTGAGGGTAGGTGCTGGGGGGAGGCGGCGGAGGAAGAGGGGGAGGAGGCGGCGGGAGAGGGCCATGGGTGCGGGTGGGGAGAGGTAGGATTCAGGAGGCGCCGCCTCGATGGATGCTCCCGTTTCAGGGGAGGGGCGATTTGGGGAATGGTTGTGCGGAGAGGAGACGAGACGGACAGGGCTTGTTGGGGGTGGAATGGATAGGCACGGCCGCACGGGCCAAGGCGGTGGAGGGGGGAAGTTGGACACGCAACGAAGCGCATCCTCATGACCGGCACAGATTCTCTGACTTACTGCCTCTGACTTTTCCCTGACTTTGAGCCCATCGCTGTCGCGTAGCCACGCGCCGGTTCGGCCCAGGTTTGGTGCCGGTGGACGAGTTGTTCCGGTAACGAAAGGTCGCGCTGCGTCCGCGTGGGCTCGGGTTAACGATGCAACAGTGTTACTTCTTTCTCGCGAAGTGCTCTCTAGGGTTCGGGCGTGGCTAGAGCGCTCGCGCGGGTTCCGATGGCCCGCACCGTGTGTTCCCACAGCATCGTGACAAAATCGACCGCCTCTGTGTCGGGAAGAAGATGAACAGGGACCTCGCAGCCATCGCCGGTTGAACCGCTGCCTCGGCCGCCCGCCTCGCCCTGCTTGATTCTCCTCCTCCGCAGGTCCGCCGTTGTCCCCAGACGTCCCTCTAACCCCACCCTTCTTGCCCGGCGCCGGTGACCCCGAACACCCTCACCCCCAAGTTAAGTTTCTTGCTCGTCTGCACCGCCTCCGACGTGGCTAGCTGCGGCTCCAGCTCTCGCCTTCCCTCAGTCGGGATGGGGAAGAAGAAGGAAGAGGATGGGGAAGGGTGGGGGTCGGGGCTCGTGAGGAATTGGGGAGAGCGGCGTCGCCGGCGCCCGACGCCATCTCTACCTGCTTCGTCTCCGGGAAGAGGTGAGCACGCGGGTGGACATAGAAATTGGGGAGAGGAGAGAATATTTTGGGGGAAGAATTGGGAGGAAGGAGAGACGTGGGAGGGAGAGAACCGCGTGGGTAGGCCCCACCAGACGACGCGTGCGAACCGCGGGAGCGATCGAGCGCTCGAGAGGGTGAATCAACGGGTCTCCGCCTCCTCTCTTTGGCGGGAGGGAGGTAGGGTGACCTCGGATCTACGCTCAATGTTGTTAAAAGGTTCTAAAGTTAGATTTTGGTTTTGGTTTCACAACAGTATTGATGAGGTGCTGGCGACGATGGCTCCTTGGAATAAGATCTCTCCTGCCTCGTCAACGTTTCGGCGTCAACGAAGGGTTATTAAGAGCAGGTGTTGGCAAATCTATTGGTTTACTTTAAATTTTGGCAATTAATGTGTCGTTTAAAGGAAATTGCCGCAGGTCTATGGTGGCATATGTTCGATCTATTCGTCCGTTTTGGTCTACAATAAGGTTACAACCCTCTAGATTGGTGGTGAAGCTTTACGAGCCTGTGATTGGGGTGTGTCCCTAGCCGATATTCTATCACCGATTATTCGATCTCGTTGTTCGCGGCGAGTGACTACTGCGGTTTTCAAAGACTTGGTCGGACGAGGGTGTTTTCAAAGACTTGCCGGCCAGCCTAATTGCGTGCGAGATGGGCCAGAAATATTCACGTGGTCCAGGGTTGCAGGAGCAGTGTGCTGGACGAGCGACTAGCAAACAGGCATCAGCAGGCCATATCACCACCAGCAGCGTTAGACGGCTGCGCTGGCTCACCACCAGCAGCGTTAGACGGCTGCGCTGGCTGAAGCCCCGCGTGCTGGGCCGGCATATTTTTTCTTTTTTCTTTTCTTTTCTGTTTCTGATTTCGTTTTTCTTTTTTTGTTTTATTTTGTGTTTTTGTTTTTTCCTTTTTCTTTTCTTTTTCGTTCTCTAACTTTTTAATTTTATATTTCTTTTCTATTTTTTCACCTTTTATGATTTTGAGAAATGTTTTCAAAATTGTCCAAATTTAAAATTTGTTCATATTCAAAAATTGTTTAAATTCAAGATTTTGTTCATATACGGAAATTGTTCTGATTAAAAATTTGTTCACATATGAAAAATGGTAAAATTAAAGTTTTTGGTCATATTCAAAAATTATTTCAATTCAAAATTTGTTCACATTCGAAAATTGTTCCAATTCAAGATTTTGTTCATATTCGAAAATGTTTGAATTCAAAATTTATTCAAATTAATAAATTGTTCCAATTCAAGATTTGTTCATATTTAAAAATTGTTCAGAATTAAAATATGTTCAGATTTAAAAAAATATTCAAATTAAAAAATGTTTAGAATTGAAAATTGTTCATATTTAAAAAATATTTAGATTATATAAACAATGTACTACTTTTGTTGGGCCACATTTGCTGCGGCACGTGCAAGGTTTCCTTCGGGCCGCGGGTGCCTGTAGCGCCGCTCGCGGGCGCTATATAGGATCTCCCATCAGCAGTCACAGGGAAATTTTGACAAAAAAGACCACTTCGACGAATGAATTGTCAAAAAAGACCACCTACCGAACGAATTGTCAAAAAGGACCACATGTACCGTGGCGGCATGCTGGCCAAAGCGACACGTGGCAAAGGCCGCCACGGCTGACGGCGGCCATGCCTGCCACCGGCCACGACGACATGTCACTCTCCATGCATGCTGATCAATGAACAGTGCATCGTTTTGTAGTGTATAGAGTTAGCTACGAAAATTTGTCGAATTTGTCTTTTTTACTGAGCCCAAAATATGAAGTTTTTTGCAGTGAATTTTTGCACGATCATAGTGCATAGAGTTAGCTACATCCAATATTTCTTTTTCGACTTTTTTGAGATGTTTTTTAAAAAATTCAAAACGGACTACGTAGACGGTTCATGCGCCCGGAAGCAGATGCCTGCATGCATGCACGTCTCGCCAGCGTGCCGCCGTGGCCCGTGGCGGCCTCGGACGCCGCCGTCAGCCGTGGCGGCCTTTGCCACGTGTCGCTTGGCCAGCATGCCGCCACGGTGTAGGTGGTCATTTTTGACAATTAGTTCGGGAGGTGGTCTTTTTTGACAATTCATTCGCTGAAGTGGTCTTTTTTGTCAAAATTTCCAGCCAGAGGTACATCGATCGATCGATCCTTCAAAGAAAGATCCATCTCTCACATAGTACAAAGGTACGCCGCTCTTCCGTTCTTCGTGACTTCGTCAGTTCGCCGGCGTCGCCCGTCGCCAGATTGTTTCAGTTGCCGATTCGGCGGAGAGACAAAAAATAAGGGTATTATCTACCGCTACCAAATCTCCAATGCGATGCACACCCTGTTTGGAAATTCTAATCTGCTTCTCAAACTGTAGGGCACTAGCGCCTAGGGTTCTTAATTGGGTTGGGAATTGGAGTACTTGGACAGAATAATTATTGATGATCACAACATTTGTGAGGGAGTCACATTGATTTTGGATTATTCTTGTACAGCCGGACGCACAAGCAGTGTTCACAGTGTCAAGTAAGTTGAATTCTCTACCTTGCAATCCAAGTAGCAAGTACACCTGGTTACTTTTTTCTTTGTGCAAATTTAAATTATCCTGATTAATTCTCTTGTAAAATATTGGCATATTACAGGAGAAGCTGAATTCATAGAAAGGTTTCTAAGAAAAAGGGGACTTCAACACAAGATAAAAATGCTGGCCCATCAAATGAACGGATGATGCCCCGTCCCATTAACCGGACAATGCCCCGGTCCCGCCATGGCGCCATCACCACATGAGCAAAATGATGCCTGTGACACAAGAACAAGATTCTTTCGATAAAATAGGGAATTCATCTCAAGCTCTCTCAGAAAATGGTGGACACAAGGAAACATGTTTGCTATCCTTTGGTATATCGACTACTGAAGCTAGTATTAGGCTTGCCTGCTACTGTTGAGAGACGTTTTTCAGCTATGAGAATTGTGAAAACATCTTTGCTCAATTGTCTTAGTGACGACGCTTTGCAATACAATCTCATTTGTTAAGTGGAGAAGGTTGAAATGAGGAAGGTTAACAGTGATTCGGCGATTGATCGCTTTGAGGCCATGAAATAACGTAGAAAAACCTTTTTTCAGGTAATGGTCTTAACTTATTAATTTAGTACACAATTCTGTTTAATATGTTTCTAATTTAGAATTGTCTTTCCTTTGTAGGCAATTGAGGTCTATTGCCGCATTTCCTGCCGCCATGAGTACTTTTTCGTAGGCTGGAATCTTTGATGCTTATCTATTTATTTTTATGACCGACTATTATTTCAAGTGAACATCTTAATTTTTGATTTTGGTAAGCATTTCATACCCCTCATTATATTTATATTGAATTTCTAAGTGTGTTACTAGAATCCTTAGCCCTTGTTTGGCAGAACGGTTTTCACCGGTTTTTCGTGTATTATCCGGGCCATCATAAAAACACCAAAACACACGACGAGTCGCCATTTGGCAGGCCGGTCTTGTCGGGCTCAGTCCGAGAAAACCCAGCAAGACACGTCGACCCGACATGTATTCGAGACACTAGCACCCCCTCGCGTTTTGGCGTTGGTGGCACACGACGCCTCGCACCGACTTACCAGCGACACTCGATCTGCTCCCGTGTGACGCCGCGGACGCTGCTGCCGACGACAGCGGCTCCTCCATCTCCCAGCTATCCGGAAGCAACGACTAGTCCTTTTTATCCTGCTGAGCCCAGTACTTCTCATCTAACGCCGCCGATGCCACCGGCGCCGAGCTCCTTCTGCCGCCCCGCTTCTCCGGCAAATCTAGAATTTTCCCCTATAAGTCCTATTCCAACCTCGCACTCTGCTCTCTCATGTACTGGTAGATGCCGACTGGTAGTTGAGAGTGGCATGAGATCCGGTTCTTCATCTCTCCGTGAGATCCAGTTCTTGTTACCTTTAGTTCTCGGTTGCCTCCGTGAGGTTTAGCTATTGTTTTATGTGCTGCTAATACCGATGTCTGAACTTGAACTTTCTAGGCTCCATGATTGTACGAGACCGCAAGTTTTTTCATTGTAGCAACCCCTGCATACCTAACAACATTTTAAGAGAGGATTTGTAGGGAATTACTCCCTCCGTTTCATAATATAAGATGTTTTAGGTTGTACATGTGTTGTCTAGATTCGGACTAAAAAATGTGCACATGTGCACTAAAATATGTCTAGATACATGTGTATGTGTGTGAATGTAGAAAGAGCTAAAACGTCTTATATAGTGGAACGGAGGGAGTAGTATGGAAGAGGATTTGAACGGATTGGGTGAAGGACGTGTTTTCACCCAAAACACTAGGGATAATATTCTTAAAAACACCCTCATCTCTACCTTCCAAACGAAGGCCTTAGTATTGCTCTTGGTATATTAATGAACATGGCACACCCGAACATTTTTGTCGTGGGTCTGCCCCTGATTCCTTGTGGCAAATATGCAGAGGATACTCGCGCATATTTTTTTGAAGGAAGGCAGTCAGTGCTACTTCGTTTCACTAAGAGAAGCCGGGACAAATGCCAGAACAGAGAACAAAAGTAAGTAATATATACAGGTAAGGGAGGACCAAACAAAGGTGGTCTAGGAAAGAAACAAAAAAGGGGAGGGTACAAGATTTTCAAGTACCCTCACAGAAAGTTAAGGGACTTAATCTCCTGTCAGTCTCGACGCGCCAAGAACCCCACAGCCTTCCAGTGGTTCATCTCAATTATAATGTTGTAAGCTAGACACTGGACCAAGGTCGCTTTGTCGTTGAAGACACAGTTGTTTCTTTCTTTCCAGAGGAGCCACCAAGTAATGAGAGCCAGGGATCTCCACCTGTCAACATTAGGCGCAAGGGTGGTAGAAGACATCTCCTGCCACCAATCTTGAAGCTGCTCACGGAGTGGATCATGTGCCAAGCTTGGAGGAAGAGATTGCCGAGCAAGAACGTCTCGCCAAACTTGATGGGAGTAAGAGCATGTGTGCACAACGGTTTCTGGATGTATATGGCATAGTTTGCATACTGGGTCATAAGGCCAGCCCCTCTTGGCCAAATTATTCGCGGTCAAGGTCTTGTTATGCATCAGCAGCCAAGCGTGCAGACGACACTTTGGGGTAGCTCTTGTTTTCCATATCTGTGACATGATTGTTGAAGGAATGTGTCCCAAGAGCTGAGCATGGTAGGCCCACGAAGCCGTGTACTTGCCACTGCTAGTCAGGCGCCAAGTGAGCTTGTCATCTTCATTATAAAAATAAAATAATAGGCTCCCTCTTGACTAGGAGGTCCCAAAGCAGGAGATATTCAATAAGTACGGCTAAGGAGGGATTACTCTTGATGTTTGAAATCCAAGCCTTGTTTGTCAATGCTTCTCTGACATTTGTTTTTTTCTGTCTGGAGTGCTTCTAGAGGTTGGGGAAACGAACAGCCAGAGGTCTACCATCGATCCAATGGCTGGTCCAAAAGGATGTTGATATACCGCTATGGATCTGTATGGTTGTTGCCGCCTGGAAGAGGGCCACCACATTCTTATCTGTAGGCAAGGGAGTCCAGTCCAGGGTTTAGATGTATCTGTATATTGCTGCCACAACCAGCGAACTCTGAAGGCCACACTCTGTATATTGAGGTCAGGAATCACTAAACCTCCCAGCTCTTTTGGAAGGCAGACAGTGGACCAGTTGACCAGGCACTTGCCACCATTGACTTTATCCGATCCGGCCCACAGGAAAGCACGACGAAGTTTATTCAGTTCCTTATGCAGCCACTTAGGTGTAAGAGAGTCATGAGCTGGTAAGCAGGAAATGCAGAGAGCACCGAATTGACAAGGGTTAGGCGTTCTGCCATGGAGATCCACTTAGCCTTCCAACAAGAAAGTTTCTTTAAAAACTTGTGAAGGAGGTGCTGGTATGTAGCCCTTTTCAGCTTCGTATCAGACAAAGGCAACCCAAGATACTGACATGGGAAATTCTCAAACTTGCAACTATTATTTGCTGTGAAGCCAAGGTCCACGGAACCACAAGCAATGGGCAAGATGCTGCTTTTTGCCACATTGGTGTGAAGGCCTGTAGTATTTTCAAACAGCTGAAGAATGGCAAAGGTTGCTTGCAGATCTTGGCAGTCTGTATGAAGAAAGATTACGACATCGTCAACGTATATAGATGTTCTGAATTTCAATATTTGATTGCCAATTGGGGGTAGCAGCAGGTCTTCTTGAGCTTTCTCTAGCAATCTGCCAAGACAGTCAATTACCAGGACAAAGAGGAGTGGCGACAGGGGGAGTTGACAATCACGCTAATTTTGTTCTAGCTCCATTGATGGCCGGTGGCAACGGCAACTCGCGCGCCTACTCCTCCAGTATACTGAATGTGCAAAGGACTTCCAATTTGATAATGAATGAAAACATAGTAGGTATTATACTTTTTAAAATCAGAGGGAGCTAGTATAACGCTCGAGTCACAAATCAGACTGTTATCATTATGACATGCACAGTAACTGCAAAAGCTATAACATTCAAGAACCAGAAGAGGTAGAGAACCAAGAGGTAGAACCCCACCAGCGGGAAACGACGCCCACTGTGCCTTCTCATGCGCACACGGTCTACCCCAGTTCGGGCACGGAACAGCAGACGCACGCTGGTGACGGTCGGTGCCGGCATAGCCCACACGAAGCTCAGCGCGACCATGGAGCCGAAAGGCACCGCGAAGATGCTCCACACGAACCTTTTGATCATGGGAGAGTGATCCAACCCCAGGATGACGGCGGCCATGAAAGCCAGGAGCATGCCCATGAGCGCCCACCAGAGGAAGAAGAGGGCCAAGCGTATCCACGCCATACTCGACCTCGATGTGCCCCTCCCGTAGATCAGCAGCATGGTCGCGATCATGGAGCAGGCGACCGTCGAGGTGTCGAGCGTCAGGAAGGTTTTGTAGTGGCGCGTTCCCCCGAGGTTCGGCACTCCATTGGAGTCGTATCCGCCAGGCACGTTTGCCATGGCGGTCAAGGCGATGGTGGCGATGAGCACCGCCACAATGCCTAGGTTCTTGGACAATTTTTCGACCCATTCATTCACCGCGTTTCTCCTCCACACGGGTATGCGATCCTGGCGTTGCGTACCGATCCAAGCTTCACGGGCTGACAGCTTGAGCACGAAGCTGATCTGGAACAGGAAAACGGCAGGACAAGTTACTGCTAAAATATAGATGCAGTTTTGTCAATCTTCTTGACAAGAACAAACAGTGTGCAAATAAGTTTGTTCACATGCTTAGTCAGTGCTTTACCATGGGTAGGAAGCTGGTAACATCTGACACGAGGTCAAATGGCGTTCTCCCTTCATTGTTAGCAATGTTCAACTCGATGTACTCGCTCTCCAGAATTGCAAGCTGTGGCTTTCCAGCAATCACGGCCGTGTGCAGCGGCGTGTTCCCGTTATTGTCTTGCTCGTTCACTAGCCCGCCGGCGAACGGGCTGCCGACGACATATTTGACTACAGATTCATGGCCGCGCTCGATGGCAACATGGAGAAAGTTTCTACCGTTCATGTCGGTAACCTCTGCTGTATCCGGGCAGGCTTGTAAGATGTCGTGGATGATTTCTACATGGCCCATCCATGTCGCGATATGCAGAGTCGTGAAGCCTTGTTCGTCTTGGATATATAGAGCTGAGGGCACAAATCTAATAAGCTGGCTGATGATCTCGCTGTCGCCGTCGGAGGCAGCATAATGCAGCGGAGTACTTCCCAATCCATCAGTTCCATTTGCCAGATTCAGATTCTGATCCTGATTCCATGTCAATATATCCTGTGTAATTTCTGCAAAAGTCTAAATATTAGACTGCAGACCTGACCCAAACCGACTGCGTGTACGACCCGTATTTCAAGCGGCCCTTCTCGACTCGAGAAAAGTGGGGAAAAAAAATCTTGAATATAGGTTTTGTTATAATCGGTGTGTCTGCATAATTCATTAAACAATATGGCCATTTATCCACGGTGCGGAAAAGAAAAGGGACAAGCAACTTCAGGTCAGTGAAAACTGCAGCATCTACTTTTACACAAAATCGCTCTCTTTTTTATATAGGTCGCAGGTTGAGCTTCTGACTAACTGGAATCGTACTTTAGGATGATGTCAATAATTAGCAGAACCGACCTACGTATTCCATGTCATGTTCTTGTACAACCCACGAATTATCATATTTTCCGATAAATTTTGGAACCGGAAGCGAAGACTTGATAGGGTCAACGACTAACCTGCGCTTTGCAGAACCGCTGCGTGCAGAGCATTCTGCCCGTTGGGACCAGACGCGGAGGCAATTGCCCCATGCTGAACCAGACTACCAGAGCTCTCACGATGTCAACGGAGCGGCTTATCACGGCGAGAAACAGCGGCGACTCCCCAGCCTGGTTTACAACGGTCAACAACGCCGGAGCAAAATCCATGATCAGCGGCATCAGCCTCTCCACCACCGCATGGTGCCCGTGCCCGCGCCGCCTCATGCAACACCGTGTCCCCTCTGTTGTTCGCCTGCAGGCTGCAGCAGAACCTGCTCAAGTGCCACCTAGGGCTCGGCGCGGTCCCCGTCGCCCAGCCGGAGAGATGTCGGGCGTGGTGGAGGCAGCTGCGGAACACGCAGCGGTGAAGGGTGCAAAGAATCTGCCGGAAGAAGAGGAGAAGAAGCCACCGGAGGAAGAGGAGAAGAATCCGGGGGAGGAGGGCAAGAAGGAGCCCCTGGTACGGTCCCTTTTTCCCGGCTCCAGAGCTTAATCAGTTGATGTGTAGCTTCCTTTACGCTATAGTGGTACCCAAGTTCGTTCCGAACCATTGGCTTGTGCTATTTGTTTTGTGGTTAATTCGGTATCTCCTGGTCTCAAGAAGCTATCTCTTCATGTCTGCTGTAGTAGTATCAAAATTGGTGCGCATGCTGTATTTGTTTATGACCTGGAAACTCGTTTGTAGGATAGGTAGAGTTGGTGATTTGCTTCTTTTATTTTTCTATGCTGGGAAGTAACTGGTTTAAGCAGATAGTTGTTATCAAAAGTATGCCTTACAATTGTATCCCATACATTGCCACAATATCCTGTCAGCGCCAATGAAATTGTTCTATAATATTGATCTTTATGCTGTGAGCCATCTTTCTTCTATCCTGATCGATTTCTTCCTTCCAGAGCTTAATCAGTTGAAATTGGGGTGTAAACATGTGGTCTAGATCCTCTGTTTTGGTGGAGCTTTCGAAGTTCTGAAACTTGTACCTATATCAGTACATTTCTTAATCCATTAGCAACATATTTTCAACTAGAGTGCAGACCAAATTTTGTACCTTGAGTACCTTGTATAGGCTTTAGAGAGGTCCGTAGTGAAAGTGTAATTATGCATGTTTTTATGTTCTTTAGAAGTAGGACTAAGAATCTTCCTGCCATCGTAGTACTCTTGGTTCAGTTGCATAAAGGAGAATATTTTCAGTGTTAAAGCATGTGTATATGATTTTTTAGTACTGTGTATACTGAGTATACTAGAAGTCTGCTTCTTCATCTAACACCATGTCCTGTAGTACATATACATGTGTACTGATTCATCTCTGTAAATACACAAAACATTTGCTTCTTCTGCGTCTCTGTACATATACATGGCCGGGCATCCTATCTTCAGGCTATAGAACTGAATTGTAATGTTTGGTCAGGTCAGAGCACGCACTGGATTGTAATGTTTGGTCAGGTCACTGATGGTGTCTTGTTTTGGTCAAGTAGGAAGGTAGTCTTTTGCCTGTATGTGCAAGTGACCATCTCATTCCAACATAAAACGAAGCGGCCACTGTAAGATTCAAGTGACAATTTAAGTGAGCTTCTGTTCTGCAGTCTAATGAAATGCCAAAATAAAATTCTCTTAAATTGCTTCTACTAACCAGTACTCCCTCCGTTCCAATTTAATTGACTTGATATACACCACATGTGGATGTATCTGGACTTGTTACATGTCTATATACATCCATATTTGATGTATAGCAAGTCAATTAAATTGGAACGGAGGGAGTACCAGTGTGGTGTGCTAATATCAGTTGAATACATGTATATTAGAAGTCTGCTTCTTCATCTAACACCATGGCATGTAATACATATACATGTGTACTGATTCATCTGTGTAAATACACAAAACATTTGCTTCTTCTGCCGAGGTGAACTGCGTCACCCTCCTCGATGCCGATTAAACGACCTAGCTTCCTGGACTTAGCTGTTTGAGTAAACACACACATAGTGTAGCTTATTAATTTGCAAATTGTCATGATCCATAAAGATTATTTTTCTCAAGCAATTGATTTTAATTGCCTTTGTCATAAATTGTAGGGAACCCAAATTCTAATTCAGAAAACCAGTTGACATGATGGATCATGAAGGATGTAAGGTAACCTTTTCAACTCGCTGGATAATGATATATATGTATGTTTTTGTTTGAGAGCAGAGCACGGAGAATGATATATATGTATGTTTTTGTTTTGATTTGTTCTTACTGCTATGTAGTGATTTTACAATTCTTTTTCGAGCAAGTCAGCTTGTCGCATTATTACCCTAGAAAGGAATGATACAACAAGAATCTATGGTAGGATGTGTCTACTGTCTAGCACTGTACTTACTGAATAAATAATTTGTTCTCTGAATTTTGATGAAATACTCATCCTGAAAACCCGTGTTGCAGTATCATGTTGTAACTTGTAAGCATGGGGCCTAGAACCTACTGTATTTCCTTAAAAACATGTAGATGTAACTTCATCACGCATTGGGAGGAGCTTACAGAATTCAACTGCATATACTCATCCAAACACCAGGACTTAACGAAATTGTGCATGTTCTTGTAAATAGTGGTCTATACCATCAGACGCTTGTGGGAAGAAATGGTTTTATCTATAATTTCCAGTTCAAGGTTTAAAAGCGAAGGGTAGGATCTGTTCAGTGTTTTGTACTTTATTTATGTACTTACTGAATAAATAATTTGTTCTCTGAATTTTGCAGCTGTGAAGAAAACTGAGACGGAGAGGCTGAGAGCTGATGCATGCTAGTCTTCACTGAAAGCAAGTTGAAATGCTAGCTGAACTTGATTGTGTAATAATAAGCATAGCTACTGTCACTACAGGAATGACTAACAGTGCCGACGGCCAGAACCTGTGCCGACGGCTATTTATCGGGGCCGTCGGCACAGGGCCGTATCAGCACCAGCCGTTCGCAAGGCCGTCGGCAAAGAAACGGCCGTCGGCATAGATGTTCTATCCCGACGGCCCCCGTCGGGACACAGTCAGCTGGCCGTCGGCACAGGCCTCTACCGTTTTTTTTACATTTTTACCCTAATCTTCTTTTTTATGTATCTATTTATTACTCTCAATTAAGTTTAATATGTTTCATTCATATTCTATGTACATAGCTACGCCGAATAGCGGTTTCCACCCACATAAAATAACGTCGCGAATAATTGTATATGCCGGAGCGTCGGAACCCCACCAAAACCTAGCTTGATGCATACCATATGTGTACAAGTGTTTTGGGTGATTCAAATGTCCAATAATCTACCCCGGTGTGTGACCGGCTTCACTTTCTCTCTAGTGAGTTTCTGCACTTAGAGGTGAAAACTCCCACTTCGGACGAAACGGGGGCAATTTTGTAAAAACTTGTGATAAAAGTTGGTTTCGCATGTGCCTATGGCCTAACCTAACACAACCAGGCAAAAAAGTCCACTGGCCTACCCCCTTTCGACGCACGTCTATGGGGGTAGACGAAAACGTTAGGGTTTTTCCAGCGGATTCAGGGTTTCGCCGAAGCGGGGCCCCGGAGCGTCGGAACCCCAACCAAAACCTAGGTTGTGCCATACCATATGTATACAAGTGTGTTGTGTGTTGTAAATGTGCAATATCCTACTCCGGGGTGTGACCGGCTTCACCGACTTCACTTTCTCTCTAGTGAGTTTCTGCACTTAGAGGTGAAAACTCCCACTTCGGACGAAACGGGGGCAATCTTGTAAAAACTTGTGATAAAAGTTGGTTTCCCATGTGCCTATGGCCTAACCTAACACAACCAGGCAAAAAAGTCCACTGGCCTACCCCCTTTTGACGCACGTCTATGGGGGTAGACGAAAACGTTAGGGTTTTTCCAGCGGATTCAGGGTTTCGCCGAAGCGGGGCCCCGGAGCGTCGGAACCCCAACCAAAACCTAGGTTGTGCCATACCATATGTATACAAGTGTGTTGTGTGTTGTAAATGTGCAATATCCTACTCCGGGGTGTGACCGGCTTCACCGACTTCACTTTCTCTCTAGTGAGTTTCTGCACTTAGAGGTGAAAACTCCCACTTCGGACGAAACGGGGGCAATCTTGTAAAAACTTGTGATAAAAGTTGGTTTCCCATGTGCCTATGGCCTAACCTAACACAACCAGGCAAAAAAGTCCACTGGCCTACCCCCTTTCGACGCACGTCTATGGGGGTAGACGAAAACGTTAGGGTTTTTCCAGCGGATTCAGGGTTTCGCCGAAGCGGGGCCCCGGAGCGTCGGAATCCCAACCAAAACCTAGGTTGTGCCATACCATATGTATACAAGTGTGTTGTGGGTTGTAAATGTGCAATATCCTACTCCGGGGTGTGACTGGCTTCACCGACTTCACTTTCTCTCTAGTGAGTTTCTGCACTTAGAGGTGAAAACTCCCACTTCGGACGAAACGGGGGCAATCTTGTATAAACTTGTGATAAAAGTTGGTTTCGCATGTGCCTATGGCCTAACCTAACACAACCAGGCAAAAAAGTCCACTGGCCTACCCCCTTTCGACGCACGTCTATGGGGGTAGACGAAAACGTTAGGGTTTTTCCAGCGGATTCAGGGTTTCGCCGAAGCGGGGCCCCGGAGCGTCGGAACCCCAACCAAAACCTAGGTTGTGCCATACCATATGTATACAAGTGTGTTGTGTGTTGTAAATGTGCAATATCCTACTCCGGGGTGTGACCGGCTTCATCGACTTCACTTTCTCTCTAGTGAGTTTCTGCACTTAGAGGTGAAAACTCCCACTTCGGACGAAACGGGGGCAATCTTGTAAAAACTTGTGATAAAAGTTGGTTTCGCATGTGCCTATGGACTAACCTAACACAACCAGGCAAAAAAGTCCACTGGCCTACCCCCTTTCGACGCACGTCTATGGGGGTAGACGAAAACGTTAGGGTTTTTCCAGCGGATTCAGGGTTTCGCCGAAGCGGGGCCCCGGAGCGTCGGAACCCCACCAAAACCCACTAGTACAGAACGATACTAAGGATACCCCTCTATGGAAACGGCAGCAAAAAAACAACGGTAAAACGACAATGTGCACGGAAAATTAGATCCCGCGCCCGCAAATTGCGACACATCGGAAACGGTTAAATTAATTCAACCGTTTGCAATGTGAATCCACGATATCGGACACGGTTAAAATTCTGACCCGTATGCAAACTGAATCGGTATAGTAAAAAAACTCTGAAACCCTAGCCACCGATCTTATCCCATCACTCTCCTTCCTCTCCCACAGAGCCGCACGCGCCTGATCCCCCTTCTCCATCCATCCTCACACCTATCTCGTCCTTGTTGCCGGCCACCTCCATGGACGAGGCGGTTGTCCCTGAGCAAATCGACGAGCTCCTACGGCAGCGGTCCTCAAGCAGATCCATTAGCTCCGGCGGCGGTCCTCAAGCAGATCCGTTAGCTCCGACGGCAATCCCTCAACGTCGCCGACGAGCATGGACGAGGCGTGCGACGATGGCCTCCCGCGAGCAGGATGGCGCGGCGTCCAGATCCGCGCGGGACGAACACGCTACTGCTGCCATGGCGGCCGATCTGGTGCGAGCCCGACCGACGATGCAAAAGGCGATCGACTACGCCCGCGCTTTGCTCCAGTTTGGGTACCCGCCACCGCTAGATCCCTCCACCTGCGGCTTCTTCAGCACAAGGTACACAACCAGAATAATTTTAGTATTTAATCAAGATGTAGGTTGCACGATATGGTTTTTTAAATTGATCTGAGGAATAGCGTTGTATAATCAAGTCGGCCACCAGGTACCACCGTAAAAGTATTCCACTGCTGGCCGAGCAGAGTACGTACACTTCGTTGAGTAGTACTGTGTAGCTAATCGATTTAGCTAGCTCATTTCGTTGAGTACTGCTGTACTAGTAGTAGCTAATCGGTTTAGCTAGCTAGTTTAAGACCGATACTGGTTGTTCGGTTGGCTTTGGAATTGCTGCAGGGCACATTAAGTACTTGTAAATTTGTTTTAGTTGTCTATGGAATTTTAATCGATTCAATAATACTTGTAATTTAATTTGTAAACTTGTAATCTGTAGTGAATAACTGAATATTGATATTTCTTGTTGCCCTCTGGACAATTATTTGTGTTGAAATCCTTAATATTTGTGTTGTAGGCACTTATCCAGCTGTCTGCTTGGGTGCTTCCGCCTTTTTGATCCAGCTGCTTGCTTGGGTGCTTCCTCCTTTTGATCCAGCTGCTAGCTTAGGTGCTTCCTCCTTTTTGATCCAGCTGCTTACTTGGGTGCTTCCGCCTCCTTTTTGATCCAGCTGCTTGCTTGGGTGCTTCCTCCTTTTTGATCCAGCTGCTTGCTTGGGTGAGCTGCTTGGCTTGGGTGCTTCCGCCTTTTTGATCCAGCTGTATTGAATGTCTGTGAGCCGGCTAATTCCTGCTGTGAGCCGGCTGCGAGCCGGCTATTTTTTTTAATATTTAATAACCACATCAGAAACGGTTATATATTATGCCCGTTGCTAAACTTATTGCAAACGATCAAAATCTCCGTTGCCATTGTGAGGCTTCACATCAGTGACAGAGGCGGGGACACGGACCCTTTCTCCGTTGCCGATGGGCTTTTTGGCCCGTTTCCGATGTGTTGTCCTGTACTAGTGACCTAGGTTGTGCCATACCATATGTATACAAGTGTGTTGTGTGTTGTAAATGTGCAATATCCTACTCCGGGGTGTGACCGGCTTCACCGACTTCACTTTCTCTCTAGTGAGTTTCTGCACTTAGAGGTGAAAACTCCCACTTCGGACGAAACGGGGGCAATCTTGTAAAAACTTGTGATAAAAGTTGGTTTCCCATGTGCCTATGGCCTAACCTAACACAACCAGGCAAAAAAGTCCACTGGCCTACCCCCTTTCGACGCACGTCTATGGGGGTAGACGAAAACGTTAGGGTTTTTCCAGCGGATTCAGGGTTTCGCCGAAGCGGGGCCCCGGAGTGTCGGAACCCCAACCAAAACCTAGGTTGTGCCATACCATATGTATACAAGTGTGTTGTGTGTTGTAAATGTGCAATATCCTACTCCGGGGTGTGACCGGCTTCACCGACTTCACTTTCTCTCTAGTGAGTTTCTGCACTTAGAGGTGAAAACTCCCACTTCGGACGAAACGGGGGCAATCTTGTAAAAACTTGTGATAAAAGTTGGTTTCCCATGTGCCTATGGCCTAACCTAACACAACCAGGCAAAAAAGTCCACTGGCCTACCCCCTTTCGACGCACGTCTATGGGGGTAGACGAAAACGTTAGGGTTTTTCCAGTGGATTCAGGGTTTCGCCGAAGCGGGGCCCCGGAGCGTCGGAACCCCACCAAAACCTAGGTTGTGCCATACCATATGTATACAAGTGTGTTGTGTGTTGTAAATGTCCAAGATCAACCATTGTACGGAGAAAAGTTCGGGGTAGAGATGCGGGCCCACCAGACTAGGGTTTGGCTGGAAAAGGATAATCGGAGCGCCGGAATAATTTGCGTGTGGCCCTACCATATAATACAATAAATTATAATAAAACTGTATTTCAGTTATAATGGAATAAATTATAATATTTAAAATGTTAATAAAATAGCTAATAATAGGAAAAATAAAAAAATACCCGTCGGCATAGGCTTCTCTTATCTACTTTGGGTGGCCAGGGCGCGCGGTCGACAGTTTCTTCCCCAAATCGACCACGCGCCCGAGCTCTTCCCCTCCGTCGCCGCCGCCCCCGACCCACCCCGAACTCTTCCCCTCCGTCGCCGGCGCCCCCGACCCACCCCGAGCGCCGCCGCAGCCCGTCACCGCACCACCGCTCGCCGGCCTCCTCCACTCCGTCGCATCTCCCCAACACCGGCCTCCTCCACTCCGTCGCGTCTCTCCCCCACCCGTGCGCCGCCGCTCCGCTCTGGCCGTCCCACCTCCTTCTCCCACCTCCTCCTCCACGCCTCCTCCGTCCACCGTCCACCCCGACGTCCACCCTCCACCACGACGCCGCCCACCCTCCACCCCGACGCCCGCTGCTTCCTCCCGTCTCCACCACATCCTCCACTGCTCCCCTGCTACTCGGTCGCCTCAGATCCCAACAAGGAGCACGCCCCGCCGTCGGAGCAGCATCTCCCCCTCGCAGGAGCGCCCATGGCTACTCCCTGCAGCTCGGTAAGCCACATTTCCTCTCTTTTTCTTTTTTGTACTTTAGTTTACTATTTGTTGCAGACTATAAACCATGTTAGTTAAGCAATATAGTTAGATTAGGACAAAAAAATCATGTTTTGCATTAATTTTCGGTTGTTTAGCTACTAGGCAAACTTGTGAATTTGTGTAAGAACAATAATTGCTAACCTTTGTTCATTTTGTACACTAGGCCCCGTCGTGACCACCTCGCTGATCCGATTCCGTGTGGAGCGTGAGAGTGGGGATTGTCGACGGAGGGTGTCGGCGGAAGATCTTCTTCGCCGTCGATCACGCTTCAAGGGTAAGAAATCACGTAGGCCTGCTTTTTTTTATCTATGCTTCCTTGACTAACCCTGACTAACCCGTGTATCAAATGCTTTTACTTAACTAAGTATCATGTCGGAGCCGGAGCGAAAGTTTCGTGGTGTTCATCGGAGACCCACGAAGATCCCGACTTGGGCAGCTCAGATCACAGTGGATCACAGGAAGATCCAGCTTGGTACTTTCAGGTGCCCGTGGCAGGCGGCCCGCGCCTACGACTGCGCGACGGTCCAGCACTTTGGGGCGAGAGCGATCCTCAACTTTGAGGATGAGCGGAGCGTGGCGCATATGTTAGCGCCAGATGGCATGAGGATCGCGACGAAGGCCGAGGAGAGGGAGCACCGGCAGGCAGAGAGGCTGCTCAGGGCGCTGACCCCTTGGTCAAGGATCTCCTCCTTGATCCCCAGGTGATGGCGGTCCAGTACCAGGTCTTCAGCGAGAGCCGGCAGCAGCGCGGGCAGGGCGAGGCCGGCCCCTCCGGCACGCAGCAGCAGGGCGAGGACTCTAGCAGCAGCCCGTCCTCTTGTTGGGACCGCTTGGACGACGCCACTGACACCGGCGCGAGTCGAGTTTAGGATGTCTATCATCCTACCTGTCGTACTACTAGACTTATCTTGCTACCTGTTGTACTGCTAGACTTATCATACATGCTACCTATGTATTATTGTGCTACTTGTCTATATGTGTTATGTTTAGCTAATATGGTTACATCGTTCTATGGTTTATTCTGTTTTATGTTTAATTATTAGGTAAAATGGAGAGATATTTGCTTATATATTTCGATTGTTTGTACTTTTTAGATGACGTAGCTTCCCGCCAGCCAGCACCGTCGGTCCCGCGCGTCGTCGCGGCTTCTCCAGCTGAGGAGGGGCCGCCTCGGTGCCCTTTGTTTTGTCGCCCTCTTCCGGAGCACGTCCTCGACCTTCTCCGGCCACCGATCACGCTTCGAGGGTATAAATCTTTCGCCTCTCTTGCTGCATAGGTTTATTTTGGTCTAGATCACCCAGTCAGTCGCGTAACCCGAGTCAGATCCCATCCGGAAGGGTTACAAATTTATAAATATGCAGGATTGTCCATCTTTGCATATTTATAACCGTAACACTTCCGGGTTGTCCTGTTGGACAGTCCGAGTACGTGTAGATCGGGTCGTGTTCCATGTTCTACCCCTTCCTGAGACGTAATTTCGGCAGCACCTCCCTGTTGTTCTTCGGATGCACACCCTCTCGGCTTGACAAGCTCGAGACGTGTATTCTGAAGAACAGCGGGGAGGTGCTGCCGAAATTCCGTCTCGGGTTGGGGTAGAACATGGAACACGGCTCGATCTACACGTACTTGGGCGGGATAGGCCCTCCTATTAGAAGTGTAGGTGAACCCTTGCATGATGTAAAGATTAAAATTTGACCGTAATTAATCTGGTGACACTAAATCATTTTATTATTACTTGGTGCATATTAAAAGACTGCGTGGTTGTTTCGCTCCCAATAAAGCAGAGGATGGCTGATAATGGGTGGATGTACAGTGGCCGTGTCGATAAGATTAAAAGAACAGAGGAGTGGGAGATGAAGACCAATATATTAGTGAAGGAGTTAGGGCGTGGTTCAAAGGCAAAAGGAGTTCGTGGAAGGTGCCCTTGCACTCATTGCAAGAATCGTGACCGTCAAGGAAAGGAAGATATGACTAAACATCTTTGGTTGTATGGGTATACGCCTAACTACGTCACGCATGTCAAATTTGATCAGTACGAACGTCTCAGAGTTGGGTGATGCGGCAGCGGATCGATGGCAATGAGTACGATGGTTGAGAAACATGCTAGATGATCACCATGCTGCTTACATGCCGGATTCGCCACCTCCACAGGAGGAACAGAGGAACCGGGTGAACCGGAGGCACCGGATGAACCGGAGGAACCAGAGCCAACCGCGAAGGCTTGGTGGCTCTAAGTTGACGAGGGAATATTTTCCCGGCAACAGTGCCAGAAACAATGCTTGTACGTCACACGTCAGTTGGGAACCCCAAGAGGAAGGTATGATGAGTGTAGCAGCAAGTTTTCCCTCAGTATGAAACCAAGGTTTAATCGAACCAGTAGGAAAACGAGGTTTGCTTCGAAGGTGTTGGTGAAGGAGTGTAGTGCGGCGCAACACCAGGGATTCCGGTGCCAACGTGGAACCTGCACAACACAACCAAATTACTTTGCCCCAACTTAACAGTGAGGTTGCCAATCTCACCGGCTTGCTGAAAACAAAGGGTTAAACGTATCGAATGGAAAATGATGTTTGTTTGCATAAAACAGTAGAAAACAATGATTGCAGTAGATTGTATTTCAGATGTAAAAGAATGGACCGGGGTCCACAGTTCACTAGTGGTGTCTCTCCAATAAGATAACTAACATGCTGGGTAAACAAATTACAGCTGGGCAATTGACAATTGATAAGTGCATATAACATGCATGTGTGAGCTGTGGTGTCTACTATGAGATTCATTTGGGCATTACGACAAAGTACATAGACCGCTATCCAGCATGCATCTATGTCTAAATAGTCCACTTTCCGGTTAACATCCGTACCCTTCCAGTATTAAGTTGCAAGTAACAGACAATTGCATTAAGTAATGTGCGTAATGTAAACAATACATTCATCCTTGAATAAAGCATTGCTGTTTTACCCCTAGTGGCAACAACACATCTACAACCTTAGAACTTGCTGTCACTATCCCAGGTTAAATAGAGGTTGAACCCAACTATCATGCATAAATACCCCCTCTTGGAGTTACAAGTATTCACGTGGCCAAGGCTTCAACAAGTAACGGAGAGCATGCAAGATCACAAATGACATAGACATGATAATATAATATTCAGCTCCACATAGGTATCAATATAAGTCAGATCCCAGCAAACACAACATGTAGCATTACAATAAGATGATCTTGATCATGATAGGCAGCTCACAAGATCTAAACATGATGGCACAAGTGGAGAAGACAACCATCTAGCTACTGCTATGGACCCATAGTCCAAGGATGAACTACTCACGCATCACTCCGGAGGCGGGCATGGCAATGTAGAGCCCTCCGGTGATGATTCCCCTCTCCGGCAGGATGCCGTGAAGAGCTTCAGAAACCCCCCGAGTTAGGGTTGACGATGGCGGCGGCAGCGAATATGTTCTGGATAAAAGGCTCGGTGTTTTAGGGTTTTCGCGTCTCGGGGAATAAATAGGCGAAGGGCGATGTCGGCGGACCCCGAGGGGCCCAAACCACAGGCAGGCGTGGCTGGGCCCACTGCCGCGCCACCTGGTGGTTTGGCCACCTCGTGGCTCTCCTTCGTCTCTCCTTCGGACTCCGTGTACGTGCTGGAAAAATAGGGACCTGGCCTTTTGTTTCGTGCAATTCCGAGAATATTTCCAGAAGTAACTTTCTGAAACCAAAAACAGCAGAAAACAGGAACTGGCACTGTGGCATCTTGTTAATAGGTTAGTTCCAGAAAATGCATAAAAGTGATACGAGGTGTATATAAAACATGTAGCAAATGGTATAATATAAGCATGGAACAGCAGAAATTATGGATACGTTGGAGACGTATCAAGGCAGAAATTAAGTTGTAATTAATTGGGGCTGGGCACCCCGTTGCCAGCTCTTTTTGCAAATTATTGGATAAGCGGATGTATATGCCACTAGTCCAGGTGAAAGTCTGTCAGAAGTAAATGACAAGATTGAAAGATAAAACACCACATACTTCCTCATGAGCTATAAAACATTGACACAAATAAGGAGTAATAAAGTTTTGAATAGTTTAAAGGTAGCACATGAAATATTTACTTGGAATGGCAGGAAATACCACATAGTAGGTAGGTATGGTGGACACAAATGGCATGGGTTTTGGCTCAAGTTTTGGATGCACGAGAAGCATTCCCTCTCAGTACAGAGTTTAGGCTAGCAAGGTTGTTTGAAGCAAACACAAGTATAAACCGGTACAGCAAGAATCACATAAAAACATATTGCAAGTATTATAAGACTCTACACTGTCTTCCTTGTTGCTCAAACATTTTACCAGAAAATATCTAGACCTTAGAGAGAACAAATATGCATCCCAAGTCTCAACAAGCTCTACGGTAGTTCTCCACTACTAGGCTTTAACTACATGATGCAAGAGCTTAAACATGATCTACTTGAGAGCTCAAAACAATTGCAAAGCATCAAATCAAAACAAGACAATGATCTACAAGAATGCATATGTCTTTTCCAATACCAACTACTACATGTAGCATTTTCTTTCTTCCAAACAAACACCAATAATTTATTTAAACATAAACTCTCCAAATGATAATATAATGCAGCAAGAGAGTATTTATAAACAAGTGCTAACAGCTCGAAGAGATGCATGAAAAACAGGAGCTAAAAGCACTGCAGTAGCTAGTTAAGAATACTCAACAAATATAAGTGAAGAACATGAGTATTCACATGAAAAAGCGGAGCGTGTCTCTCTCCCACACAAGGATTGCTAGGATCCGAATTTATTCAAACAAAAACAAAATAAAAACACACAGACGCTCCAAGTAAAGCGCATAAGATGTGAAAGAATTAAAATATAGTTTCACTAGAGATGACCTGATAAGTTTGTTGATGAAGAAGGGGATGCCTTGGGCATCCCCAAGCTTAGACGCTTGAGTCTCTCTGAATATGGTTGGGATGAACCACGGGGGCATCCCCAAGCTTAGGCTTTTCACTCTTCTTGATCACATAATATCACCCTTCTCGCTTGATCCTTGAAAACTTCCTTCACACCAAACTCAAGACAGTTCTCATTAGAGGGTTAGTGCATAATCAAAAATTCTCATATTCTGTAATGATACAATCAATCCCAAAGCTTCTGGACATTAGCTACAGCCACCAATGCTTTGTGGAGCAAAGAAATCCACACAAACACAGTAAAAGAGCGAATGCAAAACAAAAGGCAGAATCTGTCAAAAACAGAACAGTCTGGAATGACGAATTTTTTCGAGGCACTTAAGTTGCTCAGATGGATCTGGCCTAAAATAATGAAAGTTGCGTACATATCTCAGGAATATGCGTGATTTTTCTCAGAATTTTTTGAATTTTCTACAGGGAGATAAGCTCAAATCCGTGACAGCTAAAAATCTGTCACTGCGCAGAAATCCAAATCTTGCATCAACTTTCAATATAGAACTTTACTTGGCACAACATTGCGATAAAATAAAGATACAAAGGAGTTGCTACAGAAGTAACAAAACTCCTTGACTCAAAGAAAACAAAAATAACAGCAAATAAAAACGATGGGTTGTCTCCCATAAGCGCTTTTCTTTAACGCCTTTCAGCTAGGCGCAGAAAGTGAAAATCAAGTGTTGTCAAGAGAAGAAGCATCAACATCATAACTTGCTCTAACAATAGAGTCAAAAGGTAACTTCATTCTCTTCCTAGGGAAGTGTTCCATACCTTTCTTGAGAGGAAATTGGTACCTTATATTACCTTCTTTCATATCAATGATGGCACCAACAGTTCGAAGAAAAGGTCTTCCCAAAACAATAGGACAAGATGCATTGCATTCAATATCCATAACAATAAAATCAACGGGGACAAGGTTATTTTTACTAATAAAAACATCATTAACTCGCCCCAAAGGTTTCTTCATTATCAGCGAGAAAAACATCCAAATAACAATGTTCCAAAGGTGGCAAATCAAGAATATCATAAAGCTTCTTGGGCAAAACCGAAATACTTGCACCAAGATCACACAAGGCATTGCAATAAAATCATTCACCTTTACCTTAATGATGGGTTCCCAACCATCTTCTAATTTCCTAGGAATAGAAGCTTTAAGTTTCAACTTCTCCTCCCTAGCTTGCAAAAGAGCATTTGTAATATGCTTTGTAAAAGCCAAATTAATAGTGCTAGCATTGGGACTTCTAGCTAATTTTTGCAAGAACATAATAACTTCAGAGATGTTACAATCATCAAAATCATTATTGTCAATGGTGGTGGAACCATTGTCTCCAATAGTTTGAAAAATTTCAGCACTTTTATCAGAAAAAGTTTCAGCAGTTTTAGGCAATTTCAAACGCTTTGCAGAAGTAGTAGAGACATTACCAACACCAATAACATTACCATCAATAGTAGGAGGTTTACTAGCATGTAAAACATTAGCATTACTAGTGGTGGTGATAGTACAAACTCTAACTATACTATTCTCTTTTTCAAGTTCTTCCTCTTTTTCCCACCTAGCATGCAATTCAGCCAACATCCTAATATTATTATCAATTCGAACTTGGATGGCATTTGCTGTAGCAAATGACTTATATCTTTAACTTCATTAGGCATAACTTTCAGTTTTAGAATTTCAACATCATGAGCAAGACTATCAACTTTAGAGACAAGATCATCAATTTTTTCAAACTTTTCCTCAACAGTTTTATTGAAAGCTTTTTGTGTGCTAATAAATTCTTTAAGCATAGCTTCAAGATCAGAGGACACACTTCTATTGTTGCTGTAGGAATTACCATAAGAATTGCCATAACCATTTGAAGGATAAGGCTTATAATTGTTGCTACCAAAATTATTCCTATAAGCATTGTTGTTGAAGTTGTTGTTTTTAATGAAGTTTACATCAACATGCTCTTCTTGAGCAACCAATGAAGCTAAAGGAACATTATTAGGATCAACATGAGATCTACCATTCACAAGCATAGACATAATAGCATCAATCTTATCACTCAAAGAGGAGGTTTCTTCAACAGAATTTACCTTCTTACCTTGAGGAGCTCTTTCGGTGTGCCATTCGGAATAGTTGATCATCATATCATCAAGTAGCTTTGTTGCTGCACCTAAAGTGATGGACATAAAGGTTCCTCCAGAGGCTGAATCCAATAAGTTCCTTGAGGAAAAATTTAATCCTGCATAAAAGGTTTGGATGATCATCCAAGTAGTCAGTCCATGAGTGGGACAATTCTTCACCAAAGATTTCATTCTTTCCCAAGCTTGAGCAACATGTTCATTATCAAGTTGTTTAAAATTCATAATGCTACTTCTCAAGGATATAATCTTAGCAGGAGGATAATATTTCCCTATGAAAGCATCTTTGCATTTTGTCCAAGAATTAATACTATTTCTAGGCAAAGAAAGCAACCATTCTTTAGCTCTTCCTCTCAAGGAGAAAGGAAAAAGTTTCAGTTTTATAATATCCCCATCCATATCCTTATACTTTTGCATTTCACAAAGTTATTAAGATGGGCAGCAGCATCATCAGTACTAACACCAGAAAATTGCTCTTTCATAACAAGATTTAATAGAGCAGGTTTAATTTCATAAAATTCTGCTGTAGAAGCAGGTGGAGCAATAGGAGTGCATATGAAATCATTGTTGTTTGTGCTAGTGAAGTCACACAACTTAGTGTTCTCAGGAGTACTCATTTTGAAAAACAAAATCAAACTGAATTAAACAAGTAACTAATTTTTTTGTGTTTTTGATAAAGAGAGCAAACAAGACTAAATAAAAATAAACTAAGCAAGACAAATAACAAAGTAAAGAGATTGGGTGTGAGAGACTCCCCTTGCAGAAGCAATTCGGTTTTCCCCGGCAACGGCGCCAGAAAACGTGTTGGTGGCTCTAGTTGACGAGGGAATATTCCCCGGCAACAGTGCCAGAAACAATGCTTGTACGTCACACGTCAGTTGGGAACCCCAAGAGGAAGGTATGATGAGTGCAGCAGCAAGTTTTCCCTCAGTATGAAACCAAGGTTTAATCGAACCAGTAGGAAAACGAGGTTTGCTTCGAAGGTGTTGGTGAAGGAGTGTAGTGCGGCGCAACACCAGGGATTCCGGTGCCAACGTGGAACCTGCACAACACAATCAAATTACTTTGCCCCAACTTAACAGTGAGGTTGTCAATCTCACCGGCTTGCTGAAAACAAAGGGTTAAACGTATCGAATGGAAAATGATGTTTGTTTGCATAAAACAGTAGAGAACAATGATTGCAGTAGATTGTATTTCAGATGTAAAAGAATGGACCGGGGTCCACAGTTCACTAGTGGTGTCTCTCCAATAAGATAACTAACATGCTGGGTAAACAAATTACAGCTGGGCAATTGACAATTGATAAGTGCATATAACATGCATGTGTGAGCTGTGGTGTCTACTATGAGATTCATTTGGGCATTACGACAAAGTACATAGACCGCTATCCAGCATGCATCTATGCCTAAATAGTCCACTTTCCGGTTAACATCCGTACCCCTTCCAGTATTAAGTTGCAAGCAACAGACAATTGCATTAAGTAATGTGCGTAATGTAAACAATACATTCATCCTTGAATAAAGCATTGCTGTTTTACCCCTAGTGGCAACAACACATCTACAACCTTAGAACTTGCTGTCACTATCCCAGGTTAAATAGAGGTTGAACCCAACTATCATGCATAAATACCCCCTCTTGGAGTTACAAGTATTCACTTGGCCAAGGCTTCAACAAGTAACGGAGAGCATGCAAGATCACAAATGACATAGACATGATAATATAATATTCAGCTCCACATAGGTATCAATATAAGTCAGATCCCAGCAAACACAACATGTAGCATTACAATAAGATGATCTTGATCATGATAGGCAGCTCACAAGATCTAAACATGATGGCACAAGTGGAGAAGACAACCATCTAGCTACTGCTATGGACCCATAGTCCAAGGATGAACTACTCACGCATCACTCCGGAGGCGGGCATGGCGATGTAGAGCCCTCCGGTGATGATTCCCCTCTCCGGCAGGGTGCCGGGAAGAGCTTCAGAAACCCCCCGAGTTAGGGTTGACGACGGCGGCGGCAGCGAATATGTTCTGGATGAAAGGCTCGGTGTTTTAGGGTTTTCGCGTCTCGGGGAATAAATAGGCGAAGGGGCGATGTCGGCGGACCCCCGAGGGGCCCAAACCACAGGCGGCGCGGCTGGGCCCACTGCCGCGCCTGGTGGTTTGGCCACCTCGTGGCTCTCTTCGTCTCTCCTTCGGACTCCGTGTACGTGCTGGAAAAATAGGGACTGGCCTTTTGTTTCGTGCAATTCCGAGAATATTTCCAGAAGTAACTTTCTGAAACCAAAAACAGCAGAAAACAGGGAACTGGCACTGTGGCATCTTGTTAATAGGTTAGTCCCAGAAAATGCATAAAAGTGATACGAGGTGTCCTATTCCGCCACCCCTCTTTTCCAGCAAACCTAGAATTTTTCCCCTATATGTCCTATTCCAGCCTCGCACTCTACTCCCCCATGTATTGCTAGATGCTGATAACCCCCAAGAGCAAGGGATCACTGTAGCACCTCTCAATGTGGAAGTAAGGTATCGATCCGCAGGAGCAAGAAGGAAAAGTTATCTATTCCCTACAACTAAAGTGTCACAAGTTTTAGTTGATTATGCACTAAACAAGTTTAGAGAACAAGATGGTTGGTTTGATGGATGTAAAAGTGTCCCAATCCTCTTCTTTGCAAGAGGACAAGACAAAGGTAGTAGCAAGTGAAAGCTCTCAAAGAGAGAAAGCCCAATCCTCTATGTAGCAAGAGGACAAGCTCAAGTGTGTGTTTCTTATAGGAACAATGGACATGGTTCATGGGTTCACTTAATCCTCTCTCTCTCATCTACGGTGATCATCATGTTATAGATAAAGTACACACAATTGTCATGTTTTAATGGTAGCTTTTTATGACGGCTATATGTCCTAAAACACATAGTTGAAAGAAATACTCATTTGTGTTGCTAGGTCACCCCTCGTAAGGCTAGCGTGGTTTCTCTACTCCCACATCATACTCTTTCTTTTTACCCCCAGATAAAGGATGTTGGGGTACTGTGTCACTCAATACCTATGCCGTGTCACATCGGCCATCCCGTACCCACATACATCATACTTCAAAGTATGACAAATCACAAAAGCTCCAACACAACGGTAAATGCATAACAAATCATCTCACACCACAATATTCACCACAAAGGTATTACATAGATGACCGTAATCATGTTCAGCAGCTCATACGGTACTAATTAGTGAAGCTCAAGAGAGAGGAGAGATACAAAAGTTACCACCACAAACCCTAGTCCAGGGGGTGGACTACTCCCCCTTCATCATGGTGATGATGGTGAAGAAGTTCTTGCTGTAGATGTTGATGATGAACACGCCGGAGGGGGGTGGAGCCCTCCGGAGGCGATTCCGGCGGCGTTTCCCCCTCCGATCTTCTCCGGCGGCAGCCTTCTACTCTCTGTTTCGTGGTTTTGTGTTTCTCCGCCGCCTCCTTTCGCGAAACGCCAGGGGACCTTTTTTATAGGCGTTTTTAGGTCAAGACGGAGTCGGTGGACGAAAGATCGACGGCCACGGAGCTCCGAGGGGAAAAGAGCTGGGCCCACGCGGCCAGTATTTTAGGCCGCGTGGGACCCTCCCATTTCCAGCCTGTTGGGCTTCTGGTCTTCAATTTAAGCCCATTGCGTTCGTCTCGAAAATTCTGAACCGTGCTCTTTGGCCTTGCCCTTTTTGGAGTCCCGAAGCTCCCGGAAAGTCTGAAACACTAAAAAAGACGTTTTCTGGAAAACAGGGTTAATTCCAAATAAATGGGAAAACTATGAAGTATTCCCAAAATCATTATAAAACATTGATATAACCCTTATATGATGCAAATATGATTGGAATATAGCAATTAAAGTGCAAAGTTCATGTATGCATTTTACATGCATCAACATCCCCAAGCTTAATCCATGCTCGTCCTCGAGTATGAAGATGATAAAACTAACATGGACTTTGCAATTTAATACTTAACAATGAATATCAAAGATGATTACTATTGCTACATATAGTCAAATGATTCATTCTTCAAAGGAGTAGCAATATGCAAATAGTTTATGAAGTGATATCAAGTATTCAAGACAAGGATGTTCATTGATAGTTCACAAAGTGTAACATAGTAGCAAGTAATATGGAACACATGTATGCATAATGATAAGTAGAACATCCTACATTGGTCATAGAGTGTAGATGAAAATCTGAATATGAAGGTGGACACTTTGGAAAGATGTATATGTGAGTAGAGGTAAAGCATGCATAAGTTTCATCCAACTTCCAAACTCTTCTCTTAAGTTAATGATTGCAATATGGTATTCATTGGTGTCAAGCTCTCATTGCCCCTATCATAGCATCTTGAATGATTAAGTTTAATGTGAAAGCAAATATGAGTAGTGTGCTTGACAAAGTAAAGGTTGGATGTCTCATGCCCCTTGAATACAAGTACCTACACCATGATTACTCAACTTAGGAAACAAAGCAAGTTCAAGTTATATATCATTGTAAGTAATAATAGTATCATCAAGAGCGTCAACTGGGGTACCTCTTGTCCCAGGATATGGAACAAGCCCATATCAAAATGACAAGACAAACAAACAAGATGAAAAACCTCAACACCCTTTTTATTTACCATTGGAATAGCTTTTTATTGTAAGGTGTATCATAGATAATTCACCATAGCATGTAAGTAAATTTCCACCATGAATATGCATGGCTTAGATTAGCGGCCCAGGCGTCTCTCTAACCATTTATACAAACTCATTTAAACTTCTTCATTTCCACCTCATTTCACCATGATAGCATCCATAAACAAAAGTACATGATATCAACTAAATGAGATGAAGGAGCATGTTGAAAGCTTGCATGTGACAGCACATATGGCTAACTCCAACCTCGAACATTTATCAAGCCACTACATCATAATCTTAATCACAATGGGTCATGTTTTATTATGCAATGATAGTAAAATGTGCATCAAGTTCGTGAGAGCTATATAACCAACTTTTCCCATGCAATCAATAACATAATCATTTTCATTCAGAGGTAGATAACACAAATATCATGATGAACATACTCGGAATAGCATATGCTAGTAGGTAGATATGGTGGACTCACTGGAATAACTTTGGTTGAAGGTGTTGGAAACAAGTTTTTGACTTGTTGGAATGTTTGGGCTAGCAAAAGGGAGAAAGTTGACCATCTAGATGCATGCATGAGTGTCCATAGAACTAACTAATCCATGTTAAACCAAGTAAAATAACAATCAGCACCAAAACATGAATAAGTGATAGCTCTCAAAAAGATTTGCAAACTATTACTCATAAACAAGCTCATGAATCATGCAACTATATGTATCATTAAAAATCAACTCAAACATCCCTTTTCCCAATCTTATAAAAGCATCCAACATATTTCAACCCATATTTCCAGTAGCTCTCTCATATATAAATGATAGTGTGGTGGTCTCTCAAAACAAATCAAACAAAACAAACAAAAGACGCTCCAAGTTTATGCGATAAAGTGTTTCGATCGAAAAACAGAAGTTGGACGTGTGCAAACCGAGAGTGTGTAGGTCCAGCGGGGTTGTCTTCACATCCCCAAGCTTATGGTCTTCACCATCCTTGGATAGCTCTTGGTGCATCTCCTCCAATCCCTGTGAAAAAACTTCAAAACACCGTTTCTCCCATTCTTTTCTGTGGGGTGCATTAATAGTGATAAACAAATATATTTCTTGCTGCATATAATCCTTGAACAAAAATTCATATGAGATTCCAGAAAGTGTATAATGTTGTATGCCTACTCATAAACTCAATTGGATCAAAAAGATTCAACTTAAAAGCTCAAAGCATGCATCAAACAAAATGGGACAGAATCTGTCCAGAAAAACAGCAGCAGAAACGTATTTTTCTACCCTACCAAACTTTCTCGAAAAATTCCGAAAAATTCATGCATACAGAGGATGAAAAGTTGCAACTACAGTTCAAATATGAGCTCATTCGGAGTTACAGAATAAGAATTAAAAATCATACCGTGCACTGACTCGTGCAGGAATAAAATCTCCGAACTTAATAAGCAACTTTTCAAGACCAAAATGGGTAAAACTTGGCACTTTATTAAAAACTCCAAAACTAACTAGACACAAAATCTCTTGTTACAGCAAGAGGACACAAAGAAAAATCACACACAAAAATAACCGGGTTGCCTCCCGCAAAGCGCTTTCTTTATAGCCATATAGCTAGGCTTGATAGTTTTAATGATGCTCCATAGGAATAAGAGTTGAATATAAAAGAGCATCAAGAAGCAAATATCAAACACATTTAAGTCTAACCCACTTCCTATGCATTGGGATCTTGTAAGAAAATAAATCAATAAAGCACAAAGTGACTAGCATAGGAAGGCAAAGCAAGTGCAACTTCAAAATTTCAACAAAAAGAGAGGAGACTTAATATTATTGTGGTATATGAAGTCATGTCTCCCTCTCTCATAAAAACTTTCAGTAGCATCATTGATAAAACCCACAATATAACCATCACATAGAGCATTCTTATCATGATCCACATGCATAAAAGTATCATTACTCTCCACATAAGCATAAACAGTTTCATTAGTAATAGTGGGAGTAAAAATATCACATCCATCAATGTAATCATCATAAATAGGAGGCATAGAATAATCAAAATGATTTTTATCCTCAATAGTAGATGGACTGAAAATATCATATTCATCATTGTAAACATCATATATAGGAGGCATATCATAATCAACATAAACTATATCCTCAATAGTGGGTGGACTGAAAATATCATATTCATCATCATAAATGGGAGACATAGTATCATCAAACAAGTCAAAGAACCTCCCCAAGCTTAGATGATTGCAAGATATAAAATAAGTTAAAGAGACCTCCCCAAGCTTAGTCTAGTGCACACAAGAATAGAAACTTAAGCGCTACGCTCCCCGGCAACGGCGCCAGAAAAGTACTTGATAACCCCCAAGAGCAAGGGATCACTGTAGCACCTCTCAATGTGGAAGTAAGGTATCGATCCGCAGGAGCAAGAAGGAAAAGTTATCTATTCCCTACAACTAAAGTGTCACAAGTTTTAGTTGATTATGCACTAAACAAGTTTAGAGAACAAGATGGTTGGTTTGATGGATGTAAAAGTGTCCCAATCCTCTTCTTTGCAAGAGGACAAGACAAAGGTAGTAGCAAGTGAAAGCTCTCAAAGAGAGAAAGCCCAATCCTCTATGTAGCAAGAGGACAAGCTCAAGTGTGTGTTTCTTATAGGAACAATGGACATGGTTCATGGGTTCACTTAATCCTCTCTCTCTCATCTACGGTGATCATCATGTTATAGATAAAGTACACACAATTGTCATGTTTTAATGGTAGCTTTTTATGACGGCTATATGTCCTAAAACACATAGTTGAAAGAAATACTCATTTGTGTTGCTAGGTCACCCCTCGTAAGGCTAGCGTGGTTTCTCTCACTCCCACATCATACTCTTTCTTTTTACCCCCAGATAAAGGATGTTGGGCGGTACTGTGTCACTCAATACCTATGCCGTGTCACATCGGCCATCCCGTACCCACATACATCATACTTCAAAGTATGACAAATCACAAAAGCTCCAACACAACGGTAAATGCATAACAAATCATCTCACACCACAATATTCACCACAAAGGTATTACATAGATGACCGTAATCATGTTCAGCAGCTCATACGGTACTAATTAGTGAAGCTCAAGAGAGAGGAGAGATACAAAAGTTACCACCACAAACCCTAGTCCAGGGGGTGGACTACTCCCCCTTCATCATGGTGATGATGGTGAAGAAGTTCTTGCTGTAGATGTTGATGATGAACACGCCGGAGGGGGGTGGAGCCCTCCGGAGGCGATTCCGGCGGCGTTTCCCCCCTCCGATCTTCTCCGGCGGCAGCCTTCTATCTCTCTGTTTCGTGGTTTTGTGTTTCTCCGCCGCCTCCTTTCGCGAAACGCCAAGGGACCTTTTTATAGGCGTTTTTAGGTCAAGACGGAGTCGGTGGACGAAAGATCGACGGCCACGGAGCTCCGAGGGGGAAAGAGCTGGGCCCACGCGGCCAGGTATTTTAGGCCGCGTGGGACCCTCCCATTTCCAGCCTGTTGGGCTTCTGGTCTTCAATTTAAGCCCATTGCGTTCGTCTCGAAAATTCTGAACCGTGCTCTTTGGCCTTGCCCTTTTTGGAGTCCCGAAGCTCCCGGAAAGTCTGAAACACTAAAAAAGACGTTTTCTGGAAAACAGGGTTAATTCCAAATAAATGGGAAAACTATGAAGTATTCCCAAAATCATTATAAAACCTTGATATAACCCTTATATGATGCAAATATGATTGGAATATGAGTAAATAAAGTGCAAAGTTCATGTATGCATTTTACATGCATCAGATGCCGACTACTAGTTGAAAGTGGCATGAGATCCAGTTCTTCATCTCTCTGTGAGATCCAGTTCTTGGTTGCCTCCGTGAGGTGTAGCAATTGTTTTATTTGCTGCTGAGACTGGCGTCAGAACTTGAACTTTCTAGGCTACATGATTGTACGAGATCGCAAGTTTTTTCATTGTAGCAACTCCTGCATACCAAATAACATTTTAAGAGAGGGTTTGTAGGGAATTTATGTGGAAGAGGATTTGAGGGGATTGGGTGAAGGACGTGTTTTCACCCAAAACACTAGGGATAATACTCTCAGAAACACCCTAATCCCTATCTACCAAACGAAGGCCTTAGAGCATTGCAGAAACCTCAAACCGCGGAACCTTAAAACTGGTTTACGGTTCGTGCAGCGCGCGTTTTTTGGCCCAAGACGAGGCGCGGCAGAACAGAAACTTTAAAGCCAAACCTTAAAACAATATAGTTCGAATCACACGAATGGAAATAATTGTTTGAATCACTCATAAAATGAAATGAAATGGAATGGCAGATTTTTACTGCCCATGCAGCTGCCATATGTGATCAACGAGGTCTAGCTGCAGCTGGGTGTGTGCGTTCGCATCCTCAATCTCCCGGTAAGTCTGAAGAAATGCTTCAATGCGATCCGGGTTTCTAGCAGGCTTCACATGGCTACCAATATTGTCAGACGACAATTCCAAGTCCAAGTCCCTCTCATCTTCTACGATCAAGTTGTGAAGAATCACATAACATGTCATGATGTTCTTCAAGGTTTTCTTGTCCCAAAAACGGGCAGGTCCTCGAACAATGATAAAACTAGATTGCAAAACACCAAATGCTCTCTCTATGTCCTTTCAACAAGCCTCTTGTGCCCTTCAAATTCAGATTCCTTTTTATTTCTAGGCTTTGAGATGGTTTTAACAAATGTACACCAAGAAGGGTATATATCATCGGCAAGATAGTATCCCTTTGTGTACTCATGCCCATTAACAGTGAAGTTGCAAGCCGGAGCATCACCATTGGCTAGCCTACGTAGTAGATGAGACCTATGCGACACATTGATATCATTGTGCGTGCCCGGCAAACCAAAAAAGCAATGCCAAATCCATAAATCTTCAGATGCAACGACCTCAAGCACAATTGTTGCATCACCTCCTTTGCCACAATATTGCTCGTGCCATGCCTTCGGACAGTTTTTCCAAGTCCAATGCATAGAATCTATACTACCTAGCATGCCCGGCCAACCTCGCTTCTCATTTGATGCGATCAACCTCACCGTATCTTCCTCGTTTGGTGTTCGAAGATAAACTTTGCCAAAGATACAAATGATCGTTTTGGCAAACTATCGTGGTGGTATCACGGCAGATGCCATAGGATGGCTAAGAGTGGGGCCGATGGACGCTGGTGGATCCGGGAGAGGGTTAGTGCGCTAAGAAGCACACACGAAGAACACACAAGCACACCAAGATCTACCCAGATTCAGGGCCCTCGTAAGGAGGTAAAGCCCCTACTCGGAAATTTTGTTATAGGTCTTTTTTATAGCCATGCTGCTCATGGCCTGAAGCAAAAAAAATCTCTTCTGACCAATATGCATGGTGTTATTGGTCAGGAGTGATGGCAGGCTCGGGACGTTGTCGACGAAGCAGATTTTCAACGACGAGAACAGCAAGATGGAAGGCATGTATGTGGTGAAGGATGATGACTACAAGACCTTCATCTCAGAGGAAGTGCAAGCGCGAGACGAAGAGCAGAAGCTTCTTCCAGAGGGGGGCCGCCTAATGGGCAAGCGCAGCTCACGCTGTGTTCCACTGTTTTTCGAGTTCGAAATATGATAGAAGAATGTATGAAATTTGACAAATTATTTTTGTATCTTCCGTGAAACCACTGTGAACAAATTTGGGTGTGAAATATTCTGTTAAATTTGTATGAATCTCAGTTAAACTTTTATGAACAGTAAAATGGTCATAGACCCGGTTCATGTTCTAGAGATGAAATCGGGTGTGTGGATTTTTTATACAAATATGAATTTTGCCTTACATGGCCATCCGGCAGATCCCTTTTTTTGTGTTCATGCTTAACATCTAGTTTGCTTCCATATTTGCTTCATCGATTGAGTTTCTGAATTCTGTCCATGGTCTTACGGTTCTGACAAAATGTTCTAAAAAACATTATGAACCACGTACGGATTTTCTAATTTACTTACGTGGATCTTTTCAGGTTTGCTTTGATACCTACAAAAATCTGTTTTTTATTAGGTAAGAAACAACTGAATGAATCATATACAAATTGCATATTGAATCACGTACGAAATTGTGACAGAATTATGAGCAAATAAGCAATAATTTGTCGATTGAAATAAAATAAGATACACATTGCAATATTTGCTGGAGGGCTGGAGCCTGGAGGCGACGTGGGAAGAACGTGGGAGAGCAGGAGAATCGGGGGAGAGTGGATAAGTTAAAGATGTTTTCTGCAATGAGTAAGAAATGAATTGGAGGGGGTCTTTGCAAACAGCAAAAGTGGTTGCACAGATCTCAAAAACAGATTGAACGTCCCAGGATAGGACCGGTACCCCCGACCGGTACCCCCCACGTATGTGTGGGATGTAGTTTTCGGGTAGAGAACCAAGAGGTAGAACCCCACCAGCGGGAAACGGCGCCCACTGTGCCTTCTCATGCGCACACGGTCTTCTGCGGTTAGGGCACGGAACAGCAGACGCACGCTGGTGACGGTCGGTGCCGGCACAGCCCACACGAAGCTAAGCGCGACCATGGAGCCGAACGGCAGGGCGAAGATGCTCCACACGACCCTTTTGACGATGGGAGAGTGATCCAACCCCGGGATGACGGCGGCCATGAAAGCCAGGAGCATGCCCATGAGCGCCCACCAGAGGAAGAAGAGGGCCAAGCATATCCACGCGGTGCTCGACCTCGATGCGCCCCTCCCGTAGATCAGCAGCATGGTCGCGATCATAGAGCAGGCGACCGCCGAAGTGTCGAGCGTCAGGAATGTTTTGTAGTGGCGCGTTCCTCCGAGGTTCGGCACTCCATTCGAGTCGTACCCGCCCGGCACGTTTGCCATGGCGGTCAAGGCGATGGTGGCGACTGGCGATGAGCACCGCCACAATGCCTAGGTTCTTGGACAATTTCTCGACCCATTCCTTCACCGCGTTTCTCCTCCACACGGGTATGCGATCCTGGCGTTGCGTTCCGATCCAAGCTTCACGGGCTGACAGCTTGAGCACGAAGCTGATCTGGAACCGGAAAACGGCTGGACAAGTTACGCTAAAATATGCAGTCTTGTCAATCTTCTTGACAAGAACAAACAGTGTGCAAAGAAGTTTGTTCGCATGCTCAATTAGTGAATTACCATGGGTAAGAAGCTGTTAACATCTGACACGAGGTCAAATGGCGTTCTCCCTGCATTGTTAGCAATGTTCAACTCAATGTACTCGCTCTCCAGAATTGCAAGCTGTGTCTTTCCAGAAATCACGGCAGAGTGCAGCGGCGTGTTCCCGTTAATGTCTTGCTCGTTCACTAGCCCGCCGGCGAACGGGCTCCCGACGACATATTTGACTACGGATTCATGGCCGCGCTCGATGGCAACGTGGAGGAAGTTTCTACCGTTCGTGTCGGTGACCTCTGCTGAGTCCGGGCAGGCTTGTAAGATGTCGTGGATGACTTCTACATGGCCCATCCATGCCGCGATATGCAGAGGCGTGAAGCCTTGTTCGTCTTTGATATGTAGAGCCGATGGCACAAAGCCAATAAGCAGTCTGATGATCTCGCTGTCGCCGTCGGAGACAGCATAATGCAGCGGAGTGCTTCCCGATCCATCAATTCCATTTGCCAGATCAGATTCCATTCCAATATAGCCTGTGAAATTTCTGCAAAAGTCTGAATATTAGCTTTCAGATTTACCCATATCTCAAGCGGTCCTTCTCGACTAGAGAAAAGTTTGAACAAATAATCTTGAATACTGGTTTTGTTATAAACTAACTGGTGTGCCTACATAATTAATTAAACAATATGGCCATAAATGCCATGCATATGCTACGATAAAGAAAAGGGATAAGCAACAGGTCAGTGAAAATTGCAGCATCTACTTTTACACAAAATTGCTCTTTTCTTAAAAGGGTGCAGGTTGAGATTCTGACTAACTGGAATCGTACTTTAGGATGATGTCAATAACTAGCAGAACCGCCCTCCATATTTCATGTCATTTTCTTGTAGAACCAACAAACTGCCATATTTTCCGGTAAATTTTGGAACCGGAAGCGACGACTTGATAGGGTCAGACTAACCTGCGCTTTGTAGAACCGCTGCGTGCAGAGCATTCTGCTGGTTGGGGCCAGAGGCGGAGGCAACTGCATTAGCTAGAACCAGAGCTCTCACGATGTCAACCGAGCGGCTTACCACGGCGAGATACAGCGGCGACTCCCCAGCCTGGTTTACAACGGATAGCAACGCCGGAGCAAAATGCATGATCGGCGGCATCAGCGTCTCCACCACCCCATGGTGCCCGTGTCGCGCCACCTCATGCAACACCGTGTCCCCTCTGTTGCTCGCCTGCAGCAGAACCTGCGGCACCGTGTCCACCGGGGTCAGATTGATGAGGCGGGCGACCATATCCTGATGGGGAGAATAGCTCCTATGCGACGTTTTTCCATGCTAATCGACGGACAGCGACGTCGTTGGTTGAAATAGCTCGCGTGCGACGCCATCTCGTTGCTGAAATAGCTCGCGTGCGACAGTCGGGCTTAACCGCAAGGGACAGGTTAGGGGTTGGAATTATGTGAGCCTGGTGGGACCCCCACTTATCCACATCAGCAAAGGACCCATAGGAGCACCTCCGAGCGCGGGACCCACCTCTTGTCCATGTCATCAGCTGGTACAAAACAGATCCATCTCGTCCCCGTGCCAGAGCCATCCCCGCGAGCGAGCTTTCCGACCGTTGCCCGCATCCTCTCGTCCCCCTTCTTCTCCGGCGACAGCGCGCATCAACGCCGGCAGTAGAGGTATGTCTTCGAGCTCCGCTTCCGCCTCCCACTGTCAATGGCCGCGCTACGGTCCAGTGCCACTGGGAAGGTGCCCTGATTGCCCACGGACGGCACCTCTGAAGCGGTGGGTCACCACGAGCGACAAGAATGGCAACGCCGGGCGCGAGTATGTGAAATGCGAGAGCAAACCAGAGCCGGGGAAGGTGAGATCTGACTTTCCCCTCTTCCAATTTTGTTTTATTTTCCTCAATTTTGGGTTTTCATGGCACTGGAGCCGGGGAATTTCCTCAAACCAGAGCCGGGGAATTAGGGTTAATATTTGGTTCCTATTTTCAGGATCTGCTGCCATGCGACCATTTCGAGTGGCTTGATGTGTACATCAAGAGGATTGAATAGGCGGGCACATCCCTGGTGCCCAATTTGCCGCCGGCGGTGGAGCAATTGGGATCTGCTACGGGGGTTGCTACGGTGCAGAATAGGGTGCAGAATGCGGATGGGCTTGCGGAAATGAAGGCCGAGTTGAAGAAGATCAACAAACAGCTAAGGAAACTTTTCGATCTGAAGAAGCAGGACAATCTGATGGATGCAATTTTTTATTTATGTGCAATTGCTCTTGGAGTTGTCTATGTGCTGATCATTAGTCATTAAACAATGTAATTAGTGTAGCTTGAAATGGACAATTTCTGTATGGCTAAGACTTAAAAAAATGCATCACGAATCCACCCTTTATTTGGTTTGTTTCAGTTTGTATGACAGTGTGCAGATGTGTGTGCAATTTTCAGTTCAGTAGAAGAAAAAATAAACAACGAGTAGGAGAAAAGGCCAGGCCCAATTAAAATCTAGTCAGGCCGAATGTTTAAAGAAGTGTTCGTCCGGAAAAAAACATACGTGCACACTCTAGGCCCAATGGACAACGAATTCACCTCTGTCTCTTGTTTTTTATTCAGCTTATGTTATTTCACACATATATAGTTTATTTCATTATTTACTTAGCGTCTCCCTCTGCCCTCTCTTCTTGTTATTTTATTATTTCCTTGTATTATCTTACAGCATGTTTATACTGAATAAGTTTTGGTTTAAAAATTTCCTTAGCGTCTCAGTCTGCCCACACTTTAATTATAATATGAAGATTAATTCAAAATATAGTGAGACTTCGTATTGATACTATATAGGTAGAATAGATGCTAAGGAAAATTATTTGGCTGATTTGGAGATGGTCGAAAAAAAGTTGCTTAGAAATGGGGTCGTTTCCCCTAGCTTTGGAGCACATTTGTGAATGTGAAGCTACAGAAGTTGGTTGTTAACTTATGTTCAAAAAAATTGGCAATTAATTCAAACATGGTTATATTTTGGTACGAGCAAACACTAATATTTTATGTAAGCACGAACAAACATGGATACATAGATATAGCGCATCTCCTTACAACATAGATAATAGAGGCATCATCTTACATGAAAATAAACTAAATAGGGGCATATATGCCCAAGTACGACAAGGGAAAGTAAATAAACTGAAAATAAACTAAATAGGGGCATATATGCCACCATCTTCACTCCAGGCACCATCTTCTTGCTCGGGCGCCCCTTCTTGCTCACTCCTCGTCGTTGATGTTGTAGGGGAGCCTGTGCACATGGCGGGGGGTGGGGAAGGCCGCATCGTAGTTGGTGTACATGTTGTACATCGTGAATGCAATGAACTCACAGCCGCACCACCAGACAGTCCCGAGGAGGAAGCGGGCGTCCAACGAGTTGGCGAAGGTGGCCGTGAGCATCACGACGTTGTCGAGATTGTCACGGGTTTCGTCGAGGCTAAACATGGGCCGCATGCCCGCTGGGCGGTTGAGGTGGCGATAGCCGGAGGCGAGGAACTCGCGGGCGAGCTCGAACGGGGACCTCCACCTCGAGATCACCCACACGCGGAGTCTGTTCTCCACGAACACGCCGGGGGGTATGATGCATGTAAAATGCATACATGAACTTTGCATTATTTTATTCATATTCCAATCATATTTGCATCATATAAGGGTTATATCAATGATTTATAATGATTTTGGGAATAATTCACAAGTTCCCTATTTATTTGGAATTAACCCTGTTTTCCAGAAAACGTCTTTTTTAGTGTTTCAGACTTTCCGGGAGCTTCGGGACTCCAAAAAGGGCAAGGTCAGAGAGCATGGTTCAGAATTTTCGAGACGAACGCAATGGGCTGAAAATGAAGAACAGAAGCCCAACCAGCTGGGAAATAGAGGGGCCCACGCGGCCAAAACCCTAGGCCGCGTGGGCCCACCTATTTTCCCCCTCGGAGCTCCGTTGCCGTCGATCTTTCTTCCACCGACTCCGTCTTGACCTAAAAACGTCTATAAAAATAGTCCCCCGAGGAGTTTCGCGAGGAGGCGGCGGAGAAACACAGAACCACGAAACAGAGAGTCAGAAGGCTGTCGCCGGAGAAGATCGGAGGGGGGAAACGCCGCCGGAATCGCCTCCGGAGGGCTCCACCCCCCTCCGGCGTGTTCATCATCAACATCTACAGCAAGAACTTCTCCATCATCACCACCGTGAAGACCAGCACCATCTCCATCACCATCTTCGTGATCCACTTCATCCCCCTCATAGTTTGAGATTGTTCGAACCCTAGCTATTGTCTAAGTACTATTCTACATGTTTGTGAATTGTTACTTGTCATTGTTTAGTGGGGAGATTATATTTTCAGATTGTGTTGTATCACTTATACCATTGAATCATACCATGTCTTCGCGTTGTGAGTAGTTCTCTCATGTTCCTGGGGGCATAGGATGGATTGTCAATGATTTCTACTTAACATGTATTGAGTATTTGGTCAAGTTTTTATCTTTTATGATTGTCTTGATGTACAATGTATGAAGTGCACCATACATTGAGTAATGCATGAAGGTGTTTCACACTAGTGTAATGGATTGAGGGAGACTTGGGAGGACACGTAAACCCTTGACCGAGTCATGAAGTTACATTAGGAGGGGATTTATATCGGGGACCTTAGAGTGTAATGCTATGGTGGGACTTTTTGTCTTAATAACTCTTGTGCAGTCATTTACTTGGCCACATGATCCATCATAAGGGGTTTAGTTTATTTATTTAGCTACACCTAATTATGGCTCCGTCCAAAGAAGATTAAAACTTGACAAAATGTTTACCTTGTTGTTCTAGAAATATTTTTGCCATGAAATCCATGTAGCCCTTGGGAACGTTTTCCACGCATAAGAAACACCACTCAAGCTTGTCCTCTTGCTGCATAGGGATTGGGCTTTCTCTCTCTTTGAGAGCTTTCACTCATCATATTTTATTTTCAGCTTTGCATTCTCTACACCAAAAAACCCAAAAACACTTGCATCATTTTAGTTTGTCTAGTGCATAGATAATAAGAGAAGTGACACTCTTATTTGAGAGGATAAATACTTATACCTTCTACTCCTCGTGGGATCGATACTAATACTTACACAGCGAAGACTTCAACGATCTCCTGCACTTGGGAGTCATCAAGACAGTTTTCTGGCGCCGTTGCCGGGGAGTGTAGCGCTTAAGTTTTTATTCTTGTTTGCACTAGATATTTATTTTCAGTTTTGCATTTAGTTTAGTTTTGCATACATCCATATATCAAAAACACAAAAAAAATTAGAAAATGGAAAATACCAAAAAAACTGTTCCTGAGATAATGAATCTTTACTATGAATATATGAAAGCTTCTAAAATTGATGAGGAATTTAGAGAGTCAAGTGAACGGAAAAGACTAAAAGATTTCATGGAAAGTTTAAATTATATTGCTGGAGAGTGGCTTTTATTCCATAATAATACAACTTGTTGCTTTAAACAGAGAAAAAGACACTTTGGATTTCAATGTAAGTTCCATGAAGAACATGTCATAGCATCTTACAATACTAATGATTACACTCATTTAGAGATGGAACAAGTAGAGGAATTTGTTACTTATTATGCATCTAATGAATTGCACACCTTTGCTAATGAAAATAAAACTTGCCCTAGAGTTAAGAGATTTGAAGGAAAGGTCACTTCTATTCTTGAATATTGCATAGCCCAGTTCTCTCAAAATATTTATGCTATTGATTATTATGAGAAGGGAAAGGTTCCCCAAGAAAGTACTGATGTTTTGCAGGAAGAAGATGATGAAAACATAAGCTTGGAAGAGGAAGAATGTGAAGAAGTGGATAAAAACCTAAGCTTGGGGATGCCCATGCAATCTCAAGAGGATGATGGAAATGATGAACAGCTAGAGAATGAAGAGTTGGATCTCCCAACTTCACCATCAACAAATGATAGTAACACTCAAACTCAAAAATCTTTTGTTATTTATGAGAATCCATGTTATGATGAGTGTGAAACTGAAAATGCTATGGTCCTATATGATAACCCATGCTATTATGATGAAACTAAAATACTCCTTCACTTTTTAATAATGCTACTAGTGAAGTTATGGATAATAATGAGGAGTGTTGCTTAAATATGCTATATGATAATGCTTTAGATGATGGTCCTATGCTTATTGATAATCCTCCATGTTTAGTTGTTACTAATTTATGCGAGGATAAAAATGACATACTTGCTGTTTGTGATAGTGCTCTTACTCATGAGAGCCCTACTTTGTTCTTGAACTCTCCTACTTACACCATAAAGGAGAAATTTGCTTATGTTGAGAAATACTTATGTGGTTTGCAATTATCTTTAGTTCCAAATCTTTGTTGCAACCATGATATTAAACTTGATATTGATCTTAACAACTATTTTGAAAGAGGGAAGCATGCTAATAAACTCCAAAATAAATTTAATGATCCTCATTATGTTCCCAAATTATCTAAGTTGGAAGATTCTATTGGTTATATGGTTGAATACACTTTTACTACTTGCAACTATTATGAAAGAGGAGGTGATAAGAACCCTCTTTATGCTACTAATAATTATGGGCTGCAAGTAACTTTTGTTAATATGCATTGGAAAACTTCATTCATATACAAAATGCCAATGCATAGAAAGAAAGTTAGACTTCGTTGTTATTACTTTTGTGTTCTATTTTTCTCTCAACCAGGTTTCAACTTGACTATTATTTTGATCGGTTTGAGAGCAACATGGGACCCTGGTATTATGCATGGAACACTTCCCAAGAAAGAGGGGAACATCAAAGTTCAAGCTCCCTCATGAGCTTCATCTTCAATAAACAAAAAGTAAGAAGCCTAGCTATATGGCTATAAAGAAAGCGCTTTGCGGGAGGCAACCCGGTTATTTTTGTGTGTGATTTTTCTTTGTGTCCTCTTGCTGTAACAAGAGATTTTGTGTCTAGTTAGTTTCTGGAGTTTTTAATAAAGTGCCAAGTTTTACCCATTTTGGTCTTGAAAAGTTGCTTATAGCGTTCGGAGATTTTATTCCTGCACGAATCAGTGCACGGTATGATTTTTAATTCTTATTCCGTAACTCCGAATGAGCTCATATTTGAACTGTAGTTGCAACTTTTCATCCTCTGTATGCATGAATTTTTTCGGAATTTTTCGAGAAAGTTTGGTAGGGTAGAAAAATACGTTTTGCTGCTGCTGTTTTTCTGGACAGATTCTGTCCCATTTTGTTTGATGCATGCTTTGAGCTTTTAAGTTGAATCTTTTTGATCCAATTGAGTTTATGAGTAGGCATACAACATTATACACTTTCTGGACATCTCATATGAATTTTTGTTCAAGGATTATATGCAGCAAGAAACATATTTGTTTATCACTATTAATGCACCCCACAGAAAAGAAATGGAGAAACGGTGTTTTGAAGTTTTTTCACAGGGATTGGAGGAGATGCACCAAGAGCTATCCAAGGATGGTGAAGACCATAAGCTTGGGGATGTGAAGACAACCCCACTGGACCTACACACTCTCGGTTTGCACACGTCCAACTTCTGTTTTTCGATCGAAACACTTTATCGCATAAACTTGGAGCGTCTTTTGTTTTGTTTTGGTTTGATTCGTTTTGAGAGACCACCACACTATCATTTATATATGGGAGAGCTACTGGAAATATGGGTTGAAATATGTTGGATGCTTTTATAAGATTGGGAAAAGGGATGTTTGAGTTGATTTTTAATGATACATATAGTTGCATGATTCATGAGCTTGTTTATGAGTAATAGTTTGCAAATCCTTTTTGAAGAGCTATAACTTATTCATGTTTTGGTGCTGATTGTTATTTTACTTGGTTTAACATGGATTAGTTAGTTCTATGGACACTCATGCATGCATCTAGATGGTCAACTTTCTCCTCTTGCTAGCCCAAAAATTCCAACAAATAAAAACTTGTTTCCAACGCCTTCAACCAAAGTTTTTCCAGTGAGTCCACCATATCTACCTATTAGCTTTATGCTATTCCGAGGTTGTTTATCATGTTATTTTGTATTATCTATACCTCTGAATTAAAATGCTTATGTTGTTGATTGTTATGGGAAAAGTTGGTTATATAGCTCTCACGAACTTGATGCACACTTTACTTTTATTGCATAAATAAAACATGACCCATTGTGATTAAAATTATGATGTTATGAGCTTGACAAATGTCTTTGGTTGAGAGTTAGCAGAAATGTGCTGTCACATGGAATGCTTTCAACATTGCACTCATTTATATTTAGTTGATGTCATGTACTTTTGTTTATGGATGCTTACCATGGGTGAAATAAATGAGGAAATGGAGTAGGTTTAAATGAGTTTGTATAAATGGTTAGAGAGACGCCTGGGCCGCTAATCTAAGCCATGCATCATTCATGGTGGAAATTTACTTACATGCTATGGTGAACCGTCTGTGATACACCTTACAATAAAAAGCTATCCAATGGTAAATAAAAAGGGTGTTGAGATTGTTCATTATGTTTGTTTGTCTTGTCATTTTGATATGGGCTTGTTCCATATCCTGGGACAAGAGGTACCCCAGTTGACGCTCTTGATGATACTATTTTACTTACAATGATATTTAAATTGAACTTGCTTTGTTTCCCGAGTTGAGTAACACATGGAGTAGGTACTCGTATTCAAGGGGCATGAGACTTTCAACCTTTACTTTGTCAAGCACATTACTCATATTTGCTTTCACTTTAAACTTAATCATTCAAGATGCTATGATAGGGGCAATGAGAGCTTGACACCAAGGATTACCATATTACAATCATTAACTTAAGTAGAGAAGTTCAGAAGTTAGATGAAACTTATTCATGTTTTACCTCTACTCATATATACATCTTTCCAAAGTGTCCACCTATCATATTCAGATTTTCATCATCACTCTATGACCAATGTAGGATGTCCATACTTATCATTATGCATACATGTGGTCCATACTACTATCTGTTATGTTACACTTTGTGAACTATCATTGAACATCCTTGCATTGAATACTTGATATCACTTCATAAACTATCTTGCATATTGCTACTCCTTTTTAAGAATGAATCATTTGACTATATGTAACAATAGTAATCATCTTTGATATCCATTGATAGTATTGAAATGCAAAGTCCATGTTAGTTTTATCACCTTCATACTCGAGACGAGCATGGGTTAAGCTTGGGGATGCTGATGCATGTAAAATGCATACATGAACTTTGCATTATTTTATTCATATTCCAATCATATTTGCATCATATAAGGGTTATATCAATGATTTATAATGATTTTGGGAATAATTCACAAGTTCCCCTATTTATTTGGAATTAACCCTGTTTTTCAGAAAACGTCTTTTTTAGTGTTTCAGACTTTCCGGGAGCTTCGGGACTCCAAAAAGGGCAAGGTCAGAGAGCACGGTTCAGAATTTTCGAGACGAACACAATGGGCTGAAAATGAAGACCAGAAGCCCAACCAGCTGGGAAATAGAGGGCCCCATGCGGCCAAAACCCTAGGCCGCGTGGGCCCACCTATTTTCCCCCTCGGAGCTCCGTTGCCGTTGATCTTTCTTCCACCGACTCCGTCTTGACCTAAAAACGTCTATAAAAATAGTCCCCCGAGGAGTTTCGCGAGGAGGCGGCGGAGAAACACAGAACCACGAAACAGAGAGTCAGAAGGCTACCGCCGGAGAAGATCGGAGGGGGAAACGCCGCCGGAATCACCTCCGGAGGGCTCCACCCCCCTCCGGCGTGTTCATCATCAACTTAACATGTATTGAGTATTTGGTCAAGTTTTTATCTTTTATGATTGTCTTGATGTACAATGTATGAAGTGCACCATACATTGAGTAATGCATGAAGGTGTTTCACACTAGTGTAATGGATTGAGGGAGACTTGGGAGGACACGTAAACCCTTGACCGAATCATGAAGTTACATTAGGAGGGGATTTATATCGGGGACCTTAGAGTGTAATGCTATGGTGGGACTTTTTGTCTTAATAACTCTTGTGCAGTCATTTACTTGGCCACATGATCCATCATAAGGGGTTTAGTTTATTTATTTAGCTACACCTAATTGTGGCTCCATCCAAAGAAGATTAAAACTTGACAAAATGTTTACCTTGTTGTTCTAGAAATATTTTTGCCATGAAATCCATGTAGCCCTTGGGAACGTTTTCCACGCATAAGAAACACCACTCAAGCTTGTCCTCTTGCTGCATAGGGGATTGGGCTTTCTCTCTCTTTGCGAGCTTCCACTCATCATATTTTATTTTCAGCTTTGCATTCTCTACACCAAAAAACCCAAAAACACTTGCATCATTTTAGTTTGTCTAGTGCATAGATAATAAGAGAAGTGACACTCTTATTTGAGAGGATAAATACTTATACCTTCTACTCCTCGTGGGATCGATACTAATACTTACACAGCGAAGACTTCAACGATCACCTGCACTTGGGAGTCATCAGGGTAGAGTTCCTCCGGGTACGTGCGCGGCGGCCAGTACGTGACTCCGGTGAACTCCATCTGGCTTGTGTGGCTTTGTGCTTCGAGAGAGGAGAGGAAGAAGAGAGGAGATGGATCTGGCTGTGGCTTGTGTGGAGAGGGGAGATGAAGAGAGATGTATAAATAGAGAGAGAGGGTTGGCATGTGTATCGGCGTGCGATTACTCTCCCGTGTATAATTGCTGCGGTGCGACGGGTCAAAGTCTGAAAAGAGCTCGGTTTTTGAGTCTGAATCAAAGTCTGACGCGTTTAATTGCTGCGGTGCGATGGCTCAGTGGCAGCGGGGCGTGTGTCTGAATCGGCGGCCGAAATTGCTGCGGTGCGACGTGGAAGGAGGCATGCAATCTGAATCGCTGCCACTAGGTCACGCATGCATGGAGAGGCTAGACAGGCGCGTAGCACAACGGACACCAAGACGGCCCACCATGCATGGAAAGGCTAGACTGTGCGAATGACATGTGGACCCAATGCACGGTGGGCACCACGAGCCAGTGACTCAAATTCATGCTCACATAGTCAACCAATCCATTCCCCAACTGCCCACCCCTGAACCCTATGCATGTTGGAAAAAAGAAAACATTAGAAAACAGGCCAGCCAATCAGAGTGCAGAACGCGAGTCTCGCGGATCGCCATGGCTCAGCCGATCGCAACCATCCGTGCTAGATTCCTTCTAGAAGGCGTCGATCCAACGGCCAACGGCCAAAACGCGGGAGTCTGCGGGTTTCCTTCTAGAAGGTTTGATCGGACGGCCAACGTAGGGCTTATCCAACGGCCAAAAATACGAGCTAGGGTTAGCGGGGTTATGCGGGGTTTCGCCTCGGTCAACGGGGTTTTGTGAGGGTTGACCAAACTAGGGTTAAGCATAACTAATTAAAAAAAATCAAAAAATTAAGAAACCTGCGCACATGGTTTTGTAATGTACTATAGTAACTAGAAAAAATATAAATATGGTTTATATGCATTTTTACAAAAAATCCTAAAATCAAGTGAGAGACCTCGAACACTTTCAAATAAGCATAATTAATTCAAAAAAATCAAAAAATGAAGAAACCTGCGCACATAGTCTTCTTATGTCATATAGTAACGAGAGAAAAAATATAAAGATGGTGTACATACATTTGCACGAAAATGGTTTCACTCAAATGTGAAATGTTGTACAGAGTAGTATGGATTTCAAAGGAGAGAGTAGGTGGGTTGAAAGTTTTTGAAAATGAAAATTGTCAAAACCCCACCAAAGCTTCATTTTGGAGTGACTAAGATAGATCTGAGCTTATTTTTTCATTTTCATGTTTTAAACTTTATTTATTTTATGATTTGCAATTAAACCATTATTATGCAAAAGAAAATAATTAATATGAAGATTAATTCAATAAATAGTGAGACTTCGGAGTGACACTTTATAGGTAGAATAGATGTCTAGGAAATTTATTTGGCTCATTTAGACAAGGTGGAACAAAAAACTTGCTTAGAAATGGGGCCGTTTACCCTACCTTTGGAGCTCATTTGAAACAATTTTTCAGGAGTTAGCAAAAGGCCTCGGATTGATGACCATTTAGATCAAACAAAGTGCATAATAGTTTGAAATCATTGCAACATCCAAGCTTAGCATAACACAAGTGGCATAAAAGTTTGAATTTTGGTTCAAATTTGAATTCAAATGACCAAGTGGCAAATTATTACAACAACACCATTCATAGTTATTACAACAAATACAACAAATCAAGTTTAGTACAACAAATCAAGTTTAGTACAACATCAGTCTATTTATTTTGCCTCTTCTTACCACGGGCACCACTCGGTTTCTTCTCCTTCTCAACTTGTACAGCAAGCAACTTGTTAATACTCTTTCTTTTCTTACCAAAACCACTAGGCCTACCCACAACACGGCCAAGAGTTCCATTTTGGACAACATCAGCAACATCTGGTTCAGTTTGCACCACAGCAAGGTCCAGAACAGGTTCATCTTGCACAGCCAGGTCCAGGACAGGTTAAGCTTGCACAGCAAGGTCCAGGACAGATTCAGCTTGCACAGCAAGGTCCAGAACAGGTTCAGTTTGCTCCCGTGCATCAAGAACAGGTTCAGTTTGTGAACTAAAACTTCTCTTCTTTCTACTGCCACGAGTCTTGCTTTTTTCTGTGGCCAGCATTGTTCAACAACAAGAGGAGGGCCTTTTTCTGCACGCTTCCTTCTGAAAAATAAATCATATCACTTGGTTAGACTGAAAAAAGCAGCAAAATCAAAAACAACACACAAACAACAAAATTAAGATACTTTGGCCTTTCCGGAGTGTAACGGCATTGTGTGGAACCAATTCTATGCCCAAGTTCCTCACACAACTTGCATCTGTTTTTGTTACCTTTTTTAGGCCTTTTTGGCTTTCCATCGTTATTTTTTTCTTTTTCTTACTACTCCCACTTTTCTCAAACCAAGCTTTGAATCTGCTTTGTTTGGGCCTCCCAGCCTTCCTTTTAGTGAGGGGTGGACATATAGAAAATTCAAATTCCACCTCAGGCCACTGCGATTGGTCTGTCAGTGCTGGAATTGGAGTTGCATATGCAGCCTTGAATCTTTGCACCGAGTAATAATCATGCAAATATGGGTGCATATTTAACTTGGGTTTAGATGCCAAAAAAATTATGGCATGCTCACATGGTTTCCCAGTGTGTTGCCACTCTAGGCAGGTGCATTCATGCAAATCAGTGTCAACAACATGGCTCTTGCCACTCTTTGTATCTCTAACTTCAGCACCCCACAATGAAGATTTCTCAACAGATAGATGTGAAAGCTTTCTGCTCCTGTTGACCACTTGTTGTACCACTGCCGGAAGCTTATCCCCTTCCAAAATATCACCAATTCTTCTTCTCAATTCCCACAAGCGCATGATCATGATCCTGATTTGGTCCACCATGTCATGCACAGGCAAGTCTTTCAACTCCTTCACCCTGTTGTTGAAACTTTCTGCCAAGTTGTTGATATGATCGCACTTGATTGCAGTATTAAAACCTGACCTATACCATAACAGAGAATGGTAGGTGTTCAACCATGAAGCAAAATCATTCTCACTATATGCTGCCATTATCTTACAAAGGTGATAGGAATGTGTCTGTGAGGTGTAAGCTCTTGCTGCCGGCCACATGCGACCAAATTCTTCTCCTCTGAATTTTTTTATCAGATTCATCCACATATGGCCAAAGCACTCCCTCTGCTCAGCATGAGGGAAAACAAACTTCACCGCATTTTCTAGCCCTTTACATGCATCTGTGTGGATGGCCAAAGGTGATGCTGACCCTAGGCATCTTTTCAACTGCATCATGAACCATGTCCATGATGGCTCTGTCTCTGACTGAAACATTCCAATGGCAACAGGAAACATCCAGTTGTGTCCATCAAGAGCATTGCATGCTGCCAACTGACCATTCCATTTTCCAGTCAAAAAAGATGAGTCGATGCTCAAATATGGACGATACCCTGCTTTAAATCCATCTATGCAAGGCTTTAAACACATAAAAAATTGCTGAAATAAACCTTGACATCCTCTTTTACCTCAGTATCTATCTCCACCACACTGCCAGGTGACCTCTTCTCCACCTCTGTTTTAAAACTATACAACATCCTAAATGTATTTGCCCAATCACCATATAATGCTTTCATTGCCCTTTATTTTGCCTTCCACACTGTGGTATATTTCAGCACAATGGGATACATCTTTTCCAGGTCAACTTGAAGTCTCTTTGCTGTAGTGTTTGGTGTCTTGGCTAAAATAGGAGTAATCTTTTGTGTAATCCAAAACTGTGATGTCATACTTGAAACTTGCTGTGAACTGCTCATACATGTATGCTCATGTGGAATTTGATTTACCGTGATTGTATGGCCATCAGGTTGTTGTCTAGCAGATATGTACCACTTGCAAGGTTTGGCACCTCCATCAAAACCTTGGCACCTAGCATAAAATTTCTTTCGATCAGTCCACAGAGTCTTGGCATCGAACTCATGTCTCACTGCATAGGTTTTGAAACATATCCTAAACTCATCCATATTTGGCCACATCTTCCCTACCTCAATGACAGGGTTCTCTCTGTCATACACATGCACCAGCTCATCAGCATGTGCATCATCTACATCATCTGCAACATCTAACATCAACTCTCCATCCACTTCTTCATTGCCTGAATTTGTGTTACCATCAGCAGGCAAAGTACAGTCATCCTTCTCCTTATCTCTGTCATCAACTGGAATTCCAAACATTTCGGCCATCTTAGTGTCAGCTATTGGTTCAATGACCAAATCTGTGCGTTCAGCTAATTCTACTGCATTCCAATCAACAACAACCTTCCTAGCATCCCTGTTCTGCATCTGGGGAGCCCCCCTGTTCTGCATCTGCAGCAGCCCCGTTTCTTCACATATTACTGTCAGTTCAGAGAGCATTGGCAACAACATCTGCTCCTCTGCAGCCCACTCAGCATCTGCCATCTGTGAAGCCATCTTTGATGGCACATAACCAACCCTGGAATCTGGGTTCAGATCAATGAGCTCTGCCCAAAAGGTTGCTTTTTTTCTTGTCCAACCTTCTTGTCGATCAATTTCATCAACCATATCTTCTCCATCCTCAATTCGAACATAAGCGTTCTTGCAATCATCATACCGTACCAGTGATACCTCTTGTTCTGGACCCCAAATAACGCTCTCCCAATTCTCTCCACCAGATTCTTCACTGCCTTCTCCTCCATGCTCTGAAGTTCTTGGGGATCAATATCTGTACATTTGACCTCCCAAATAATCCTCGTGTCTCTCTCAATGTTTCGAACGCTACCATCACCTAGCTTGGCCTTACAAGGAAAGAATTCAACTGTAAATTCGAAGCTAGGCGCAGAATCTCCCCTGTCAATGGCGGGCGAGAAGCGGCAGTCAGCTAGGGGTGCAGGGAACGAAAACCAAATCGAGTTCAAATAAGGTAGAAGAGGGTGCGCATTACCGATTTGAACTCTCTCCGGGCTCCATCTCATTCAATCCACGCGCACCTCTTCGGGCTTCTCTGATTTCAAATCGGCCGGGAAAAAGATACAGGCCACAGACGCATCCAAAATTGAGGGGAACTAAACTAGGGTTGTGAAATTACTCACCAGAGAAAGCTGTGCCGCCGCCGAGAAGGCGTTCTACAGCTGGCGAGAAGAAGTCGTTGCTGCTGCCGGACAAGGGGGCGGCGCCGTCGAGCAAGGGCGGATCGAGCGGGAGTGGTCGTGGCAACTGAGTGGATCCCACCAGTCAGAGCACATAACCTGCCAAGTCCTAACCTAATCTCAGTCTCCGTTAAGAGCCAGACAGCCGTTTTATCAGTTAGTCTTGTCTGAGCTATTCCCACGCTAAAAAACGTCGCACCAGGCTATTTCAGCCAACGTCGTCGCATGCTGGACAATTGCCCTCAACGACGTCGCACAGGAGCTATTCGCCCATCCTGATGCCCCGCCCTCGTGACGAGGTGCAACGCCGTTTCGGCCCTGTTGTTCACGCCTGCCAGAAGTGCGACATGGGCTTCTTCTAGCGCGCCCTCGAAGAGCCTTTCTACTACACCGACGTGGCCTTGGCCGGCAACTATGTGAAGAACCTTGTTCCCTCCCACGGTTACCTCGTCGCGCCTGCAGGACGTGCCGCCGCCGTGCTGGACTTGTGCTGAGGTTCACGAAATAGGATTAGGGTCGTTACAATTGACATGAAGAAGTGAAAATGTAAGCTGAGTACCATGGCTAAGAAATTCTACCGCTGTTTAAAAGGTCCAGAACGACGTTTACAGCTCCAGAGAAGGCGACACGTAAGCATGGCAATTTACCCATGGGTACGGGTACCCGCGGGTACCGTACCCGCATGGGTAGGGTATGGACACAATTTTATACCCATGAGTAGTACCCGTACCGTACCCGTTAAGTCACGGGTAGGGCACGGGTATAATCTCGTACCCGTGGGTATACCCGTACCCTGCCCATTTATGTACCTTACCTGTGAAGGTCCAACATTCATACTCGTGACCTTGTGAACCTATGGTAAAGTTGTCGTTTATTGTCAATTTGAGTTGAGATAATTTTCATGAACCCAAATATATGTTATTGAGTTGAGATAAATGTTTTTTCTTTCATCAATGTGTTATCGATGAATTTAAAATTATGTATAACATGTGTACTATTTGATCTACCGTTGGGTACCCAACGGGTATGGGTATCCGTCGGGTATGGGTACGGATAAAGTTTCTTACCCGTGGGTACGGGTATGGGTAGAGTTTTGTGCCCATAGACTACACGGGTATGGGTATGGTATTGCTCTACCCGCCCCATACCCTACCCATTGCCATCCTTAGCGGCACGATAAAGTTGTGGGCACATGATGCCTTGAGGGAGACCTCCCGGTACTTCCGGAGGTACGGGGAGCTGCACCACCGGAAGCACCGGCATGATAAAGACTTCGGCATTATTCTGCCCGCCGGCCACGTCCTGTGGCGCTTCTCCGACATTGTTGCCGTCATGTTGAGGGGGCTGCAGCACCGGAAGTTGCAAGTTCCCGCCGGCCGGCGGGATTAGAGGTTCCTCTGTTTCTGTATGCTCCATCTTTCTTTCCACGCTGAAGATCGCAACTGCTAATTGAAGGGCATAACAAACGTTATTAACCAATACTTGTTGGGTCGCCCACTTGGCCACTACTACTGGCACATACTTATAGTAGTAAGTACGTGCTTTGCGCGTTCCAACATTATAAGGAGAGAACATTATTCATACGCAAATGGAGAATCTAATACGCCACTTTATCTCTTGTCTTACGGAGTGAATGGTTTCATGTCGTCCGATCAGGAGGTGGAAAGGACATCCATTGCTGCCAGCGGCCACCCATTGGCCACCCGTTGCTGCCCACGGCGAGGCACGCGCCGGACTGTCCATTTCTTTTAAACCCATGCGTCGATTTTACCTGTCATTCTACCAAACCATCGTAGCCTCAGGTTGAGACCTCCGCTCTGTCCGAACTAGATGATTGCAGCGAGACATAACCTCCACTCTATCAGAACTAGATGATTGCAGACATTAGAGGCATATTTGGTAACCCGTGTGTTGGGCTATGCGTGAACCGTAAACCATATCCGAGCCATACCCGATGAAAAACTGCCAATTTGTCTGTTTCTATGCAGCCAGTTTTGAGCGCGAGACGCCGCCGCGTCCCTTTATGAACATGCGCAATAAAACTCCGTTTTCTTGTTGTTTATTGCTTAAGTTGTATACTTGTTATTTGAAGGCTCCGTACATTGCCAACTATGTGGAGGTGGCTGTAGAGAGGGCTCTAGAAAAAGGGGGAGAGGAAGGTCGGCCAATGTTTGCCATTTCCATGAGGGGTTGTCCCCCATCAACTTCCCTAAGGTGCCCAGAGAACCTCAAATAGGGGTGCTTACTATCCCTGACGCTTTGAGATTCTACTTGGCGTCAGGAAGATTACCATCAAGCCAACCACGGGCCGACACTGGGATATCAGGCTGAGATGTCAATGGAAAAAGTTGTTTTGGATCAGGGCTTTCCATTATTTGCCACTGCTCACGACTTTAAGATTGGCTACTTCCTCACCTTCGAAAAAGAAGGTCCAACTCATTTCAGAGTAGTCATCTTCGACTACAATTTGATGTGAGTTGGTGAAGAAGTGACCTTAGCACCCAGAAGCCACCGGGAGGATCCTCGAGGAGGATTGCTGGGTTATTGGTGTCGTGATCTTGTTGTTCGATGATTATGATACCGATGCTCGTGCACTAAGTATGTGTTGGTTAAGGTACTTGTACTGTACGATTTGTTAATAACTAAGTATGTGAAAAACATAAAGACCAATTACTAGGGAGATTTCTTTTAAACAAATTGCCAGGGTGATTGAGAAGAGCTAGATATGCTGTAAAAGGCTAGATAGAACCATGAAAGAAGAATTGGCTTAAAAAATCATGAAAGAATAAGAAAATTGCCATGAAGGTGCTTGTTATTTGTGATGGCATGTCAGCTCGATAATTTCAGACCACTGTTAAGTACAGACCACTATAAGCGTACACAGAACCAATCTGACAATCCATTTTTTAAGATTTTGCCAGATGGGAATTAGGTTAGCATTCAGACAACTCATCAAGAGTCTAATTGATTTGTTCCTTTTTTTATTTTGCATGTTGTTCTTTATCTACTTGGTGAGCGGGCATTTTTTTTTTGTTTTGCTCTAGGCTCTCTTTCAGCTCCATTTTTTGTCAGATGGAAAGTAAAGAGGTTGCAGTTTCTAGACCGAGGAAGAGAGAGAGAGGCTCGGCGTAGATTGGCGGCTATAGCTGGAACGTTGTGTTTATCCCCGGCGGTGAAATGTTGTTTTTTTGGTTTTGTTGATTCTCGTTTGACCAAAAATTGAGATTGCAACTGAGATTTTTGCAGTCGCAAGTGGGGCTAAAACTGCAACTAAGATTTTTCAGCTGCAATTAGGTTGGAACTACAACTGATTTTAAAAATCAGCTAGAAGTGTGGGGATGTAACCGAGACTTTCAGTTATAAATGGGGCTGCAAATGAGATGTTTCAAATGGGTCAAGTAAAATATATTGTTCATGCAGTACAAAAAATATTAACACGATAAATAGGTTGTTCATGTAGTAGCAGCACAAAACGTGACTCATGATTAAAAAAAATGGTCAAACGACAATCAAGAAAAAAGTCCACTATATACTACTCCCTCCATTCCAAATTAAATGACTTCACTTTGTCAAAATGTGGATGTATCTATACTTGTAACATGTCTAGGTGCATCCACATGTTGACAAGTAGAAGTCATTTAAATTGGAACGGAGGGAGTAACAGAACTAACAGCACAAAACCTGTGTTAATTCTCAGTCAGCTGAGTACTAGGCGGACTCTTTTTTAAACACCTTCCGCCAAAAGTTTCTGCATTGTATGTATACTTTCAATTCAAATGGCGCCCGTACAAATAATTTTCACGATAATCATAATCTATCCCGCACTTGGACCAACAAGGAAGGGAAACTCTGCATTAAGTGGAGATACTCATCCGATGTCGCCACAATTTTGAAGTTTTTATCATCGGCGAGGAAGTCAAGGCACTTGGCTTTGAGTTGGGGCATGTATGCTCTTCTGCTAGCTCCAACGTTGAGCACACCGTGTCCACCGTGATACCGCCCTCGCATAGTGCACTCTCACAAATCTGCTTTAGCGTCTCTAGGGCGTAAATATCGGCGGCGACGAGCAGATGCTGGTATGGAACCATGGCGAGGGCATCATCATCATCCGCATCGTTGTCGTCGAAGGATGTCAAAAAACCACGGTACATGTAATCAAGCATATATCTGAAGGTAGACGCCTTGATGTCTTTGACGGTGATGGATGTCATCTTGCTTTCGGCCATCGGGCCATACAGCTCTGCTCTGAAGACGGGCGATCTGGCCGCGAGCACGAGGCGATGCGCACAGAAGGTCTCGCCGTCGACGTCGAAGGAAACGTCGGTGAGGTCTTTCTTATCCAGCATGTCGGCTAGATCCTGACCTAATTCCGGAAGCTCCATGCAGGATGAAGATGGAAGAGGCGGCCAGTCCCCTATGATGGATACGGTGCACAGCGCCGCGAAGTAGCCGTCTACCACGCAGTTCGCCTCGACGTCGGCCTTCCATGCTAACAGCGAGTAACCTCGTCCTGTCCGATCTTTATACGGCGGGTCGTCTATTCGTATGGCCGTGGACACCGGTGACCCGGTCTTGTCCAGTAGAACGATGCTTACGGTGACCTTATCTCTTCCCGGCGCGCGGTCCGGGCTAATGGTCACGAAGAGAGTTAGCCTGATCCTGGTTCCGTCGAAGCTCTGGGCACAGAACGCGTCGCAGTAGCATCCACCGACGACGGTGCTCGCCTCTTCATACCGGTCGTTTGGGAGATCCGAGAGTCTTACCCGAAGCACGAAGGTTGCAGCGTCTGTCATCGAGGTGATGTCGCACACTTTGTGTTCGGCCATGATCTGTCTGTGGTGTGGTTGTAAATCTTGACAGGAACGATGCCCTCTCCTTGGGCTCGGTTACGTGTTTATATGGCGATGGAAAAGCCCCACGCGTGGCATATTACATGTCGTACAAGAAAAGGAAACGGAGGGAGAGAGAGGAGTACGTATCAGGGTGGAGTACTACTCCATGTCCAATACGTGCAGTACAATATGTCTAACAGCCCCCTTAATCAAAACCTTGTGAGAGGTTTAGATTACGCTTAAAGTTATCTAAGTCCTTGACTGGCAAAGCCTTTGTAAAACCATCAGCGATTTGATCCTTGCTTGATATGAACCGAATGTCTAGCATCTTGTTGGCAACACGTTCACGCACATATATATCAATAAGAATTTGAGTAGCACAAGGGTAGGTGAAGTGGGTGGAAATTAGAAGTTAAGCGTGATAGGGTTGGAGCAATTTGAGGATGGGTGACCTAGCGGGAAGGTATCAGTTCAAAAAATTCAAAAAATCTGAAAATAATTCCAATAATTAGGATTTTTCATATTATTTCATATTTTGATTTTTCTGATTTTTTTTGAAACTTTTTAATTTTTTTTGCAGTTTTTGAATTTTTCAGAATTCTGTGGCGCACCAGGCAGGTGCGCCACAGAAATGTGGATTTCTGTGGCGCACCAGGCCAGGTGCGCCACAGAAAGTGGATTTCTGTGGCGCACGTCCATGGTGCGCCACAGAAAAAATATTTTAGTGGCGAGGATTCTGTGGCGCACCCAACAATTCTGGGGGTGCGCCACAGAATCCATTTTTGGTGCGCCACTGATAAGGCTTTTCCTACTAGTGCCACCACCGTTGCCACGGCCTCCTCCATCATGGCGGTACCAGTTGTCACGACGGCGGGCAGCAGCGTTTGCAGACGAGGTGAAGACATCTTGGCCGGCAGCACGCAACATGGTTTGGCGCATGTCATATGCACTCAGCTGGCCGAACAGATCAGCAAGGGAAGTGCCAGGATTGGCGTTTACAGAAGCCACGAGAGAGTCATAGCGACCATCAAGGCCGTTCAGGATATATCCTACCAGTTCATCATCATCGATTACTTTTCCAACTGCGGCTAACTCGGAGCAGAAACCCTTCATCTTGGTGAAGAATTGGGCAGTTGTCATGTCTTCCTTCTTGGTGGTGCTAAGGGCAGTGCGGAGGTGGTTGATTTTTGCTCTTGATTGGGACGAAAACATCTGAAGGATGGCGCCCCAAATTTCCACGGATGATTCCAGCCCGAGAACATGGGCAAGGACGTCCGGTGTCATAGAGTTCAGCAGAAAACTTGCGACTTGCTGATCTCGCACAACCCAGGCAGCGTATGCGTGGTTGGGCATCGTGGTCTTCTTCTTCTTAGCATCCTCGATCTCCAGAGTCTTGGCCGGTGCTGCTTCTGTTCCGTCGAGCAGGCCGGTGGCTTGAGCACCGCGGATGGCGGGCATGACGAGCGCCTTCCAGAAGAGGAAGTTGTCTCGCGTGAGTTTCTGGGCGGGAGGGGATCCCAGCCCGGTCGTGGTCGTGGCTGACGTTGAGGAGGACGCCATGGCTGGAGGGAGGAGCTCGGCTTAGGGTTTTGGTTTTTCTGTAGATCGGTTTTTGGTTTTTTTGCGGCGACTAGGTTACAGAGGAGCTAGCTCTGATACCATGTAAATCTTGACATGAACGATGCCCTTTCCCTGGGCTCGGTTACGTGTTTATATGGCGATGGAAAAGCCCCACGCGTGGCATATTACATGTCGTACAAGAAAAGGAAACGGAGGGAGAGAGAGGAGTACGTATCAGGGTGGAGTACTGCTCCATGTCCAATACGTGCAGTACAATATGTCTAACAGTGGTTAGATGTTCTTGATCAACGATCGAGCAGCTAGAGGAGCTAGCAGACCTGGTTTCCGTACTCGCTCGTCGAAAGGACGATTAGACGATAGTGATTAGAGGACAGGACTATGAGCTTTATGCATCGGATCGGACTACGTCCGTCCGTAAGACCTTGTGTGTAGGCTATTAGTCCGTTGTCCGTAGGTCTAGGATTCCCGATCGGACTAGGTAAAGGCTTTGCGGTTGACGTACGGTCCACGGTCGTCTCAGTCACGGTCCCATGTAACTTATCCGTAAGGTTGACCAGACTCTTGTTCTCCTTGAACTAAATCTTGTAAAACTATCTCCGGAATAGAGTTCGCAAACGGGACCCTGATTTTTTGTTTGTTTGATAAAGGACATTTTATATTACTCAAAAAATAATCATTACACCTGATGTCTGTATACAATGGCAAATCTCTCCTACCTCCTGGGAGAAATGCCGGGCAGAGAACAAAACCTGATCCATTAAAATGATTGGTGCCATCTCGAATATAAGGGGTGTAGGTAAGAAAGGTACCCCTGTGAGGGTGATATGATTTTTGTTTTTTGAGAGCAACCACATATTTCATTAATCAAAAATCAAATTACAATAAGCAACACACGTGGAAACTAAAAGACAGATCGGGATAAAATGATTATCCTGAATTTGTAGATGAAATCCTAAGAGATCGAAAAATACAAAACGATCCCTAGGGTTTCCTACACCCACCGTAGCGAGCGGCCGCCGCCTAACTCCAACGTCGTCTAGACGAACGCCAGAAGAGACGCCGAGCCTCCACCATTGCAAGATCCGAGAAAGCACCATCGCCAACGAGGCTTTGTGAGTCGATGAACAGGCCTGCTACACGCAGCGAGGCACATGTCGCTGTGGCACGTCGACCGGGGAACGTCCCCGTGCTGTCTTGGACCAAGATCTGTCGCCTCCCGTCGACGAAGTCGGAGAACAACGGCAGATCCACCACCTCCGGACCAACATCCTCGCTCCAGAAGAACCACCTCGCCGCGGCCGCCAGCGCCGTCGCAAATAACCACGAAGGCCAGCGACACAACGAGAAAGTGATGTCGGCAGATCTGAAGAACGGCGAGAAGATCGAGCTGCCAATCGGAAGGACCGAGCAGCACACGTTGCCATCAACTCTGAGATGCCGCCGTGAAGGACGCCGCCGGTGTGGGAGTAGAGTTGAGGTAGATTTATTTGCCGTGCGCCGCTCCCACCACCCACGGTGCACCACAACAGACAGATCCAAACTTTAACTACTATAGACTAGAACGGAGGGACGAGGTCCCCTCTCCCAGCTGCCGCCGGGGCGGCGAGCAGAGGGAGAGGGACCAGCAATCTGGCCGGTAGGGTGATATGATTAACATGTAGGTGTGAAGGTTTTGGGTACCGGATAGTAAAAATTTACCGAGAGCACTCAGGCTTTCCGGTAACATCAAAATTTACCGAGGGTGCTCGGGATTTCCTGTAACCGTGGTTGCCGGAGAATACTGAAGATTTACCGCTCAAATTTTTCAAACAACATTCGAATTTAAATTTTCTCAGGAAGTGATAGTTAGACTTAAATCTCTAGTACTTCAACCGCTTTGCTTGTAGCGTAGCGGTACTGTGCTATCGCCTTGCTGGATGTTTCAATCTTTTTGTCTTTTAATACGTAGACTAGATATCGTATTGAGTATTAATCCTCAAAAATAAAAAATAACATAGCATGGGACTCAAACCGATACCCTCAAGAGCTGAATACGATGGCGTTACCACTGTTCAGTATGTTCTTATGTTACGAAATAAGAGATACGATGTATTCATCTAGATTTGAGTGTTTAAATTCAAAATTTCAAAAAGGCCTGATTTTTTTTGCTCGGCAAGACATTTTCCCGAGGGTGCTCGGGATAGCTATAACAGGATTTCTCGCTCGGTTACCCAAACCATGGTAGGTGTTGGCAACAGTGGCGGACCTACAGGGTATGCCTGGTATGCCGCGGCTTACCCTGCAGCCCGGCCGTGCGTAGTAGAGGAAATTAATAAGCTGCTGCGAGGATTCAGCGATCGACATACAAAAAACTAAAAAAGGCAACAGCTAGCCGCGCACAGCTGCTCGGCTCAGATCTCAGGAGTCCGTCGTGTGCATCAGACACAACTGCTCGGCTAGATTCCAGGAGTACGCTCGTCTCGATCGATCTAAAATCCCAGACACACTAATTTTTTATGCTACAAAGCAAGGTGAAGAGAAGCCAGGCGACCATGGCCGCGACGGACCACGCGCCCGCGCCGCCGCCGTGATCTCCCTTCTCCGACCATCTCTGCCAGCTCCGGGGATAGATCTGGGCTCCTCTCGGCGCCCTCCATCCGTCCATCCAGAAGCCCAGCTCCCCCATCGCCGGAGTCGCGCTGGCCGTGCTCTTTCTAGCCGGCTGCTCCGGCTCAGATGGGCGCCGGCCTGCTGCAGGCGCGGCCTCTCCGACTCCTTCCGCTACCCGCGCCCTTGCCGACCAGCTTGCCGCAACTGCTCTCGACCTCCGCAAGTCTGACCCGGCCAATGGAGGCCGGTTGGTTCGAGCTCAGCGCCCGAGCTCTCGCGACGCACCGGCGGCGTCCGCGCTTGCCCCGGCTTCCAGCTCTAGCTCCAGCTCCGCTGCAGGGTCAGCGGCACCTCCGCCTTCAGCTCCTGCAGGTCAGGCTCCGATGCCGCAGCTACGCCGCTGCCCCTCAGCTCTCTCGTCTGTGGAGCTGGTCTCAAGATCGACAGGGCCGACCACCGCTGCTGCTTCCGGCCACATTGAAGACGACCAGATTCCAGCGCTCCTCGCCACGGCTGTTCTGGGCCGCTCCGTCGTGTTGGCTCTGGGAAGCAGGCTCTCAGGAAGGCGTCGGCTGACGCTGGCGCCGCCGGCCTCCTCTCCGCCGAGCAGCGCATCCTCGTCGTGCGGTTCGCGTTTCTTGTGCCTGGGCTCTAGCGTGGGCGACGGTGAGGAGGGCCCTACGCTAGAGGCTGCCGTCCCAACGCTGGGAGGCTCCGTGGCTCCTGCTCCGCCTTCCCGCTGCACCGAGTTGTGGCCGTGGCCTGTTTCCTGGGCCCCTGTTGTTGAAGATGTGGAAGAAGATGAAGAGGACTTGGCCCCCATGGCGCCGCATGATGCTCTCGTGAAGTCCTTCTGTGCAGCTTCCGGACCCATGGACTGGGGTTTCGGGATGCCCCGCTCTCCGGTGACTTCGCCGCCGCCACCCACCGTCAACTCTGCAGCTGTGGCTCCCTGCTGTCTGTCCGTCCGCTTCGTCGCTGGGAAGGAGATGCCCAAGCTCGGGTCGATCGCGCCAGCTCCATCGACCACCTCTGTCGCTGCGCCCTCTCCGGCCCGTCAGCTCGACGCTGCTGCCATGGTGCCGCCGTCCCCCCTGCAGATCAGAATCCAAGTGCAGCATCGTCGCCCCGTGCTTGTGAGAGTCCTAGTGCAGCTTATGGCAAAGGCAAGGATGATTGGGTGTTTGTGAGTCGGGGCCGTCGCCCTAGCCGTGGTCCTCCTCTCGAGCCGTCTAGGGAAGGGCTTGAGCGTTCTCTCGCTTTCAAGCGTTGGGCTCGAGGGAGGTGTTTTCGGTGCCTTGAGCGTGGCCATCAGGTCAGCACATGTCGAGGGCCCTTCAGATGCATCCGATGTCTTCGTCCTGGTCACCGGGAGCGTTTATGCCGTGCGCGCTCTCCCTCTGCTCGCTCTCGCTCTCCGGTTGCTCGGGCTCGTTCTTCGGACACTCGTGCTCCATGTCAGCAAAGCCGTTCTCCGTATGCTCCGCCTCGCCGTCCCTCGTCGCCTCATTGTGGGTCCGAGGATGCGGGCCTCTCGTCGTCGCGTGCTTTCGTGCAGCCGTGTTGCAAGGATTCCATTGCCAACGCCTTTCCAGTCTCTTCTGTGGAGTCCCAGTTTGCCCTGCTTCGCATGGAGGTCCTCCAGAAGGTTGAGCTGCTTCGCTCTGAGGTCCACGACGCTCTTGCCAAGCTTCAGTTTGCGTCGGTTGTGCCTCCGCCAACTGAGGTTCAGATTGGTTCTGTTGATGAGGGGTTTGAATGCTGCTTTGGAGATTTTTCCCCTCGTGCTCTACATGCGTCGTCGTCTGTCCTTTCGAGGGTTCTCGCCACCGAGGTTGTGGCTCCAGTTGTGGAGATCTTGCCTGCGCTGCAGGATCGTTGTGGGGATTCATCCGTCTCGCCCGAGTCCATTGGGAGTGTGGTTCCTGTAGGTGGTGTGGTTGCTGCACCAGAGTCACCCTTGTGTGACGAGGTTGGCTCTTTGGAGCCTTTGGCGGTGGACATGGTGCCATCCCCTCCTCCGTCTGAGTCCTACGAGTTGCCCTCCTCTGTGGATCTCTTTGACCGCGAAGCTTTTTTGGCACGTTTGGACGAGGTTGTCTTCGCGAAAAAGCTTGGTCGTTTGCTCGCCTGCTTGGAGGCAGCCAGCCCTGGATCTGGCAAGGTGATTGCTTGCCTCATAGCAGAGGAGGCTTCTGCTGGCATAATCAAGAAGGTGAAGAAGGCTCTTAGGAGCATAGGCAAGAAGGATGGCGCCTCTGGTACGGCGCCTGCGACTGCTTAACGGCAGCTGCGTGGTCCTTGGGTAGCCGTCAGCGCCTGCGGTTGCTTAGCTATAGTGCGGTTTCGTTTCGGTAGTTGCTGGTTTTTTTTTTGAAATACAACACTTTATTGATCAAATCACATCAGTACATAGAGTCTTCCGGATGCAATCCGGAGCAGAATCAGAAATAAAGCCTACACTAGAAACATCACAAGTTCTAGCAAGAATGTGTGCCGCTTCGTTTAAAGAACGTTTAACATGACAGAAGGAGGCAGAAGAGAAGCCCGCCGCCAACCATTTGATATCTTGTACCACGGAACCAACCTGGGAACGATCAGGACCTGGCGCTTTCATCCGATGAACCAGCGACAAACAGTCTGAGGCAAAGATAGCGTGAGAGAAGCCCTTGTCGCGTGCGATCACCACTGCGCGCCTGAGCGCCATAGCCTCGGCAACCTCCGGAGAAGAGAAGCCCATCATGGGCTCGCTAGCCGCAGCCAGACACCCACCCGTATGATCACGAATAATCGCTCCCATGGCCATACGACGACGATCCTCAAACAGTGCTGCATCAACGTTAACAAGAACTACCCCAGGCGGCGGCGGTGACCATCTCTCTGACGTGCTGGTCTCACGCCTAGTGCTGGAGCTTGATTTGCAGCAAAATTCTGTGATCATATCGACATAAGCGAGAATCCTTGCAGCAGTCCGCTTCGGGTCAGGCATAGCTTGATTGTTCCTCGTATCATTTCTAGCTTCCCAAATGTGCCAGCACCCAACCGCCAAACAAGTTGCCTCCCTTTCAGTCGAATTAGAGAGGAAATCAAACAACCAATACTTAGGTGTCATGAAATCACATCTCTTAAGCTGTAGACTGATGGAGCCCTTGACAATTCTCCAAACCTCCCGAGCAAATTGACACATAAGCATTGAGTGTGCAATACTCTCTTCTCTACCACAGAATACGCATGCAGCACTTGTAGGGATATGGCGTATGTGCATTTGTAAACCACTCGGAAGGCAGTCATGTGCGAACCTCCAAAGATGAATCTTCATTTTACCTGGAGCGTTGATCTTCCACAACGCCTTCCATTGTTTCTCTTCGTTTGCCGAAGCAGAAGAAGACCCTCTACCCCTCACACTTCTGGTCACAAAGTGCTTAGTAGAGCGAGCGAGGTTATAAGCAGACCGCACTGAATAAATCCCTTGCTTCGTATGTGGCCAACGCACAAAATCCTCACCACCATGTCTACTAATATGGACTTGAAGAATCTGATTAGCAGTATAAGGATCAAAAAAGGCATTGACAGTCTCGGGGATCCATTCCCCTGTTTCCTCGTCCAGCAAGCAGCTCACGGTTGCAATATTTGGGATCGGCTTGAGTGGTTTCAACGTGTAAGGAGGACGATCAGGAATCCAGTGATCTGAAGTGATCTTCACAGTCCTACCATTGCCGATGCCCCATTGTACACCCTGGAGAAGAAGGTCTCGACCAAAAAGAATACTTCTCCACGTGTAGGATGCTGATCTGGGTTTCGGTGCACTCAAAAAATCTGTGTGAGGGAAATATCTACCTTTCAGCACCCGTGCACATAATGACGTAGGCTCTGTGAGCAGACGCCATCCCTGCCGACCAAGCATAGCTTGGTTAAATAACGGCAGATCTCTGAAACCCAGTCCACCAAGGGTTTTAGGAGTCGATAGCCACTCCCAAGACCTCCAATGCAGCTTCTTCTTCCCATCTTCCACCCCCCACCAATGATTGGCGATCGTGGATTTCATCTTGTCACAGTTGGAGATAGGAATTTGAAAGCAACTCATAACATATGTGGGTATAGCCTGAATCACTGCCTTCAAAAATGCTTCTTTACCCGCTCTCGACATAGGCCGATCCGTCACCCCATTCATACGTTTCCAAATCATGTCATAGAGAAAGTTGAAGGTAGATGTGGATGATCTCCCAACCCTCGTGGGCATGCCCAAATAGAAATCATTAAGTACCTCGCTTTGAACACCCAAGCTATTCTTCACCCTTTCCTTGACTAGAACATCACAATGATTGCCGAAGAAGACCGAGGATTTGTCCAGATTAACTTTCTGTCCAGAACCTTCACAATACATCTTCAGAATATTCTTGAGAGCCTCCACACTCCTACTGTCACTCCGAGCAAAGAAGATGCTGTCATCTGCAAACAGTAAATGGGATATAGGAGGACCGAGTCTACCATTCTTAATACCATAGAGCTCACCTCGGTTCTCACTTTGCTGCAGTAAACTAGACAGACCTTCTGTACATAGGAGAAACAAATAGGGACTAATGGGGTCCCCCTGACGAATGCCCCTAGATGGTACCACTGGCTCAGTCAATTCGCCGTTCACCCGAACAGCATATCTGACACACGTGACACATCTCATAACAGACTGAATCCACTCTGGAGCAAAACCAAGCTTGCTAAGACAGCCATGCAAATAATCCCACTCCACTCTGTCATATGCCTTCATCATGTCGATCTTTAAGGCAAAGAAAGGACGCTTGTTATCCTGATGGCGTATGGAATGCAAGCACTCGAAGGCGATGAGGGCATTGTCGGTGATGAGCCTGCCAGGCACAAAAGCACTTTGTTGCTCAGATATCACATGCGGTAGTATCACCTTCAACCTATTCGCCAACACTTTAGAAGCAATCTTATATATCACATTGCATAAGCTGATTGGCCGAAAATTCTTCAGCAATTTAGGCTTCGTGACCTTGGGAATCAGAACAATGACGGAGTCACAGAACCCCTCCGGCACCTCTCCTCCATTGATAAACGACCGCACAGCATGACAAATATCCTCTTTAAAGAACTCCCAATGGGTTTGATAAAATAACGCCGGAAAGCCATCTGGCCCCGGTGCTTTGGTCGGCCCCATTTGGAAAAGGGCAGCCTTGATCTCTTCATTAGTGTACGGCTTGCACAAATCAGCATTCATCTCAGATGACACTTTTGAAGGGACTGAATCAAGTACTGCATCCATCGAAGTACAAGGTTCAGAAGAAAAAAGATGCTCATAGAAATTATGAACCATACCTTTGATCTCTCCTTGTGCTTCACATTTTGAGCCATCCGCACGTAACAGTACATCAATTTTATTTGTTCTTCGACGTGCAGATGCCCTTGCGTGGAAGAAGGCGGTGTTACGATCACCTTCCCGCAGCCACTCTACCCGCGAGCGCTGCCGTGCCATGATCTCTTCTCGCTCAAAAAGCTCACACAATTCACGCTCCACCACTCGTTCTTCCTCGAGACTAGCATCCGAAAGCATCTGGCCACGTATGTACCGTAGGCGGCCTTCCAACTTCCGGATCTTATTACGAACAGAGCCAAATGTAGCACGACTCCAGTCCTTCAAAGAGCCAGCGACCCGGTTCAGATTGGACCACGTCGCACTCAACGATCTCGTACCATCACCATTGTCAGCCCAAGCCTTCTCCAGCACATCTCTATAATCTGGTGCTCGCAGCCACATGGCCTCATATTTAAAATTTTGCTGCACCGGTTGTGAGACAACATATCTGGAATTCCGCTCCAAGGCAATCAAGATAGCATAGTGGTCTGATGATGTGGTAATAATATTCTCCACCGCACACTCCTCAAAGAGACGGGAGAAATCACCGTTTGCAACTGCTCTGTCTAGCCGAACTTTTACATGAGTGTCCGCACCTTGGCGATTACTCCACGTGAATTTAGGGCCCTCGTAGCCCAAGTCCATCAGCTCGCAATCTTGCAAACATTCGCGGAACGCGTTGATCTGTGATTCAGTCCGATCACGGGGACCCACGTGTTCATCTTGACTCAGAACTTCGTTGAAGTCACCGCAACAAATCCAGGGACCATTCCATTGTGCACGCATAAAGCGAAGAAAGTCCCAGAACTCCTGCCGTAATTCTCGGCGAGGCTCTCCATATACAAAGGTTGCACGCCACTTGGCTCCCGTCTCCGGTGTGATATGAACGTCAATACACCGAGAATTACAGGCTTTGAGGGTAACCGTGACAGAAGACAACCAAAACAGGGCTAAGCCACCGCTCAACCCCTCACTGCTAACAGCAAAACAACCAGAGTACCCTAGGGACCACATGAAATTACGCACTCTGGTATCCTTCATCTTCGTTTCGGAGAGGAAGAGAAGGGTGGGACGATGAGCTTTCACTAGCCAGCGAAGCTCGCCAACTGTCGCGTCCGTCCCTAGTCCACGACAGTTCCAGCATAAGAGTCTCATTGCGTGCGGCGGGGCTGCTTAACAGCACCCGCCTGATCCGCCGATCCAAACCCGTCTCTCTTCAGCTTCTTATTCGAGTCACTACTTTGTTCCTCCAGAGAATCTGCAGCTGGAGGTGCAAGTACCCCAGCAATAGGATGCAACACCACCGCCAAACGATCCTGATCTCCGTCGACCACCGGAGGAGACTTGGCTCGATACACAGATTTCACAGTCTTCCGTTTCTGACCAGCCAAAGCCTTGCCCCTCTCCTGGGCCACCACTAGCTCCTTCCCAGATTTTTGTCCAGGGTTGCGAGCACGAGTTTTCTTGGGTTTCACCGGCGAGGAAGCCTCGGCGGCCTCATCCGGTTTACTGTTCTGCCGAGCTGCATTATAATTACCAGACTGATTTGGACGCTCAGGCGAGACACGAGACGAGGAGCGTCCCTGACCAGCTGGAACTGGATCACTTGAAGAACGTGCACCTTGGGCTTTCTTCCTGTCATCTGGAGCACACACGCGCTCCGAACAGTATGGCAGCTTTCCCATAGCATCCCTCTCCCCAGGGTTTTTGCATTCCAGAGACGTATGTCCCACGATCCCGCACGCAAAACAGAAGTGCGGCAACTGCTCATATTGAACATCAAACCAATCAGTCAAGTTCCGACGCTGAGAATATACCGTGACTCCCCGCATAAGCGGTTTATCAGTATCTATCTCAACCCGAACACGCATATAACCTCCCCAGCATCGTCCAGATGCATCACAATCCACCGCTGGCACACTTCCTTCCACGCATAATGAACCAGCAATAACAGATCCCAACCTCTTGTTCATGTAGCCGAAGGGCAGGTTAATTATTCTAGCCCACACCTTCAACCTATTGAAAATCATGTCCCGAGGCTTAAGATCAATGTTAAAGTTCTGAAGCAGAACAGCTTTCTTCCCGACCACCCAAGGGGGCCCATCTACAACACGGTCCATGTCCGCCTTTGAACTGAACTCCGCCACGAAGGTGTTGTCGCCGGCCGGGTTGAAGAACAGACCGCGAGGGTTACCCCAAGCAGGTCGTAGCGCCGACGCGATCGTGCTGATGTGCAGCGTCGTTGGAGAGAGCACCTTGCCGACGAGAGCCCACTCCGAGTGGACCTGCACATCGTCGCCTCCATCATCAAGCACCACCGCAGCTGACTCCGCAGCCGTAAGCCGGAGCCGTCCCATCATCTCCGCGACTTGTTCATCCGATCCCGACGCCGCCGCCGTTGACTTAGGCGCCGAACCACTTGCAGAGCCACCGGCCACCAAAGGGTTGGCCGTCCCTGCCGAGTTGCCCCTGCCACTCATCCCCGACACATCCGCCATTGCTCTCCAACACCGGACACACCACCGATCAAGGGCGGGTAGCAGTCTAGGAAAGCCCCGAGATCGCCCCGAACCGGTGGGAGAGGGAAGGAGAGAGAGGCCTTGAGGTTGCCGGGAGAGGGGAGGGATATGGGAGAGGTAACCACGCCCGCGAACGTGCCCCAAACGTGGTTTCAAACCCTAGGCAGATGCGATCGCCATGGCAGTCGCCTGTGCCCTAGGAGAGAGAAACTCGACCTACCGTACCTCCTCGAGCTTTCAAGTTGAATCTACGTACGTACCCCGTAGTTGCTGGTTTTAGGTGTTGCCTTTTTGTGGTTGTGTTGCCCTCCTCATGTTGTTGTTGATTGTTGTTTGGTTTTCGCCCGGTTTTTTCCACTAATAAACCGGGCACCTTCTTCTTAATAAATGGTTGGGGCAAAGCTTTTGCCCCACAGTTCAAAAAAAAAAATCCAGACACTGTCACCACGCCGCCATGCCTAGCTAAATCTAGCTAGGTCTAGCCGTCTAGAAGAAGAATCAGATCTTCGAACAAGACTCCGATATGGACTTCGGTCAAGCTGCACAGAACGTGGACTCGAGTTTGCCCTTCTCTAGCGGCGTCGATCATGCCTCAAATCAGGGACATGTTCATGCTTCACCGGCGGCCGGGATCACACAACAACAAGGGCACGATAATTAACATGGGCAAGCCACATCCGCACGCAAGCTGTATGATAATCTATGTAACTTTTGAACTTAATTTTTCAATTACATATTATTTAACAATGCAAATTTGAATATGATTTACTAAATTGGTAGATAGGTTTTACACAAATGTACGCCAATTTTTTGTGTGGCATACCCATTGGCAAAATCTTGGGTCCGCCACTGGTTGGCAAGAGATGTTCTTTTTGAAACACGGTAAAAGATTTGTTGTGTCACTGATATAGTAGAAAAAAATTGGCCAGTTTATATAGGAAAAATATGTTGGGCGTCGCATGGTGGTCTATGGCAATTGATGTCATGTACAAAAGTCTCGACTTTCAGCTGTGCTTGGAGGAGATGAGTAGTTATAGTGCCTGGTAGATGATCTGGTTGGTTGGTGTTTTTGTGTAACTTGTTCCCTTTTTTTCGATTATGATAGTGACCTTAGGTTTTCGTCCCACAGTGGATTTTCGAGATCGAAAGCTCTATAGTGGATTTCCTACCGATGCTCCAACTCGCTTCTTACCCTTGTCATCATCCCCCACCCCCAGCCATTTTGGTTATGTTCAGACTATGAATGTTGTGTATTTCCGTTCTGAATGAAATGGAAAGGGGTTTGATGCCCGGTTGGAAAAAAAGGTCCATAGACAACGACCAGTAGGAAAAGGTCGTTGGTCGTTGGGCTATGGCGCACCGGGCGGAGTATTTTTGCAAAATTTGATCCACTGGCGGTATTCAACTGGTTCCTATGTGAAACTATTTTCAAATCTGATTCCCGAAGTCGACTTCTAAGAGTATGTAGCCAAATTAGTGCAGGTCGGCACCAAGACATTTTGTTACCAGACACTCCGTGGGTTCACAACAAGAACTGCTCACTTGTCCAGATACAACATTTACTCCATTGTCCAAAGAATGATGACTAACTAACAAAATAAATGTAACAATTATGCTAACTATTCTTAAGTTATTGCTAGAATCGCCTGATTTAACAATTCTGCTAACTACTGTTACAAATCAATCATACTATTCCTATACTTGATGGTACTTCGTCATGATGCACCCTTGAGTCGGAGAAGCAACAACAACCATATGTTTGGGACGTCGGTCTGCTAGTAGAAAGATTTGACCCATCAAATCAATCATACCCTTCTTATACTTGACGCTGAACTTCGAAACATAAACCAAGTAATTTCTGAATCCGAGGAGACTGCTCAAAGATACTTGGGTCACGTAGCTACAAAAAGAGTGACCTTAATCCAGTTGGAGCACGAGTAGGCCAATATCTCCCAAGCATCAGTGAGTTTGATTGCTCAAAGTAGGGAATATGTGGACAATCAGTTGTAAGATATGTTGCCCAAAAGCAAACAATTGTCACGTGTTTTCAGATACTAGGGCAACATGCAGGATTTTGGGCCACAAAATATTTGATGAGGGTGGTTGGTATGCTTGAAATAGTGTACAATGACCCCATCAAGCAGGTGTCAAACTATAGTTGAGATAATGATGTTAATAATTGGTAGCAGTCGCCCAAAGCTGCAAGTTGGGAGGGATAAATAATATGAATCAAGCACAAATTATACCTCGTCTGCGATCACCCCTCGACTAACATTGTCGAGTAGCACATCAAGGACAAACTTGACGGCTTTGGTGGATCGAAGCTTGGCAAGATGGCACTTTAGGAACCGACGCTAAGTGCAAATCAGAGGCTTTAATCTTTGAGCCATGGTCGAGGTGTCATAGCTATCAGGCATCTCCAGAATCTTCTGATTTTCCTCACCCATCACAAGAAGGGGGAGGGGGATCAAATCATCTTTCATTGCTCGGTGGCTCTCATCTTGGAGTTGCTCCATATATCCAGCAACAAGAAGAGAGTTGCGCCAAGTGCGAAATAGCTTCTTGCCTTCTCTGCATAGAACTTGACCGCCAGTTTTTCCAAACTCAAACGACAAAGAACGATTAGGATCTTGGATAAGAGGTTGTAGGACTTTTCACTCGGGATAACTGCACTATCTTAAGTTAGGAAACCATGACGTAAATAGTAGAACATGAGATACAATGTCCACACAATACGAGTGAGAAACTCGATAGAGGGGCCGAGCTTTTGGCCATCATCGTTACCAACGGCGAAAAATTGCACTTGAGTTCACTTTGCATATGCGCTAGCTCAGTCACGATTATAACTGGCCATGGGGCGGGCCGGGCCTGACAAAGCCCACGACCAAAATCCCAGGCCCAGGCGCATCCGATGTTCGGGCCTATATTTCAGGCCCAGGCCCACCCATGGTTGCAAAATCTCATATGGCTTTCAGGCCTCGGGCTGGGCCTCTTCCTTAAAACGTGAATATGCAAAGCCCATACCCATGCGACATTCAGGCTGAAATCTAGGCCCAGGCCCGGCCCATGGACAAGCCTAGGCCCTGAAATTTTGGGTCGGGCCGGGCTTCCCATGGCCAGATATAGTCATGATTGAATCTAAATAAAAAAATAAAACTCTGGCATGATTGGAATAAAGGTGTACTTTTCCGTGCCGGACTACACTTGAATCCCGGAATGCCCACAATTGTTTTGGATTGATAATTAGCTGCATACTCAAGGTGTCCAAAGACCATAGCTAGAAACTGAAAATACTAAGAGAAACAACAAATTCAAATTTCTGCAGTAAACTGTTGCGTCACCATTTTTTCTTTTCATGCTACTATTCATAGCAAAGTTATCTTTTTTCGGTATCTTCGTGTTGGATCTGAATTTATTTAACACGAACACGCAAAAGATTCATCATGTGTCTATATGCCGTGCATTTCATATAGTTTTCATAGCATTATGATATTTTATGAAGCATAACCTTTTAGAAATTTAGAGAAAAATATAACAATTTAATACTTCCTATGTTTCACAATATAAGATGTTTTAGACTTTTTCCACATTCGCATGTATACACATGTCTGTAGACAGCTTTTAGTGTATATGTGCACTAATTCTAGTCCGAATCTAAACAACATGTGAAACACCTAAAACATCTTATATTGTGGAACGGAGCGAATAGTTACTATCATTTTTTGTATAGAAATGGTAGTTACTTCCTCCGTTCTGAAATATAATATGTTTTAGCTTTTCTCTGATTCGGACGTACCTAGACGTGTTTTAGTACTTTTTTTTAGAAAGAAATGATTTTTTTTAGGGTGAAAAGAAATGATAGTTTTTTTAGTCTATACATTACTATATTAGCACAGCTGAAACTTCTCGACTATGGGCCAGGGTCAACCTACCCATCATATTTCAGCCCAATCGAACAAAGTACAAAATCCAAGCGCAACCACGGTCGAGGCCGGCAAATCCTATGCGGCGCCCGTTATCGCCGCATAGCGATTGCGCCGCCTGAAGGATTCGCGCAGCGAAGTTTCCTAGGCCGGCCCGTTGGCGCCTTCTTCCTTTTTTTTCTTTTTCTGTTTCTTTTTCGTTTCTGTTTCTTTTTTCTTTTTTGTTTATTTTTTGATTTTGTTTTTGGTTTCTTTTTTCTTTTATGTTTTGTTTTTGTTTTGTTTTTCATATTATTTTTTGTTCTTTTTTAATTTTTTGAAAATGGTTCCAAAATTGAAAATGTTCCAATTTTTGAAAATGGTTCTAAATTATTGAAAATGGTTCTAAATTTGAAAATATTTCAAAAATTGAAAAATGGTTCCAAATTTGAATATGGTTCCAACTTTGTCCAATTATGAAAATGGTTCCGAATTTAAAAATGGTTCCGAATTTAAAATGGTTCCAAATATAAAAATGGTACCAAAATTGAAAATGGTTCCAATTTTGAAAATGGTTCCAATTTTTTAAAATGGTTCCAAATTTGAAAATGGTTCCAAAATGTAAAATTGTTCCAATTTTGAAAATGGTTCCATTTAGGAATATGGTTCCAACTTTGAAAATGGTTCCAATTATGAAAATGGTTCCAAAATTAAAAAATGGATCTGAATTTAAAAATGGTTCCGGATTTAAATTGGTTCCAAATTTAAAAATGGTTCCATTTTGAAAATGGTTCCGAATTTAAAATGGTTCCAAATTTAAAAATGGTTCCATTTATAAAATGGTTCCAAAATTAAAATTGTTCATTTTTTAAATGGTTCCAAATTTGAAAATGGTTCCATTTTAAAAAATGGTTCCAAAATTTAAAAATGGTTCCGAATTTAAAATGGTTCTAAATATAAAAATGGTTCCAAAATTGAAAATGGTTCCAATTTTGAAAATGGTTCTAAATTTAAAAATGGTTCCATTTTGAAAATGGTTCCAAATCTAAAAATGGTTCTGAATATAAAAAAATGGTTCCAAATTTCAATCTAGCATTTTTTTAAAAATCTAACATTTTTCAAATCTAATTTGTTTCAAAAATCGAAAAAGTGAAAGAAAAAGAAAAACCTAAAAAACATACAGAAAATAAAGAAACAAGAAAAAAAATGAAAAAACATAAGAAAATCGGAAAAAAAGTATTTCGGCGAATGGGCCAGCCCATTAGCGGGCGCCCTTCAAGCGGCGCAAAGGCGAACCGCCGCCTGCGGGCGCCGCAAAGGAGCACCCGTCGAGGCCCATGGTCATGGATGAGCGGCGGCGCGGGATGGCGACCGGTGAGGCAGCGGCGCGCGCCCGTATGAGAGCAGCGGCGGGGCCGCTCGCGAGCATACATTGCGCGAGTTATGAGTTGTGACGGCGGTCATACGCGCACGGTGGCGGCTGGAGCGGGACGAGCTCTGCTCCGGCGCGAGCCGCGGCGTCGACGCGCGCTCATCGCGCTTCGCTTCGCCGATGACCAGGTGCGCTAGGTCAAACCCTGGCCGAACCACGGACTTGAAAAGCAAATACGCACTTTCGCCTCGAAAGTAATTAGGTACGCAATCTCGCCTTCGTATCAAGTGCAGGGGAATTTCTCGATAAATTGCTGTTAGAAAAGTTAAGCTATTTAGGTTAGTTCACAATTAGCCAATTTTGTGCTGATTCACTGAGACACGGGGGTTAGTCAGGCTCAAAATGGAGCTTGTAGAAATCAAAATCCAAAAGCACACGCATAACTTTCCGAGGCCACTGATGTGATTTTAAGGCATCTGGAAAAGTGGAAACGTATTATTTTAACGAACCAGGGTGTACAAATAATTCTGTAAATTAACAAGCCAGAAAATGTTTGTGATTCCCAAATGGTGGAATATCTTGCATCCCGCCACTGCATACGTAGCCAGTATTTAGCTGTGTTGGTTTGTACTGTTTGTATGTTTATGCACTCGGCTGCATTGCACAATCAGGATATTAGTTTCTTAGGAGGGTAGGGTCCTTCATCAAGTAGTTTACATCTTTCCAGTTTCCATGCTAGCCAAGTGGCCAGATAAGCATCTAGGGGTCACTTGAAGCCGGCTCTAATTCCAAAGTGTAACATTGTTGCAAGCTATGGATGGTTTGACAAGGTCCGCAGGCCACCCTGTAGAAGAAAAATGCTTGGCCGGCTGGCTGTGTTGGCCGGCTGGCTGTGTTGCAAAATTAATTGTGGATTTCGTTGGTTTCATTCCGTTCAAGTCTCCTATCAAATGATGTAGCAGTCCTCCTCCCTAGACACCAGCAATCACAGCGGCCATGAGCTCTGGCCACTTCATATTCATGCTGTTTTGCCTCTGTTTCTTGCTGTCCATCCATGTCCCTCTTGCTACCTCACTCTCCTTTAGCTTCAACTTCTCTGATCCTGGCTCCTACTGCGCCCCAAATGCAGACATCGCCTGTGCTGGCGATGCCTACTTTCATGCCCCTGTCATGGAGCTGACCAAGAACGACATCAGCGAGGGCAACGATCGCAGCACCGGTCGAGTGTGGTACACGCATCCGGTGCCGCTCTGGGACAGTGCCACCCGCGAGGTGGCTAGTTTCAGTACCTCCTTTTCCTTCCAAATTAAGCCAGTCCATGATGATTTCAGCGCCGACGGGATGGCCTTTTTCCTCGGGCACTACCCTGCGGGCATCCCTCCTGGCAGCTATGGTGAGAACCTGGGACTCTTCAACGGCAGCAACAGCAGGAATGCAACAGGCACTGACCGTTTTGTGGCAGTCGAGTTCGACACCTACAAGAACAAATGGGAGACAGACGGCAACCATGTCGGCATCGATGTCAACTCTATTTTTTCGGTTGCATCGACCTCGCCTGACAAGAATCTTACACTAGGTATCACAATGACCGCTGAAATCAGGTATGAGAATAACACAGAGAATTTATCAGTTACTCTCTGGATCAACGAAACCTCGTACCGAATCAACACAATCGTTGACATGAGAAGATCCTTGCCTGAGGAGGTGGCAGTTGGCTTCTCTGCAGCTACTGGTAGCTCCATCGAGGTTCATCGGGTTCTATCATGGTCATTCAATTCCACGCTAGCAGTGAAGGGTTCTTTGATGATTCTTCCAGGAGCAGCGCCTGAGCCTTCTGAAACAGTGAGCTCTAAACCACAAGCGAAAGTACAGGTTATAATTGCATTCTCGGTTGCAGTACTGTCTGTTTTGGTGTGTTCTTTCATAGGCTTTCTTCTACGGTGGCGACGAGCCTGGAAGAGAGCAAATGGAACCTATGATGACGAATTTGAAGATGAGAAGGATAAGGCTGAATTTGAGAAAGGAGGGGCTTTTTTGGCCCTAGGAGGTATTACTACAGTGAACTTGCTGCTGCAACAGGCCACTTTGCGGAGGAGAAGAAGCTAGGGAGAGGTGGTTTCGGGCATGTTTACCAGGGCTGCCTGCGGATTGATGACCAGGATCGCCATGTTGCCATAAAGAAGCTGTCAGCTGAATCATCTGTTCAAGGGAGGAAGGAATTTGAGGCTGAGGTCAAGATAATAAGCCGGCTAAGGCATCGAAACCTTGTCCAGTTAATTGGGTTGTGTGACAGTTCCAAAGGGCTCTTGATTGTTTATGAGCTCGTATCAGAAGGAAGTCTTGACAAGCATATATATAGCAAATCCAAGTTGCTAACATGGCCTGACAGGTACGAGGAACTAACTGATTCTTTCCAACTTTGGAAATATTTGTAACTAAAATTCTACTTAAGATCAAGCGACCAGTTTCTAGAAAGCCTGCTTGAAGTCCAAGGATCAGGATGACCTTGCTTAGAAATGATAACGGAGTCGAACGGACAAAATCCACCGAAAAGTCCTACTTACTAGAGTTTATAGATCAAAGTTTTGATTCATGTTAATTCTACTTTTAAGTATGAATTTTGAACATCAAGTAGTATTTTACCATGTAAATTAGTGGCCTATAATTGTGCTGCTAGACTTCGCCACCAAATTATTTCATATGACCATACATGACAGCATTGGATAGCATAGCATTTGCAATCTTGAATAGGGGACTAGTCAATTAGCTGAAGATCAGCAAAAATTTACCTCTTTGATAGCCAAGAGGATAATAATAAACTGAAAATAGAAGCAATTTCACGGATATGGATTGAATAGGGGAAAGATAATAATTAGCCTCAAATAGGAACCATATATATATATATATATCATAATACGAGGATCAATCAACTAGACAAGATTGATAGAATTCAACTACATTAGCAGTTCAATAAGCAAATTTAATCCATAAATATACTGCTTTCACTTCTTGTGCAATCACTAAATGTAAAAGTCATTGGAATGCATGTATAAGATGTATGTAGTTACTTACGCTCGAGGACAATGCAAAATCTACTAGAGGCAACTTTTTTGGGACAAATATGTAGATTTACAGCATGACCAAGGACATGATAACATGAGCAGATAGGGTGGGTCTTTTAAAGTGCAGACATGAGGGATGAGCTTAGATCTGGAGATTTCTTATGTTAAATTATACGGATAGTTATGTTGCGAAACCTCGTGAAACTTCTGATAGCCAAAACCGTTAGATATCACTCATCCCGTATCCAATCCACTATCCTATTTGTCAGAGCAGGAATCGCCACGGATAGTTTCGGATATTCATTTCTGTAAATTGTCCGTTCCACCTTCGGCCAAATAGATGGTTGGAAAGTATCCACTCCATTTTCACACATGTTGAGATATCGGCCCATCAGTAGCAATTCATTTTGTATGCTACACAGGACTAACATGTAGTATAAAAAAAATCTAGTCAAGGCTCTATTGATTGATTTTCAGGTATCGGTTTCATGGAGATGCTCCGTTGTGTTATTTATCAGCATAAACAAAGAATAGTAGAAAATTTTGCATGTCAAATACTCCCTCCGTTGAATCTTGCACTAAAACATGTCTAGATACATATGTTTGGTAAGTAGGTAGAATGACTTATATTTTGATACGGAGGGAGTACAAAGTATATCTCAGCTTCACACTAAAAGTTTTTTCAGGTGGATACCCCCTCCATTTTGCTAACACCAGGCTTTCATGAACGCAGGTACAATATCATTGTTGGCCTCGGCTCCGCTCTGCGCTATCTCCATGCAGAGTGGGAGCAGAGCATTGTGCACGGCGACATCAAGCCAAGCAACATCATGCTCGACTCATCATACAACACCAAGTTGGGGGACTTTGGCTTGGCAAGGCTCGTGGACCATGGTGCCAAGTCACAGACAACCAAAGTCGTGATGGGAACCGCTGGCTACATCGACCCCGAGCTCGTCAACACACGCAGGCCGAGCACCGAGTCAGACGTCTACAGCTTCGGCATTGTCCTCCTGGAGATGGTCTCTGGCCGGCACCCTGTCGCGGAATCAGACGAGGAGTTCTTCGTACTGCTGAGATGGGTCTGGGACCTGCACGTCAAGAATGCTACGGTTGAAGCAGTGGACAAGAAGCTTAGGGGTGGTGATGAGATGGACGAGCGGCAGATGGTGTGGGTGCTGGTCGTCGGGCTCTGGTGCGCGCACCCTGACCGGAGCGAGAGGCCGTCCATGGCGCAGGCGATGCATGTCCTGCAGTCCGAGGATGCCAAGCTGCCGGTGCTTCGACCACAGATGTACATGGCTGAACCTGCTCTTACCATGGGAGAACACGGTCACAGTGATCTGTCGGTGTGGACGTGCTCCAGTGAGTAACTAACTCTGCTGCCAGATTTGGTCCGCAGCGAGAAACCTTTTTTCCTGGCAGGATCGTAACAAAAACAAAATGGAACATTAAAACAGTGAGGTGCTGTTGAAGAATATTGTTATTCTTTCATTGTGATAAAAGGCACATCCCTTGTCCAACTTAGGTAACATTTAGTTAAATACCACATATCTGAGGCCGATGGAACATTGAGATTTTGATGTGGCGTGACTAGAGATTCTTGCAGTGTTTTGATCGCATGTCTCACTAACATATTTTTCTGGGGAGATATTTTTATCGTTCAGTATTATTGGAAGTTCCTAGTCCATCTCATGAAAATTTATACTAACTCGGTATGCTTATTGACAAATGTCACATATCCAAAGACAAAAAGCATAGGTCTTGCATACCCGCGTCTCTGTTATCCCCAATATACACACGCAAGAAGCTTCGGATGCAGAGATTTCTCTGGACCGAGATATGGACAAAGTGTTCGTGGGCAACGGGCCTCGGGAATTCAGTTGTAGGGAGTTGTCGCGGAAATACAGTTGGTTGTCGCGGAAAACACAGTGATTCTTCCATGCTCGGCAAGGGTGAGTTCGGGCAGGTGTTTGGTTATGGATTTAGCCGGGAAGCTCAGCAAGGGTCGGTTCGGGCAGTGCACCGAGGGAGTCTCCATGTGGCCACCACATGTTTGGTTATGGATTTTAGCGAGATAATGACAAGGAACCACCACATTTGCGGGTGAATTGTCACATAACCACCACATTTCAGATTTTGGACACATAAATACCGTTTTTGGGGCTAGTGTGTGACGCTGAGCACTGATTCAGCCCTGTTAACGTTTTAATCGTTTTTCTGGCAGGTGGGCCCTGCTGTCAGTGCCGACGTGGCAAAAATAAAAATAAAAATAGCAGGTCAACACTATCTGATGCAGGTCAACCCACTAGTGGCGATGTGGCCGCCGGTGAGCCATCCTCTGGTGCACCCGTACCCGGCCGCGGCTCCGGCGACGGCGCCGCCCGCTCCTGCTGCTCCCCCTCAGGCGCCTGCGCAGGCCCAGCGCGGTAGGCGGCGATGTCGGGGCTCCACCACCGGTGGCTCTCCGAGCCGGTGCTGCTCCGCCACGCCAGCATGGTCGCGCAGGACGCCCTGGTGGCGCGCCGTGCAGGGCCAGCACCAGGGGAAAGGAGCCAGAGCTAGGAGGACATGCAGCTCCATGCGTGGGCACGCGTGGTCGACGACGTCCGGCTGCGTGGCCCGCCGGCGGCAACGCCCAGAAAACTTTTGTTTATGCGGGAATTTCATCGAACAGTTTGCGCGCGGGGGTGTGAACACTAATCACCGGTTGTCCAGCAAGCTCGCCGCCATGCCGGCAGGTCGTGGTGCGCCGTGACGCGTGGTACGTCCAAAACGTATCTATAATTTTTGATGGTTTTATGCTACTTTTATACTTTTGACAATTGTTTTTATATTAAGTTTATGATTTATTTGGACTAACCTATTAATAGTTGCAAAAGTGCACAATGTTCTTGTTTTACTCTTTGATGTGTAGGAATTATCAAAAATACAAGAGGAAACCTTGTTGGAGTCAAATTGGGACTTTCCTGAAATCTGTCTGGAAACGTTTTTCGGAGATGGTCACGTTACGGACAGAAGATGACGTCAAATGAAAAAAGTCTATTCGCGAAAGTTGCAGGGAATTTTCTGCCGAACGATCTGGACTTAAAATTCGGCCCAATTGGAGTCCGGACGCTCCAGATATCTCCGTCCCACTGCAACCCTAGTGGAATGACAGGAATTCGAGAAGCTATATAAAGGGAGGAAATCTAGATCGTGGCCAACACCTGATACCCAAGAATTTCTAGCCACCAAAACCACGTTTTTGCCTCCCCCATGGATCCCATCTCCATGGGGGAGGGCTCCCAAGAAGGCATGGAGGAAGGGGGCTAAGGGGCGGCGCATCCCCTTGATGCCGGCGGCGCGGGAGGAGTTCCCCGCGCCACCGCCGGCGCCGGCGCCGCCCTGCGCTCCTCGTTGTCCCCTTCACCGTCTTCACCGCCATCTCCATCGCCAATTCCTCCTTGTATACAGTGGTTCATCCTCCCACACACCTCTGTACCATCCTATGTAAACATGGTGTCTGATGCTATAAGTTATTATCCTATGATCTATGTCATGTTTGCGTAGTTTATTTGTTCTTAGATTGAATGGTTGAATGTCTTTGGTTCATTAGAGTTGTATGTTGATATGGTACTGTCCTTTGGTGTCCATTATATTTTTGTGCGCATGGATCAACATCTTGGGGTTAGTAGTATGTGCAAAGGAAGGGGGTAGACCTGCCGGAGCGACAGAAACCTGAGGGTTCGAACCGGAATGTTGCACGTTTGGGAGTAAGAGGACCATGAACTTAAGGCTATGGTTGGGAAAACCTTAATGCATCGAAGACAATAAATCAAGTATCTTCACTAATTAATCTTTGACAAAGCCATCACACTTACCACCACTTTTGCACACTCATGGTATTGTTAGTTTATGGTTACTTAGTGTACTTTATTGCTGCAGCACTAACATTTACTTTTTTGTTATTTATTATCTCGCAAAGCGATCTCTCACACCCGTATTATTATTCTAGTATTATTTCCTAGATAAAGTAAACGTTTAGTGTGCGTAGAGTTATATCAGTGGTTGATAGAACTTGAGAGAATACTTATCCTACCTTTAGCTTCTCGTTGGGTTCGACACTCTTATTTATCTAAAAGGCTACAAACGATCCCCTATACTTGTGGGATATCAAGACCTTTTCTAGCGCCGTTGCTGGGGAGCCATAGCGTAGGTGAATATTCTTGTGTGCACTTGTTTGCTTTGTCTCTAAGTAGTTTTTACTTCCAGTTCTAAGTTGTTCTCTATCTTAGTATGGATAGGGAATGCGAATTACCAAAAAAATTAGTTGTACTTGTTATCTAAAAACGTTTTCAAAAAGAAAAGTGATTGGAAATATGAGTAATGGTTTAGTGGGGGTCGACCTTGAACACTTGTGTTCATGCCTATGAAACCAAAACAAATATTTCCATGGAAACTTTTCAGATAAAACATGTATATATTGTATATATTGTACATATTCCTCTGTACCATAAAGTAAAGTGCTAATTGTAGTCTCTAGTTATAAGAAAGTGAAAGTTTTGCTTTGCTATCCAGAAACAGATTTTCTGTGCTTCACCGTATAAAATGTTTAAAATCACCAGAACGTGATATTGATCTGAAATTTCTTGAGGGCAAAGTACTGCTTTTTATCTTTCTTTCATTAGACTAACTTTGTGTGATTTGAGTTACTAGATATCTCGAAAAAATCGATTTTCTCTGACTGATCAGTTTAGACAGATTTCTGTGCTTCTCTGTAAATAAAATCGTGATAAATCTCAGGATATTATTTTGATCTGAAATTTTTTGTGCATAAACCTGATATTATGATATGTCTTTCATTAGTTCTGAGTTTTTCGATTTGAGCTACGTAACTATCTTGTTGAGTGTCATCTTTACAGACTGTTCAGTTTTGACAGATTTCTATTATGTTTATTCAATACTGTACTTAGTGCTCTTAGTTTCCTTAGTTTTTTACGGACAACGGAAATGATAAGAACCTCGGTATATACAGTGGCTAATGTTTAATAAATATTATGAAATTTGCCAACACTTGAACATGAGTGGATTTTATTTAATGAGTACTTACCCTACTAATGAGTTTTGTGAAGTTTTATGTGGATGTAGCCTATAGATCTAATCAATATGGTGATATGAGATGAACAAGAAGACGCAAAAGGTCAAGCTTGGGGATGTGTAGGTGCATCCCAAGAACATATTCAAGAAAATACAATCATGTAAGCTTGGGATGCCCGAGTCATCCCCCAATTCATCAACTAACATGAGGTTGTCTCCTTCATACTCTATATTACCCGTCCACATGATATGTATTGTCTTAACTTGTATTATAATTGCATTTATATATCTTGGTTTTACCTTCTTTAGTTTTATTTGGTTCTTTATTTGGTTTTATTGCTTCCTCTTTTGCTTTCACTTATAAACTCAAAACAACAAAAATATTTTCTTTTCTTTTGCTTCTTTATTTGGTTCTTTGTTTGAATTCTATTTTAGTTTTTACTTTTGGTTTTATTTGAAGTATTACTTGCTGCTACTAGCATGTTTAGATCTTGTTTAGCCTCTGGTCTCTTAGTTTCTCAAGAATAAAGTACCAAGTTTTACTCATTTGGCTTAGTTGATACATATGTAAAAAGTGATTTTCTGTTTTCAGCATCTACTGCTTATAGCGCGATTTTTCATATTTTACTGGAAACTCTAAAAATCACGTACAATTTACTTATTACGTATCACCTAATCCTCTGCATGCACAAAAATTGGCAAAAATTTCTGACATGTTTAAGTGCACCTAAAAATTACGTTTTCCATTTGCTGTTTTTCTGGACAGATTCTGACTTCTGTTGCAAAAGTGGTTTCTTTGCATTTTCATTTGATTCTTTTCGGGTCTTACCTTTCATTTAGAAGTTGGCCACTTAAGCAACCTTTCTGTAAATTAAAAACAAAATTTGATTTGGTTTAATAGCAGCAGTATGGGAATATTATCTATTGCACTAATGTCTAACCGCAGAAAAGAATGAGAAAGTTTTTGTGTTGAAGTTTTTTCACAGAGAATGAAGAAACACCAAACAGAGAAATATTGAAGAATGGCCAAAGTCATAAGCTTGGGGATGTCTCCGCATCCCTCTTCACCAATAACCCCTCGGTTTGCAAACATTTAAACTTTGTTTTTCAAGCAACATAGAAACTTGAATAAACTTGGAGCGTCTGTATCTTATTATTTATTTGTCTTAGCATCAAACACCGGTTACATTAATAAGTTGATCGTCACATCTTTTATTTATCCCCTGTGTGGAGAGGTGGTTCGAAGTTTATTTGTTTAATGGATTATTTGTTGAAACTTAAAAATGGTGTGTGGATGATATTGTTTAGTAGTTTATGTTTTCCTATGGTTAGTTTCAACTAGCTAATAGTGTATATTATGTTATTTTGATGTTAACATGCATTGTCCTGTTCATAAGATGGTATGACATTGTGGTATCCTCCTCTGAATGATTTACTTAAATTCATTTGGCACATGCTCACACATGTTTATGACTGAAAATAAAAGTCAATTAAATCCTTGATGATTTATTTTGCCTCAGAGTTCTAGTATCACTTTTATGCCTCTGTTAATTTTATTCTGTCGCAAGTATGATTATGGCAGTTATTGCTCTCTTGGTTGTCGCTTCCCAGTCTATTGCTAGCCTTCACCTGTACTGAGTGGGAATGCTGCTCGTGCATCCAAAATCCTTAAAACCAAGTTATTCCAAAGAGTCCACCATAAATTCCTATGCATGGTATTTCAAACAATTCTAAGTAAATTTTCATGTGCTACCTTTAAAACCTTCAAAATACTTCTCATTTTGTGACACTGTTTTCAGCTCATGAGAACGTAGTAGTTGGGTTTGTTATCTTCCATGCTAAATTAAGTTTCTGACTTGCATGCTTCATCTGCTCGTCACTAATTTTGCAAAGAGCTGGTTAGACCATTATAACATCTAAAAAGTAAAAAGTAAAATAGATAGACACCCCTCCATGGTATGAGATTGTTGGCAGGCACCCGAGGATTCGGTTAGCCATGGTTTGTGTAAGCATGGGAAGAGTGTCATGCTAAATAAAAGTGCATGCTATAAATGCCTAATATCAATAACTCGGAACCGCTCTCAACTTATTTAGTATGGAAGATAACAAGAACTCTATTGCTGATTCGTTGACAAGAACAACCACCTCTCAAAACAATTTTATTTCTGTATAAAAATAAAAAGCTCTAGCACATGTTAATCCCTGCTTCGCTCTGCGAAGGGTCAATCTTTTATTTTTATGTTGAGTCACAACCTTTTCTTTGAGCACTTCTTCGAGAGCATAACTGTCATTCTTAGTGTAATGTGCTTGTCCCAGAATACGGTTAACTGCGGTATAACTATGATGCTCTTATCTTTGATATCTTTATATCTAGTCTTTACTTGAAGTTCAGAGGTGCTCTAGCATTTATGTTTTGCTCCACAATAAAGGGCAAGCGAGATACCACTCTACCATGCTTTATTATGATCATAACAATCTTGTTAATGTTTATAAATTTCATACTATGAACTCTTAGTTCGTTGATATCTTTTCATTAGGTAACATGATTGCTAAGTTTTATTATTTATACATCATTTGTCATGCAATTGTTAAAGACCGGATCATAGTATTCAGCATCAAAAATTAGTTTGTTATCGTTTTACCTACTCGAGGACGAGTAGGAACTAAGCTTGGGGATGTTGATACGTTCAAAACGTATCTATAATTTTTTATGGTTTTATGCTACTTTTATGCTTTTGGCAATTATTTTTATATTAAGTTTATGATTTATTTGGACTAACCTATTAATAGTTGCAAAAGTGCACAATGTTCTTGGTTTACTCTTTGATGTGTAGGAATTATCAAAAATAAAAGAGAAAACCTTGTTGGAGTCAAATTGGGACTTTCCTGAAATTTGTCTGGAAACGTTTTTTGGAGATGGTCACGTTCCGGATAGAAGATGACGTCAAATGGAAAAAGTCTAGTCGCGAAAGTTGCAGAGAATTTTCTGCCGAACGATCTGGACTTAAAATTCGGCCCAATTAGTGTCCGGACGCTCCAGATATCTCCGTCCCACTGCATCCCTAGGTGGGATGACGGGAATCCGAGAAGCTATATAAAGGGAGTGTCGGGGGAGTATCCCCGGGTAGGGTCAAGGCTTGGCATAAGGTGGTGTTCGAAGTTGTGCCGAGGTACGGAAAGGGCCGACCTGTTTGGGCCTGGGAAGTTCCGAGCTTCATCTTGACCTGGAGAGTACAGGCCGACCTATTTTGGCCCAGAGGGGTCCGAGGTATACTGTTGGCCAGGGCCGAGGTTCACTGTCCGAGCTATGTTCTGCCGACCTAACTACCTCAGTGCGGTGGTTTGTGTTGTGGTGCAGGAGAAGCTGTGGGAAGGAGTAAGATCCGACCTAGTAAAAGATATTAAGCGCAAGACCCAGGTACGGCACGTCCGTGCCAGCTAACCGAGGTGATGGGCTGTAGGTCGGGCAGGAGTCAATGCTCCTGTCACTTCCAGCCGGGTACAAGAGCGCCTGACACGGGAGCGTCTGTCAAGGAGCCTGGCAGAGGCGTGCTCCGGGTTCGGCGGGCCTGCACGTCTCCGACCGCTGACCACGCGGGTCTGGGAAAAGGCTACGAGGTAGCTCTGCCAGGCCACGTCCTGTCTCGGTCAGAGGGGACATGCTAGTTCTGCCGTTAGGCTACAGGAGATGGGCAAGCCACGTCTTGTCCCTGACCGAGGTACGGTGGTACGGTGGTGACCGTTGCAGAGGCATGGCAACAGTGTTCTGCGAGGGGCACAATGGTAACCCGGCTGGCCTATATAGTGGGCTTCACCCCCTCCTGCTAGAGGGAGGATCCAAGATCAAAGAGAGACCCCCCCCCCCCGCGCTGGAGCTAGTTGATCAAGAGAGAAAGAGAGAGAGGAAGCTCGGAACACCCCGGAAACACCTCGGATTCAGCTCGGAGTGCCTTCTTCCTCCCGTCTAGCTCCATCTTACCTCAAGTTCTCACCTTGTAGCATCATACAGCTCGAGGAGCAGCTTGTACTTGTCACTTGAGCTATACACTGACTAGGATAGTGCTGCAGTAGGGGTGTTACCTCCACAAGAGGGCCCCGAAGCAGGGTACATCGTGGTGTGCTTTGTGTTCTTGCTTTCTTGGTTCTTCGTTCGTGTTCTTGCGTGTTCTTGCGTGTGCACTTCTTGAGTGCATAAACCCTCCCCGGATTCCCCCAACGACCATTCGGCCCCATCTTAGCCATACCTATGGCATCTGCCGTGATCCCACCACGACAGTTGGCGCCCACCGTGGGGCAGATTGAGGCGTTGGAGGGAGTTTTCATCCGGACGGGCTCAGGCGAGCGTGTTCTTTCCGGGCTTGTCGCCAAGATCGGAGAGTTCACCTTCATCAGCGACAACGCGGGGTGTTTCGCCGGCAAGCCTTTCCCCGAGACGGCTTCACCATGATGCTCGGCAGCTTCGTCACGTACGTTGCTGTCGAGGTTGTTCGCGGGTACCCGGAGCAGGTGCTCGTGGACGACGAAACTCCTCTCCTCGCGGCTTTAGGTCGGCGTATCACTCGCCCCGAGAGCTGCGTAGAGGTGATGATGACAGGCCGGTTGACGCCGTGGCAAAGTAGATGCCAGCCAGTCCAAGGCAGCCGAGGTTGCTAAGGTGAGATCTGCAAAGCCCAGGCTAGAGAAGGACTTGCCTGGCACCCCAGAGCTGCGGGCCGAGGTGCGACCCTGGTAGAGATAGTGGATACACTGGCAGACCCAGTAAATCCAGGAGTGGACATAGTAGTGACTGTGGCCGACCTAGAGGCAAAGCGTGTCCTGTTGCAGAAGGAGGCTGTAGCAATGATAACAGCTAGAGATGAGTTCAATAGAGATCTGCGCGAGTACAATGCAGCGAATGGCTTCACCCCGGTAGCGGTTGATACACATAGGGGAGCCGAGGTGCGGCAGAGAGGCAAGGGGCTCAACGATGAGATAAACAGGGAGGCTCGACCTACCACCTCGGCTAGGAGTGGGAGTCGCGTGTCAACTGGAAGGCCGGTGTATAGTTCCCCTGCTAAGAACCTCAGAGCTGCCGAGGCAGGCAGGGCCGAGCTATCCGGATTATCTGGAGATGCATGGCGTGCGCAGCAGAAGCGAGTCAATGAGTTAGTATATGTGGCTAACCAGCAGAATGAGGCTCTCCGCAGAGCATATGCCGGGGCTGGTGATTCAGAGATGGTTTATTCAGCTAGGCCAGTCAGTCAGGTGTCCAAGGGGCAAGCCTCGTCTCCACTCGTCGGAGGAGCCGATCGAGCCCGGAGTGTCACCTCGGGTCAGAACCAGCAGCTGCAGATGTATGATCCAGTCCTAGCAGCAAAGCAGAAGGTGGGCCAGGGCAATGCTAGCCGAGCTAAGGGAAACCCCGGCCCAGGCAATGCGAGCCGAGCTAAGGGTAACTCCGGTCAGGGAAATCAGAACGGCGGTCAAGCAGCATCGGCTGGCCGAGGTAAACCACCTCCGCCCCCGAGGTATCAGCAACAACCTCGGCAGCAGGGGCAATATCAGCGAGAGCCGGAGTATGTTCAGCAACCTCAGAACGTCGGTCAAGGCGATGACCGATATGATGATGGAGACTCGGCCATGGCACGAGCTGGATACCACAGAGTGGATGGGGCGTTGGGACCTCGGATAGGAGGTCGGATGTTAGCTCCAGGCGATGTCCGTAACAAGCTGGATAGAATCTACTTGTCTGAGCAACTGGAGGAGGAAGGCCCTCCTGGTCCGGCGTGTTTTGGACCTCGGATCATGAAGGAGCCACCACCACCAGTATCTCAGTTCCAGTTAGGTCGGAACACCAAGCCATACAATGGGAGCACCAAGCCACAAGATTGGCTGACAGATTATGTATCCTCGGTGCACATTGCGGGGGGCAATCGCCGATGGGCGGTCCGGTATCTCCCGCACATGTTGGAAGGTCCAGCTCGGATCTGGCTGAATAATTTGCCGGAGTATAGTATCAACTCCTGGATAGACTTGGAGCTGGCGTTTAACAGCAACTTTGCTAGTACATACAAGAGGCCAAACCGACCTCAGCTCCTGGCGGCATGTAAGCAAGATGATCATGAAACTGACCGAGAATTCTTAACTCGGTGGAGCAATGTTCGGAATTCCTGTGAAGGAGTGGTAGAGGCACAGGCCATTTCCTGGTTTGCAGATGGTTGTCGACATGGCAGCATGCTGTGGCAGAGGCTCCAGAGAGATATGCCGAGATCCCTAGCAGAAACAATCCGGGTTGCAGATTCTTATGCCCTGGGTGATCCGATGCAGCCAGCAGCAGAGGCAGGAGCACGTAACAGAAGGAGGGAGCCAATAAACAACCGGCTCGGACCAAGGTGTAATGACCGTCAGGAGTTCGGACAGAAGAGGAGGGAGCCGGACTATCCATACCTCCAACCAAGTTGCAGCGGTGAACCCGGATCAGCCCGGAGCTGGAGGTGTCCAGAGGCCAAAAATCAATGGTCCGGCATTTAGTCCGAACCCGGAGCCACCCATGACCTATGAATCAATGATAGATGGTCCGTGCTGTTACCATACGACTGACCCGCGCAAGCCAGCCAACCATTCAACCCGGCAGTGCAGCTGGAACCGCAGAATCAGAGAAGAGGGGCAAGGGCCGGAGGAATCAGAACAGGACCACCACCTCAGAGATTTCAGCCGAGGTCCCACCCTAATCTGTCCGGAGCAAATGTTACCCCGATAACCACTGCACCTCTTCCGAGGCCTGCAGCAGCAAGACCCGTGAATGTTGTGAATGTCCGAGGTAATAACAACAACAATGGTGCCGGACCAAGTCAGCAGTATGAATACCCCGGAAATGACTATAGAGAGGTTCATGCGAGCTATGTGGTCTTTGTGACCGAGCCACTGACAAGAAGAGCGTGCAGAGGCGTGCCATGGAGGTGAATGCAGTAATGCCGGTGGTGCCGACCTATATGAACTGGTCTGAGCAGGAGATCACTTGGAGCAGAAAGGACACACCTCGGATCATGCCGAGCCCTGGAAAGTATGCCCTGGTGGTAGATCCAACGTTGTGTGGGCCTACCAACAATGTGAGGTTCACCCGAGTTCTGGTGGACAATGGCAGTGCCATCAACATCATGTACCGAGACACAATGGTGAAATTGGGCATCTCGCCTAATCAGTTGATGCCAAGCAGTTGTACTTTTCATGGGATTGTGCCGGCGTTTCCTGTGCACCCATGGGCAAGATATGGGTGGATGTAGCATTTGGAACCAAGGAAAATTGCCGAGTTGAGAGTATCGAGTTCGAGGTGGTGGACTTGGAGAGTGCATACCATGCATTGCTTGGAAGGCCGGCTCTGGCCAAGTTCATGATTTCCACCCATGTTGCATACCTGAAGATGAAAATGCCAGGGCCTAATGGATCATATCCATCTCGGGTGACTACAAGCGAGCCATTCAGTGTGCCTCGGCGGGGTCTAACCTGGCCGAGTCTTTGGTGATCGCAGCTGAGAAGAAGAAGCTGCATCAAGTGGTGGCAATGGCGCAGTCAACACAGCTCGGCCTGTCCGGACTGATGAGCCCGGACTCAACTGCGGCGTTCGAGGTACCCAAGGAGACCAAGAAATCCCCATTGACCCGGAGCACCCAGAGCATGTGGCCATCATTGGGACCGGGCTAGGCGAGAAATAGGAAGGCGAGCTCTGTCACTTCCTCCGTGAGAATCGGGATATCTTTGCATGGTCGGCTAAGGACCTGCCAGGTGTTCCGAGGGAGTTGGCAGAGCACTCTTTATTTGTTAGGCCAGAGGTGAAACCGGTGAGGCAACCGACCCGTCGTCTCTCAGACGACCGGAGACAAGTGGTGCTGGACGAGCTGGCTAAGTTGCTTGCAGCCGGGTTCATAATGGAGGTACTGCATCCGGACTGGATATCCAATCCGGTCTTGGTGGAAAAGAAGAAAGACGAGCCAGCCGTGGTCAAGGTGTGGCGCATGTGCATTGACTTCACTAACCTCAACAAGGCGTGCCCAAAAGATCCGTTTCCATTACCTCGGATTGATCAAGTGATCGATTCCACTGCTGGTTGTGAACTGTTATCTTTTATCGATGCGTACTCTGGTTTTCACCAGATACCACTGAACCCAAAGGATCAAATAAAGACTGCTTTTATTACCCCGTATGGGGCGTATTGCTATCGTGTCATGTGTTTTGGTCTGAGAAATGCCGGGGCAACTTATCAGAGGTGTATGCAGAAATGCCTGCACTCTCAGATGGGCAAAAATGTGCAAGTGTATGTCGACGATATTGTCATCAAAACTAAGGAGAAACATACTCTCCTCGAGGATCTCGAGGAGACATTTGTGAATTTGAGAAAGTATCGGTTGAAGCTTAACCCGGACAAGTGCACCTTTGGTGTCCCGGCTGGAAAGTTGCTCGGATTCCTGGTGTCTAGCCGAGGTATCGAGGTTAACCCGGCCAAAATCCGAGCTATTGAGAGCATGAAGTTACCGAAGTGTTTGAAAGATGTGCAGAAGTTCACAGGGTGCCTAGCCTCGTTGAGCCGATTTGTAGCTCGGCTAGGAGAAAAAGCATTGCCTTTGTACCAGCTCATGAAGAAAAGTACCGGGTTTACATGGACCCCGCAGGCCGACGTGGCGTTTGGTGAGCTGAAAAAGATGTTGTCCACTGCCCCGGTGTTGGCATCACCATTGCACAATGAGCCGATGTTACTTGAGCGAGGTGATCTCTACCTCGAAGCAGAACTATCCTCACTACCAGAAGATGACGTATGGTGTTTACCTGGCGGTCAAGAAGTTGAAGCATTATTTCCAGGAGCATCCCATGACGGTGGTGTGCGAAGCTCCAATCTCGGAGATCATCGGGTGCAAAGATGCAACTGGCCGAGTTGCCAAATGGGCGATTGAGGTGTCTCCATATGCACCACATTATGAGAGAAGAGACGCAATTAAATCCCAGGCGTTGCCGGACTTCTTTTGTGATTGGGCCGAGATGCAGTATGAGCCACCCAGGCCGGACTATAATTATTGGAAAATGCATTTTGATGGGTCCAAAACAAAGATCGGGCTGGGGGCTGGAATAGTCCTCACCTCGCCAAAGCAAGATCAGCTGAAGTACGTGCTGCAGATTCATTTCTCAGCATCAAACAATGTGGCGGAGTATGAGGCCTTAATCCATGGCCTCAAGGTGGCAAAGGAGATCGGTATCCGGCGTGTAGAGTGCTTCGGCGATTCCGACCTGGTGGTGCAACAATCTTCTGGAACTTGGGATGCTCTGGATGCCAACATGGCGTTATATCGGTTCCATGTGCAAAAGATATCCGGGTTCTTTGAAGGGTGTGAGTACAGGCATATACCTCGGGCAGAAAATGATGCTGCCGACGTGTTGTCAAAGCTCGGTTCATCAAAAGAGGCAGTACCACCAGGGGTAGCCCTGAATCACTTGAGAACTCCTTCAATCAAACCTTCTCCTGAATCCGAATCTATTTTCATCCCGGCGGAGCAAGAGCCCGGACCTGTTCCAATGGAGGTAGACGTCGGATGCGTTTGGTCGGACCCGGGGACTGCGTGGCAGAGCTCGGGGACTGCACACCAAACCTCGGGGACTGCTCATCCAGACTCGGGGACTGGTCGCAGGATGGTGGAGGAAATAATGGAGGAGATTATGGTGGCCGAGCCAATGGAGGTGGATGAGGAACTTTTTCCTTTGCACCCGGTGCCGGAGTGGGCGGAGCAAATTATGAAGTTCATAACGGAGGGAAGCACGCCAAGTGACACAACCGAGGCTAGGAGGATTCAAAGGAGGGCCAAGGCGTACACCATCATCAACAAGGAGCTCTATAAAAGAAGCGTAACCGAGGTGTTGCAACGGTGTGTTGAGCCAGCTGAAGGCAAGGAGATGCTTTTGGAGATCCACCAAGGAGAATGTGGTCATCATTGCAGCACAAGAGCTCTGGTGGCCAAGGTGTTTAGGCATGGGTTCTATTGGCCCACTGCTCTTGCTGATGCAGAGGCCATAGTCCGGAGATGTGAAGGATGCCAAAGGTTTGCCAAGCAAACGCATATGCCAGCTTCGGCGCTCAAAACAATTCCTATCACTTGGCCGTTTGCGGTATGGTGTTTGGATATGGTGGGAGAGTTCAAACCAGCCCGAGGTAACATGACACACATATTGGTGATGGTGGACAAGTTCACCAAGTGGATCGAGGTGAAACCAATCCGGAAGTTGGATGGTCATTCAGCAGTGACTTTCTTGAAGGAGATTATTCTGCGATATGGCTACCCCCATAGCATTATCTCGGACAACGGCACTAACTTTGCTGTTGGAGAGTTCGCTCGGTTTTGCATGAACAAGGGAATCCGGCTGGACATAGCCTCGGTGGCACACCCGGAGTCTAATGGACAAGTGGAAAGATCAAATGCTCTAGTGTTGGCCGGCATCAAGGCTCGGCTCATTGAACCACTGCTGAAAACGCCGGGGTGTTGGATAGATGAGATACCAGCAGTACTGTGGGGTCTAAGGACCACGCCAAATCGATCAACTGGCTATACGCCATTTTTTATGGTCTATGGGGCAGAAGCTATGCTACCCACTGACATCGAATATGATGCGCCCAGAGTGGCAATGTACACTGAAGCCGAGGCAAAAGAGGCTCGGGAGGATGCAGTAGATCTGCTTGAGGAAGCGAGAGAATTGGCCTCATCTCGGTCAGCAATTTACCAGCAAGGTCTCCGACGTTATCATAGCCGGAGTATCAACCCTCGTGTGTTTCACGAGGGAGATTTGGTGCTGAGGTTGGTGCAGCGCAAGAAAGGCCGGCACAAGTTGTCACCTCCATGGGAGGGACCGTTCGTTGTGAGCCGAGCTCTGCTCAATGATTCCTACTATCTTATAGATGCGCAGGAACCAAGGGAAGATGGGCTGGACAACCCCGGGTCAGAGGTCAGGCGACCATGGAACGTAGCTCTACTCCGACCTTTCTACTCATGAAAGGCGCAATGTATGTACCTCGGTTAATCCTTAATAAAAATGTCGGCACTCCGAGGTTAAAGCTCGGGGACTGCCTCGCTCTTGTGCTTATGTTTTATCTCTGTTTGTCAGTTTCGTTCATATGCCGAACTATTTTGAACCTCGTCTCAAACTTCAAGTAATGTGTGCTATGAAACTAATCTTGTGACTCGACTGGCATCTGCCTAAAAGGTAGTCAAGAGCAAAGAGGAAAAAACGTGGGAGACATGAAAATGAACTCGGGGACTCGGTCCAAAATATAGTTCGGCATGTGTCGTTTACTAACCCCTGTCTTTACCTTTCGTTTATGTCGGATGACTTTGAAACATACCTCGGAATTTACCAAGTACTGTATGCTATGAACAACAATCTTGTGACTCGACTGTCGAACGCCAGAATGGCAGACAAGAGCAAAGAATGCCAAATATAGTAAACACGAAAGTAAACTCGAGCAATCATTCAAAAGGATTCGACGTAAAGCTTAGAAAAGCATGGTTCGAATAAGCATGATAGTAACAGAGGTAGCAAAAGGAACTACTTAAGTTTGATTACATCTGCGTCCCGGCATACCGGGGATTTAATGAAGTTTTTTGGCCAAGCATAAGTTCAGGTCGAGGCATCAGGAATTACGTCGGCAGCAGCCGATGCAGCAGGGATTTCGTCCGGAGCCGAGGTAGCCTGGGAGGTGCTGGCAACGTCGGCAGTAACCTCGGCACCAGGTTGTGGAGAAGCCTCGGTTTCTGCTTCGCGGGTGTCACCATCGTCACCTTGCTCGGCTTCGACGTCGGATTCTGTTTCGTATTCATCGTCTTCTGGCTCGTAATCTTCGGCGTCGGAGTAGGTGTCTCCTTCGCTCAAGTTCTTCGTGGTGGCATATCCAGCAAAGTAGGGCCATTTTTTGGCGCGCGCGACAAGGATCGGGTCGGACGACCAAGGTGAGCCTCGCCGGAGAGTGTTCATCTTCTCGAGGTCGATCTTCTCGCACCAAGTCATGATAAACCTGAGAGCGGCATCAGCTCCAGCGCGAGCTGAAGATGAGCGCCACTCTCGCAATCTTTTTTCGGCTTCACGAAGCTTGGCGGCGAGCTCAGGCGTAGTATTGGGAGCATCGGCAAGAGGCCACAAGGCTCGGAAAGCAGACACACCTGCATCGAGGAGTTCGGACCCAATGGTTTTCAAGGGATGGATCCGAGCTTTGATGGCCACGATGTGGTCCTCAATGGTCCAGACGGGGTTCGTCTCGTTACGCCTCTTCCTGTGCTGATCAGTGATATTGCGAGCCGAGATTTGGGTGTAGGTGAAGTGCTCTGCAGAAGGATAGCCTGTTAATAATGAAAGAAACAGTTCGGCAAAGAGCCAGTACTGTTGAGGACAAAGCAAGGATAAGGGGGGCAAGAAGCTTACCGTCCATTTCTTGGTTGATGCGTTCCAGCGTCGGGAGGAGCTGGTTAACCGAAGCTTGAAGGGCTTCATAAGCCTCGGTGGCCGAGGTGGCGCGGGCCTCGGCTAACTGGAGCGCATTCTCATGTTCCTTGGCGGCATCCTCCCGAAGTTTCTTCTCTGTTTCAACAACACTGGCCTTTTCCGCCTGCAGCTGCTCTTTTTCCGACGTCCGCAGCTCAGTGATGCGCTTCAGTTCCTTTACCAGACGAGCTACTTCGGCTTTCTCTTGTTGGAGCTTCTCGTCCAAAGAGTTCTTTTCTGCAAGGACGGCCTTGTGCTCGTCGTGGAGTTTCTTGTGGTCAAACAAGAGGGTGTGAAAGATGTCCGTGCGGACGTTCATAGTATTCTGCAAGGAAGAAAAACATAGCTCGGTTAGAAAGGCTATACCTCGACAAGAGTCTCGGGGACTCGGAGTCAAATCATTGGGAAAATGTTGCCGGGGTATGCCTCGACAGGAGTCTCGGGGACTCGTACCCGAGGTGCATGCTAAAGTAAGGTAAAATGGTTTGGATACGTCGGATGAAAATTGAAAGTTGAGATTCAAGCCAAACAATTTTAACTCCGGCGGAGCGTCAATAGTTTACCTCGAATCTCGGGGACTGGGAATGGTGGATATTAGATGAGATACTGCATGAAAGTAAAGAGAATAGGACTTACGTCGATGTTTTGAGCAGCACGCAGGGCAGCGACTTGTAGGTCGTGTACGCTTCGGCCGCAGGCGCTGTTTCCCGCAGGATGCTCAGCCACCGGAGCAGCTAGGGAGGCCGAGGAGACCTCGTCTGCAGAATTCCAGTCTGCATTGTAGTGTTCCAAGGAGCCGAGGCTCTGGTCACTGTCAGTGCGCAGAGGAGGATATCCCCACGGTCCGCCCTGCTCGATGCCCCTAACCGAGGCCTCCAAGGCCAAAGCAGCCTCGGAGCTTGAAGCAGGCCGGTTATCCAATATAAGAGATGCCCTCCGAGCATATTCTTCGGCCGGAGGAGCAGTCTCATCAACGGGTGCGGCGAATGGAGGAATTCGGCGTGTCACCGGGGGAGGAGACCTCGGTTGCATCCTTGAAGGAGAAGAGATAGTCAGGGTGCCAGACCCAGATGTTGGTTTGGGGGTGACCTTAGACTTCACCGTCTCTTTCTCTTTCTCCTTGCCTTTCTCCAACGGCAAGGTAGTCTGGCGAACTGGTTTTTGGGGCTGCTGCTTGGGCTGCTGCTTGGGCTGTTGCTTCTGCTGATGCTTCTGCTGTTGCTGTTGTTGGTTGCGGGCAGTCTGGCTGCGGGGGGAGAGTCGAGGCTCCGGCAAGGCGGTAGCCGGAGTTCTGGCGCGATTGGTCCCCGCATCCGTTTGAGGACGCGGAGAAGTCTGACCTCGGGTAGGGGCAGATTTCTCCAAGGCCGGGCCAGACCTCGGTGGAGGAGATCCGGGGCGAGAGTTCGTCGGGGTGGTCGTGGCTTCAGAGGCACCAACGGGTGCAGTCATGGAGGATACCTCCTGATCCACGTCTATGGGGTCACTGCAACGAAGGGAAGATGGTTAAGTGTTAATACCGAGGTAATAGTTTAAGCAACAAACATGTTGGCTATAGAAGCAAAGCATTACCCATCCGAGGTAGGAAACCTCTTGCCCCCTCGGGCATGAGGAGGATTTCCGGACTTCTTCAGCCGACGTCTCTTGACCGGAGCCTCAGTGGGTCCGGAGGCTCCAGTGGCGGATGGTTCGGCGGCCGAAGTTGCGGCACCAGCGCGTTTCCGGCTGGTTGCTGGAGTAAAGTTCGGAAGGTGAGGAAGGCAGGAGATAGGTACCGCGTTTATTGGTTCCATGACGAGAAATCCCTCCTCGTCATCCGAAATCTCTTGAACTGAAGCTTGTGCTTGAGGCTTACCCGCGGTGGTGACGCGGGCCGAGGCAATGGGCATGTAATCCTCGTTGTCAGGATCCACGTTGGATGGTGGGTCCTCGACAGGGAGATCCTTGCCGAAGTGGTCCGCAGGATGGACTCCATCCTCGGCGGTCTGGCGGGAGAACAGCTATATGGCAGACATATGAAAAGGAGTTAGGAGAAAATTATCAAGATGAACGTCGGTAGCAAGACCTCGGTGGTAAAGGAGTACCGAAGAAAACGTCGGAACAGCGTACCTGTTTTGGTGGCTTGGTCCTGTAGTGGGGTTCCCTTCCCCATGTCCAAGCGTCAGAGATCTTGGACTTGGTGATAGCTCGGACTCGCCGAGCTACCGCGGCGTTGTCCAGTGCAACGTGCGTATGGCGGGTTGGATCATAAAGACCGCTCATGTGGCAGATCTTGTGAGTCCTCGCCTGGAGAGGGGAGACCCTGCGCTTCACGAATGTGCAGGCCAGATCGTCAGCCGTCAGGACTTTCCCGTCGTTCGCAGGGTCCTCCGGGTCCTGCCATTTCGCAACATACCCATGGATGGACTTGATTTCGCCGGTGAGGGGAGTGTAGTCCCAGTTGAGCGGTTCTGTAGGAGGGCTGAGGTTAAACGTCGGCAGGTTGAGGAAGTCCTCTTCGCCGGAGTTCTTCACGTAAAACCACGTCCGGAGCCACTTGCGAACGGTGTCCGGGTAGCGATACGTGGGAAGATGGAGTTTCGGCGAGGAGCTACGATGGCTGCTCCGCAGGCGGTTAGTAGCTTGGGCAGATCCTTGTTTTTCGGATCCGGGATCACTTGCCGCTTAAGTTGGAAGTAGCGAGAAAAGAGGTCTACCGTGGCTTTGAGGCCGAGGTATCCCTCAGAGAAGGAAACGATGCAGGAGAGAGTGGTGATGGCGTTGGCGGGGAGGTGATGAACCTGGAGTCCGAACTTGTCGAGGAAGCTCCGGAAGAAATCACTAACGGGCAGTCCGAAGCCGCGCTGGAAGTGCGCGACGAAGACCACCCGTTCCCCTTCCTTGACTTGAGGCTCGAGTTCGCCCTCTGGCAGGCGACACTCTACCCCGGCGGGAATCCGCCGAGTCGCCCTGAGCCACTGGATTTCGTCCGGAGTTACATCCGAACCTTCCCAGCCGGCTCGTTCTCCGACCTCCAGTTCGAGGTCTGGAACCTCGGTTTGTTCCGAAGTCTCAGGAGGAGACATCTCGGCAGAATCAATCTGCAGAATGCACAGAAGTTTAGCAAAGGAAAAAGTAAATCTGGAATCTAAGGCTATATCTGGCTAACTCAGGAGGAGTTGGACGGCTATCTAATGTATATAGAGGCATATCTATGCTAGGCGAGCATCTATCCGAGGTATGAAACTCATTACTACCCAAAAAAGTATGCAAGTAAGATCTACCGGAGGAGGTAAATAGAGTTTTATTCAAGAACATATGAAGAACCAAAGCGCAAAGAGGAAGAAACCTAGGGCAATGCCTAGGGTATCAAGAAAGGGAGTACATACCGTGAAAACGAGGTGCTGAAGGGCGGCGCCGGTGACGCGGTCGCAGCGGCGACGAAGGAGCTGCTCGTCGGCGGCGGCGGGAACGCGTTTCTTCTCAACCGGAAGCGGCGGCACTGGTTGCGATGGAGGCGAGATGGCGAGTGAAGGAGGAAGAAGATGGCGAAGTTGCCCGTGGGGCCCTACTTATAGCCGCGTGCGGTAACTGCCGCATTAACTGCGCCACTACCGCGCGGTTATCGGGAGGCGCGGGATCGTGTGCGAGTGGGCGCACGGTTACGCGGTCTGCGGCCGCACGATCGGCCACATCGTGGGCCGCAGAGTGGCAACCGCCCACCCGGATTTCCTGCGCTGGTCAGCACAAGAATCGAGGGGTCGTGGGCGGTCAAGTACTTGAGTGCGCAGGTGCGCTGTTCGGTGGGTCCGGCTGACGAGGGCGGCGTGTGGTCAGAATCTGCTTGGCAGAGGTCCGGATTCCGAAGCCCGGGCAGAGATTCTTCGCCACGTACCTCGGAAAATCTTGAGGCAAGATGGTGCTGAGTCAGATAGCTCGGAGAGTTCAGTTCGCATATCTACCTCGGATTGGATGGTGGTGTATGGGAGGTACCTCGGCGTGACTATGTTGGAGGTCGGTTTAGGAGGTGGTGTAATGCTTGTTTTGAACCTGCTACGGCCCTCCTTCCGAGGTCGTAGGACCGCACCAGCTTCGGGGACTAATGTCGGGGGAGTATCCCCGGGTAGGGTCAAGGCTTGGCATAAGGTGGTGTTCGAAGTTGTGCCGAGGTACGGAAAGGGCCGACCTGTTTGGGCCTGGGAAGTTCCGAGCTTCATCTTGACCTGGAGAGTACAGGCCGACCTATTTTGGCCCAGAGGGGTCCGAGGTATACTGTTGGCCAGGGCCGAGGTTCACTGTCCGAGCTATGTTCTGCCGACCTAACTACCTCAGTGCGGTGGTTTGTGTTGTGGGTGCAGGAGAAGCTGTGGGAGGAAGTAAGATCCGACCTGGTAAAAGATTAAGCGCAAGACCCGAGGTACGGCACGTCCGTGCCGAGCTAACCGAGGTGTGGGCTGTAGGTCGGGCAGGAGTCAATGCTCCTGTCACTTCCAGCCGGGTACAGAGCGCCTGACACGGGAGCGTCTGTCAAGGAGCATGGCAGAGGCGTGCTCCGGGTTCGGCGGGCCTGCACGTCTCTGATCGCTGACGCGAGGTCTGGGAAAAGGCTACGAGGTAGCTCTGCCAGGCCACGTCCTGTCTCGGTCAGAGGGGACATGCTAGTTCTGCCGTTAGGCTACAGGAGATGGGCAAGCCACGTCTTGTCCCTGACCGAGGTACGGTGGTACGGTGGTGACCGTTGCAGAGGCATGGCAACAGTGTTCTGCGAGGGGCACAATGGTAACCCGGCTGGCCTATATAGTGGGCTTCACCCCCTCCTGCTAGAGGAGGATCCAAGATCAGAAGAGAGACCCCCCCCCCGCGCTGGAGCTAGTTGATCAAGAGAGAAAGAGAGAGAGGAAGCTCGGAACACCCGGAAACACCTCGGATTCACTCGGAGTGCCTTCTTCCTCCCGTCTGCTCCATCTTACCTCAAGTTCTCACCTTGTAGCTCATACAGCTCGAGGAGCAGCTTGTACTTGTCACTTGAGCTATACACTGACTAGGATAGTGCTGCAGTAGGGGTGTTACCTCCACAAGAGGGCCCCGAAGCAGGGTACATCGTGGTGTGTTTTGTGTTCTTGCTTTCTTGGTTCTTCGTTCGTGTTCTTGCGTGTTCTTGCGTGTGCACTTCTTGAGTGCATAAACCCTCCCGGATTCCCCCAACGACCATTCGGCCCCATCTTAGCCATACCTATGGCATCTGCCGTGATCCCACCACGACAGGGAGGAAACCTAGGTCGTGGCCAACACCTGATACCCACGAATTTCCAGCCACCAAAGCCACGTTTTTGCCTCCCCCATGGATCTCATCTCCATGGGGGAGTGCTCCCAAGAAGCCATGGAGGAAGGGGGCTAAGGGGCGGCGCATCCCCTTGATGCCGGCGGCGCGGGAGGAGTTCCCCGCGCCACCGCCGGCGCCGGCGCCCGCCTGCGCTCCTTGCTGTCCCCGTCACCGTCTTCACCGCCATCTCCATCGACAATTCCTCCTTGTATACAGTGGTTCATCCTCCCACGCAGCTCTGTACCATCCTATGTAAACATGGTGTTTGATGCTATAAGTTATTATCCTATGATCTATGTCATGTTTGCGTAGTTTATTTGTTCTTAGATTGAATGGTTGAATGTCTTTGGTTCATTAGAGTTGTATGTTGATATGGTAATGTCCTTTGGTGGCCATTATTTTGTGCGCGCATGGATCAACATCTTGGAGTTAGTAGTATGTGCAAAGGAAGGGGGTAGACCTGCCGGAGCGACAGAAACCTGAGGGCTCGAACCAGAATGTTGCACGTATGGGAGTAAGAGGACCATGAACTTAAGCTATGGTTGGGGAAATCTTAATGCATTGTTAGTATTTGCGGATGCTTGTTAACAATCCAATCATATAGTACTTTTAATCCCAAGTAGTGAAGTGCATGTATATTTAGCCTCTCCCACATAGAAAACTGAATCGAAGACAATAAACCAAGTATCTTCACTAATTAATCTTGGACAAAGCCATTACACTTACCACCACTTTTCCACACTCATGATACCGTTAGTTTATGCTTACTTAGTGTACTTTATTGCTGCAGCACTAACATTTACTTTCTTTTTATTTATTATCTCGAAAAGCTATCTCTCACACCCGTATTATTATTCTAGTATTATTTCCTAGATAAAGTAAACGTTCAGTGTGCGTATAGTTGTATCAGTGGTTGATAGAACTTGAGAGAATACTTATCCTACCTTTAACTCCTCGTTGGGTTCGACACTCTTACTTATCGAAAAGGCTACAAACGATTCCCTATACTTGTGGGATATCAACGCGCTAAGACGGAGGAAGCAGACCCTGGCGGCCCGAGAGCGACGCGCCGCTGCTAGTGCCCACTGCCATCCTAGCTGCGCAGCTGCTTGCTGCTTATGCGTGTGTGATTGTTGCGTGTCCGTGCGTGCTAGCTACGCTGCTGCTTGCGTGTGCGTGTGATGTTGCTTGTGCATGCGGCGGCGCACAGCTAGACGGCCGGCCAGCACGCACAGCTCGCCCCTTGCACGGCTCGACGGCCGACCGGCTAGCTCGCACAGCACGCACAGCGACGCACAGTACACACATCACGCACAGCCAGTGAGCCCCACCTGCCAGAAAAACGATTAAAACGTTAACAGGGCTGAATCAGTGCTCAGCGTCACACACTAGCCCCAAAAGCGTTATTTATGTGTCCAAAATCTGAAATATGGTGGTTATGTGACAACTCACCCGCAAATGTGGTGGTTCCTTGTCATTATCTCGATTTTAGCAGGAACCTCTGCAAGAGTGGGTTCGGGCAGTGCAGCGAGGGGGCTCCATGTGTCCCTCAAGTGCGTGTTTGGTTATGGATTTTAGCCTCCTTATATGCGTGGTCAAGCAGAGGATGGTACGTTCTATTTTATGTGTGTTCCTTACTATGAAATGTACTGTCGCCCCTCATAATAAATAGAGTAGTTTCTAAGATTTGCGCGTTAAAAAAAAAGACGCCCATCCAGGGGAGGTGGGACATGAACTTTCTGTCCGAACAACCTTGTTTGTCCCAAACACTGAGGGCAGGTTAGTGGTAACGTCTTTCCCTTAATAAGTTTAGCCTACATTCTTGCTTAGATCCCTTTTTTTACTCGGTAGTATTGCGGATCACAGTCGATGCAAAGAAAATAGGAATCTGTTAGAAATGTTTTGAAATGGATAGTGTTCTCTCTTTGATCAGGGTTTTGGTCTCTTTTTTACGCTATTAAAATAGGGTTCGAGAATTGTTTCTCTCACGCGTGGGTTTTTCAAATCAACTTCCAGATTCACGTGGGCAGTTAAATTGCCGCTCGATTTTCCATTACAGGTTAGGATCTTGTCCACACACTTTGAAAAGCGGTTCGAATCCACCTCGTGAGAAAGACTGAGCCGTCAGAGGCTTATCTGGCCGATATGACTTCCAGAAATGATTTCCTGAGCTCAACCTAAAATTGAGGGGTTGGCTCCAGTATCGTAATCTGGCCGATATGACTTCCAGAAATGATTTCCTGAGCTCAACCTAAAATTGAGGGGTTGGCTCCAGTATAAATTTTTTCATGAACTGACTAAAACTAAAGGACTCAAGGAAGTAACCTAACATGTCTGGACAAGCCTGTTAACTCAACATCTGCCGAGAGTCGGTGAAATAAAAACCACCGCCTCACGCACACCATATCTCTCCTCTATCTATCTATCTATCTATCTATCTAATCTATCTATTATCTATCTATCTATCTCATGCATCCTCCTCCGTGAGCGCCACGCCGACCTCTACCTTACTGACCCCACCAAATCGTCGGAGCTCTGCCACTACAAATCCTTCTCCTACGCTCTTTCCCACCACCAACTTCGAACCACAACACCGCACGTGCTGCCACATCAACTAAGAGTCATCCTCCAAAAAGACCACAATCACATTCGGGAGGATTGGCAACTCGTGGCAAATGGTCCCACAAGAACAAGCTCAAGAAACAAGATCATTCGGGGAGAGCTTCAGCACCGCAACTTCGGCGACACAAGCTCCGAGGTCATCGTTGTTGACGCACGATGCTCTATCGATGTGGAATTCACCCTTCCCTCTATGAACGTCGGCTGCACCTCGGTTTCGCTCCGGATACAGTTCTGGGTGCGGGCATGGGAGTGCACTAGGGTACTTCTCCATGGGGTGCCACTCGGCACTCCTCCCGTTTTGTCTAGACAAAATTTGAGGGACCTATATAACTAGTAATCGTGCACGTGCAATGCACATGTAAACTTAGTGCATACTCTCTCTGTTGGAATTCCGGTTAGTTTAAAGTCAAACTCATTTGCCGACCTTTTTTATTTTACCATAGCAATACTTTTTAACTCATGAAATCAATTGACTGCTTCAATTCAATTTTGTTCGTCACTTTGTAGTTCTAATTTACTATTTTTCCGCGAAGAAAATAATCAATGAAGCAATAATAAAACTAATCAAAATCATTATTCATCATTTCACGTCCGCTCTCATCCTGTCTCCAATGTCTATTTTCAAACTGTGTGGCACGACAACATGTTCTTATTGTTCCATTTTTTGGATCGATAAAAATTTGCAGCTATCACTACATGAGCATCCACAACCATAAGAAAGGACACTTAAGTAGATGCTTAAATAATAAAATAAATATACGAAACAAAATGAGCAGCTAAGCCTCCTTGCTTGTACAACTTGTTTCAGACACTAGAAAGATAACTCGCTGAATGGTTCATCCAACTATTTATATTCAACAGATATTATTTACGTGAACAATAGTAAATCAGTAAAAACTTCATTTTCTCATGTCATGACTGAAGCTATACATATATATATGTTATGCACCAATACCAAAATCTGACTTTCTTTTTCACAAATGACGGAGGAAACATGTTGACTTTGTACACAGAAATCGATGGTAGCTCTAAATCAAAATATATCAACCTTTGCGGGCAGACAAATGCAAAATCTGCTTCATCGTCAAGTACAGCATTGAGAAAAATTACCACTTCACCAACTGATGCGTCCCAACTTATTATACTCAAAGATGTTTGCATAACCTGCAAGGAGATAATGGTTGCTTTTCATTATTATGTGAACTTGTATATTATCTATTTTTTAATAAAAGGTAACAGTTTTCTTATCCTGGTCATCGATGGTTAAACTTTTTAGTTCAAGTTATTTGTTCCTCACCTTCCTGTAACTAACTCAAGTTGCTATTTACTGCCTGATCCTGTGAATTACATACCTAAAAAACTGAACATCCCTATTGATCAAGCCATGTCAGTATTGGTAAGAAGATTGATGTATATTGTGGTTAGATGAGAACATTACCTCGGTACTTATGTGACATCTAACCACACCAAAGTACAGGCTAACCAACCGAACCCAAGCACAAGCAAGCAATAAGAAACAAGGCAATTTACTTATGATGGTTGGGAATACCCTAAACTTAGGATAAGTTTTGTGTAACCCTTAATATAGTGTAAGTTTTCTTATTTATACAAAACATTTATTGTAGGTCTGCAAAGTATTTAATAGGGGGAAATCTAGCATCAGTTTGTGTGTAAAAGCAAATGGCTATACATGTGGTTTAAAATCTGAAATTCATGAAGCCCATAACAGAACATTACACACAAAAAGTATATATCAGTTGCCTGAAGATAAAAAGAAGATCAGCGTTTATTGTCACAGCTGCATGATCTCGTCCCAGCTCAATATTTTCACTGATACCTATTATTTTCCAGGCTTCTTTCTCAGTTGTGGCCTAGCTAGCTCTTTGAATATCATTCAAAGCTTCATGGCAGGTCCAGATCTATTTGCATCTACAAGATAAAATCAGGAACGATAGTAGCATATGGGAAATTACATGTTCCATGGACTTGTCAAACAAATGTTTATAAGCATCTAGCAATCACAGGAAGGACCAATCTCCATGTTATCATCTATAATACTTTGTTGCATGCATGATATGGTCTATTCAGTTCATATCAGTAATCATCATCAAAGTTTTCATGGATATCATAACATAATGTATGGGGTAGGTAAGCAAACAAACAAGGGCCTTGATTTATAATTAGAATACACATGCCAAAGATAAGTATATGCAAACGCAAGAAGGATATGGTATGTCACTGATCTATGCACCAACCTGATTCCATTTCCTGATAAGAATAAAATCCATGTAGACGGAGAAAAATACAGCTATGCACCGACCTGATTCCATTTCCTTCCCCTCTCATACCAATATGAAATACTACAGCAGTCAAATTAAAGGCAACAATAGCCATATCGTGACAAAAAAATCCAATGAGCTTAGACTTCGTTCTCTAAACCTAAAATGTGGTTTGCTGATCCGGATATAAATTGATAATTGTGCACTGGCCGGTGAGATTGGACATGAAGAAGAAATGTCACAACATCCTTGCACGGGCCTGCACATTATCGGGATATGGTCGACGGATTGGATGTCTTTGGCATCCATTAATTCTGCAAGAAAAGCACAGAATATTCAGGATTGTATATTTCAACCAACGCAATCATACCCTGACGCATGTATCTGCACATAGTACCTACAACATCCCAGATCTTGGAGGCTAGTTGAAAGGACAAGGATGTCGCCTAGAGGGGGGGGTGAATAGGCGATAAAAAATTTCCGGTTTAGGCTTGCTAATTGCTGAATAAAACAAGGTGTTTAAATTAACAAGCCAACAACCTAAATATACTAGGCTCACCTATGTGCACCAACAACTTATGCTAAGCAAGACAAACAACAAGGTGATAGCAACAAGAATACTTCAAGCACGAAGGCTATCACAATGTAAAGTGCATAAGTAAAAGGCTCGGGTATAGAAATAACCGAGGCATGTGGAGACGAGGATGTATTCCCGAGTTCCTCCTTTTTAGGGAGTATGTCTCGTTGGAGAGGTGTGAGGCACCACAAAGGTCGATCTCAACGCCACAAAGGCTCACCCTATTCTCCGATGAACCGCACCACAAAGGTTTGGTTCACCTTCCACTATCGGAATCCTTCTAGGCGGAAACCGGAGCCTTTACAACAACGATCCGGGACACACACCCACAACCGAATTGGGGGCTCCCGAACAGCTACAAGTGACCACACAAGGTCTCAACCACCACAAAGGCTTCTAGGGTCCAAAGACCCAAGAGTAACAAGCTCACAAATTTTCAACTTCCACGAATCCTCGTGGAGAGCACAAACCGATGCACAAAGCAATGGCAAAAGCACAAGTGCTCAAATCTCTCACTCTCAAATCCCACCAAAAGCAACTATTGCTTATGGGGGGGGGGGGGGGGGAAGAGAGGAAGAACAAAGAAGAACTCAACAAATGAACTCCAAGATCTAGATCCACTAGGTTCCCCTCACTTAGAGGAGAGATGGATTGGTGGAAATGTAGATCTAGATCTCCTCTCTCTTTTCCCTCAAAGATATGCAAGAATCATGGGAGGAATTGAGAGAGGGGCAAGCTTTCCAAGGTCAACAATGGTGGGGAAGAGAGAGAAAAACGTGTTGTGGAAAACTTAGGCTCTTTGGGGAAGAAGGGCTATTTATAGGTCTCCCAGGAAAAAGAGCCGTTGCAGGAAAAGTTGCACCGGAGACTCCGGCCTACACCGGAGACTCCGGGCAGATTCCGGCAAGACTTCGAACTAGGTCCAGGGAGTGAACACCACATCGGGAGTGAACCACATCGAGCTCAGAGCCGTCAGGCCAGAGACTTCGGCCTTCCTCCGACAACATTCCGGACTGAGTCCAGGGGTTGAACCACTTTGAGCTTCTTCGGCAGGAAACCCTGAGTCCGGAGACTCCGGTTGAGACACACCGGAGACTCCGGCCTAGAAAGCCAGCAAAACTACAAATCCAATAACTTCATCAAACGAACTCCAAATGAGGTGAAACCAGTTTTGTTGGAAAGATAAAAGCAAGAGCTTCCTTACAAAAAAGTGGAAATATTAAGAACCATAAATAGAGTTAAGTTGACACACATGGGAAGATGTGGAACTTTCCTCAAGGATAAACCGATAATATTTCCAACATGAAAACGCAACAACTTTTCATCCGGACTCCGTTTTCTATGATCTTGGGCTTGCTCCGAACATAATCACAAGCACTACAAGATCATGCATATACACATCATAGTCCATCATGTGAGGAGGATAACATAATAGGAGAGTTTGACGTCTCTACAAGAGACGAACCGGTAAAACCTCCAACATCAAAAACACCACAAGATATTCAAATGAAATCCGTTTTTGATGAACTAGAGCTTGGTATGGAGATGAACACAAGCTCTAAATTCTCACATGGATAAAACCCAAATAAGAACCAAGAAAGATGATATGCCAAATATGTAAAGGTTTAATCTCTCCTCAAAGATGCGATCAAGTTACTCACTTGAGAGCCCCTCTTGATAGTACGCCGTCTATCCTATAACCCGGCCTCCCACTAACACCACGAGACCGGTAAAATAGAAACCCTATCAAGATCATACCTTTGCCTTACGCATTCCACTTGAGATAGATGATGACGATCTTGACTCCCTCAAGTTGGAACACCTTTCTTGATTGTGCTTGCTAGCTCATGCTTGATGAAGACTTCTCCAAATACTCCCCCATACACCATGATGGGAGAACCTTGCTAAGCTCCGTCTTCATGAATCCACTTGAACTTCATCTTCTTATCTTGATATAAATGATGGCTTGGAGATAACATGAATGTTTACTCAATCTTCTTTTCCAAGCCATGCTTGTAATAAGCTCAACTCTTCACATGACCATTCTTCATATAATCTCTTGGATAGAACCTTGGTCATCATGTAATCTTCTAGAGTCCAACACATGAACTCCAATATTTTCCTATGGACAAGATCTACAAGAATATCTCAATGCAAACATTAGTCCATAAGGATTGTCATTAATTACCAAAATCACACATGGGGCAACACATGCACTTTCACTAGTCTAGCGCCCCAAATTGCCAGCATCTTGTCCATTTCTTTCCCATAAGGTTCAATGCATAGATCAATGTCAAGGGCAAGATACAATTACTCGAATGCTTTTAGGATGGCTCAGCGAGGGATTGAGCAACTTCCCTAAAATTCAAACCCATAATGTAAAACCGAATAGAGACCAGAGGAACTAACCATCGCCCTCTTCTGGTCCTCCGAGCGCCGCCGCTGGTCACACTACAGGTAACAAATACCATTAGCTGCAAGTATTATGCATTTAATATTTTTCACTTCTCGATACAGAATGTAGGCAATCGTGTAAAATAGAAGGGAATTTAAACAGCTGAAAAGTGAAAACCAAGCAAACCAGTATGAGACACAATAAAATGATCACTAATCCGAACAGAAAGTTGCCAACATGCCGATGGACATAGAAGGCACATGTTTCAGCACCAAAAAATGTCATTTGAGTTGGCAAAAAATCATGTAACTTTAGCTATCAGTGTGAAATGAGATATACTTGTTTACAACAATTTATAGTATCAAAAGCTAGACCGGTATATTGGTTACCCTTTATAGCATAAAAACAAAGAAGAGGAAATACATGGCCTACATAAGTGAAGAGCCTCGGAATAGATCAACTCCATAACAACCATTCACTCTGGTAGTAAATCAAACACTTCCGACCAAACAGTCATAGTAAAGAGAATATTTTCATTGTCAGAGAGAATTATCCTCTGTCCATTTAATCATTAATTCAATCGATTTTTTCCTACATAATTTCCACCTTTAGTTCTTCCACAAAGATCAAATTCTACATTTAAACTGATTCAAAACACATAGCTAATGTTAGCCTAGAATCACAGAAAGAGTGTGCTATTCGCTCTTGAACTTACACATTTCATCCATACGACAGTGCATGTGTGAAACCGGTCCTCTCCATCTGAAATACAAGAACAGTCGGTTAGATGCAGCCACAAATTCACTATGGCTAAGCAGGCATTGACTCAAAAGATGGTTCACCATGAATCCATGAAGATGGTCCCATCTATACAAATAGATCAACCTAAGAATGGGCACTTGAGAAGACTAATCATGAACAAAATCGATTAGAATTAGCTGACCTTGCTCTGTCCATGATGTTCAGATACAGAAGATGAAGGGGACGACTGTGGGCGTCACTAGAAACGGATCGCCAAGGACGCCGAGGAGGAGTCAACGTCTAGACGCGTGCCACCGGCGGTGGCGCTCGAGGACCAGCAGAACGATTATTGAATGGCGGCTCACGCGCGTCCCGGGCAGGCCTGCTTTGAATGGCGCGCTCGGATGAATGGCGGGTTGGAGGCGATTTGTGGGCTGTGAATTTCGTCAAGGATGGGGCACGTCTTGAGGAACGACGGCATGGGGGGCATGGGTGCGGCTCCGGCGGCGGTGGTCAGACAATTTGGGAGTCGAAGAATTGCGTAGGCGCTCCTCCGATGGGTGGCGATTAGGAGCACGGGGAAGACCTGGAAGCTACCAGGGTCAAGTGAAGCGGCGCTGGCTCTCCTCTAGCCGCTCCTCTCCATCGACGGCCACCTCCCTCGTCGGCTGCCACCCGGCGCCGGCGCACACCTCCCCTTCCCCTCCTCCCCATGGCTGGGTCGTCCCCCTCCTCGGCCGGCGACCGCCTGCGCATGGCCCGCGTGCTGCACTGGCAGCAGCGTTCCACCTCGAGCCCTCCGTCCGTGGCCTCGGCGTCTCGTCGGAGTGACGAACGTCCGGTGGTCTCGGGCCTTGGGCTCTCCTCCTCCTCCGCATTCTCGGGCCCGCGAAGCCCTGGCGTCGATTCTGGCGTGGCCTTGGCTGCAGAGCAAAGGAACGCCGACGGCCGGCCGGTCAAAGATCGTTCGAGCGGCGACGGCGCGTGGGTGGGCGGGCGGCGGTTCTGCACGAATGGCGCATGGGTGGGCGACGGTTGTGCAGAGTGGATGGCTTCGTTTCCTTTACTTTTTCTTTTCTTTTCTTTTCGTGCGGTGCACATCATACAACATCGGGCTAATGTGAGACGTTGGATCTAGGCTTCATTACGGTCGGATCTGACAGACTCTGTCTTTTAATATTAGTAGAGATATTTGGGGTGTCCTAACAAACCCTTATTTTTAAAAAAAATCCTTATTTTTTCTGCTCCATCACGAATCTAGATCCTGCTGCTGTATGAATGGCTGGGCTAGATCTAGATTCGTGATATTAGCTACAATTCTAATTAAGGCGTTTTCTCGGTTAGTGATACACTCCACGATTCACATCATTTCACAGGATTTTTGTCCTTCGTCTAGCTTGATCCACAGTGCTGCAACTGACAGTTGGCCGGCCGCTTGTTCCATTGCTATGCTCGACCTATAGACGTGCAAGTGCAATCTCTCCTACGCAGCTCTCCTCCAGGTACGCTTCTACAACCTTCCATGCCCGGCCACATTTCATTCCTCGCAGAATTCACAGCTAAGTCTCTCTCATCCAACTTATCGGGTATCTTTCGAGCTTTTAAGGGGAGGGGAGGGGTAAATTGGCGCCCACTAATTTCGTCAGATTTCCTACAAGATCCGCCTGTTTGGGATTAAACTAGCGGGGAGCTTCGATTTAGAGTATTTGATTTGATGCAGAAAGCGCCCATCTTTGAAAGACTGGATCTGACCGTCTGAGGGAGGATACGAGATCTGGGTGGATCCTGATATGGGCGATGATCCCATCTTTGAGTTCTTCTGAAAAGCACTCTATCATGTCATTAGCAAAGCAACCTTGATTAGACCTAGATCACACGTTTAATTTTTCTTAAACCTAGAGCAGTCTAGGCCGCAGCTAGTAGTATTACTCCCTGTCTGAACAATCTAGACCTAGAACAGGGAGCTAAGCAACCATGTCTCGCTTTAAATTTACTTTTCAGATCTTGATGATTCAGTCTGTTGTATAATTGATCCCTGTCAGTTAAATCAGTGGTACCATGTTTGCTGTAATATTTGCTGACTGGAGCCAATTTTGCGGTGCAGAACATTACTTCAGAATACACTGTCCAGTAGTTCCTTAGGTGCCCAATGGAAATTATCATCCTTATCTCACTTGTTGTGCTTCTTGTACTGGGAGCCCTCTTTATTATCCCAAGATCCAATAGCAAAGGTAATAAAGGTGCATGGCTTGTAATCTTTAGTGAAGTCGATTCAAAATTATTGGCGCTGATTAAATGTTGCGATGCAGGTAAAGGGAAGGAGGCACATTCAGGAGGAAATGGAACGGTGAATTTCATCCTCTATATTACTAGAATAGTTTGTCTTTCTAATACATCGACGTTACTCTAAACTTCTAAAGAGAAACTTTTTCTTGAAAATTGCCATGATGACTCAGATTGTTTCATTGTTAATCTAAGGATAAGATTATTTTAGGTTAATCTAAAATGCACCCCAGTTTCATTGCATTAGTAAAACCATATAGTTCACAATAAAAGAATCTGAGGTCTTGGGAGCAGTAAGTAAAGCCTTATGGCAGAAATACAGGTACAAGTGATGAACTCGACTACAAAAATTATGCTGTAGCATTGCGTTTCAGAGTCGGGAGTTGCTTTGTAGTTGCATTAACATGCAATTTTGTCTTGAACAGATGCTTTGTGCTTTACACTGTTCTGTATGTTTGTTAATCTATGGAGAAGAATGTTCTAGGCTAATCTAAATTGCACGGCATTCTCATACCTGCTTACTGCTATTTCAAATTCAGACACCTAGGAGCTATTCAAAGAAAGATGTATCAACTCACAACACAAGAAAGGATTGTTGGATCATAATCAAGGACAAGGTTGGAGCAAAATAATCTACCAGTTTACTGACTGCCATCATTTCACATTACTGTCTAGATTGAAGTTGGGAGATTTGTAATTTCATCATTCGTCGAAATTGTGATCAATTCAGGTTTACAATGTAACTCCATATGTGGAGGAACATCCAGGTGGTGATGCCATTCTAAACAATGCTGGTGGCGATTCGACAGAGGGATTTTTCGGGTAAGTAGCATTTGTATATTTCTGACATCATATGCTGTCAACAAAATCATGATTCCTGCTCATGTTACTTATGTACTCACCCAACTGTCAGGTGTTAATTTATTGCACCTTTTGAGGTTAAACTTACTGAAGATCTTGTAGTAATTTAGTGATCTTTCTGTCAGGTAGAAATTCAGTAATTGAGAGCGTTAGACTGATGGATCTTGTTACCCCATTTAAATTTTGAATATGAATCGCATTTCAAATCACTTAAGCAGTCCAACATAAAAAGGCAATTAGGCTGTCATCGTTCCTATCCATGATTCGCTATTGCTCTCATATTCCAAAGTTATGATGCAATGATTTTGTTATTTTTGGGTAGTTCTGGTGTATGTTTGTTATCACTGAAACTGTGTGTGTCCGCCCCCTGAAAAGGATGGTCCATATTCATGATATCTGAGGACATGTGGATGTTGTTATCCGGAAAAAATGTATAAGATACTTACATAAATAAACTAATAATTTCGTGAACTAAAGATCTGAATGATGGTTATTTCAGCGCGGGGGTTTAGGTTTGAACTTTAAACAACACCACTAATGTGGGATTTTCTTATCCTGATGGGGATGTTTCTTAATAGTTATGTCAAGGAAAGCTAAGTTTCATTTTTCTATCAATATTTCTGTTCCACTTTTTTCCCTAACAACACGTAAAGTTTGCAGAGACAATATGTTAGAGAACTTTCCAATCGCCAAAGACGCACTTTCCCAATCTTGGTACCACTGAGTTTTTTGGCCTGACATAAATATACTAACTCGACGCGCTTTCAGGCCGCAACATGGCACGAGAGTCTTCGATATCATTGAGGATTTCTGCATCGGGGAATTGAAAGACTGATGATAGAGAGGAGAGGCTGTAAAGCTCCAAATGTGAACCCATGCGCTTCCTGAAGATGACGACTAGGAACGAAAACCGTTTCCCAATTGTGATGAGGACTGCCCCCAGGCCCCAGCTGTGTGGTTCTGATTTCATATTTGACCTCATTCTTATAGTAGTACTGGTGTTTGGACCATGGGCTATTTTATGTGTCCCGAATGTTTTCCTAGATTTATCTCTAGAAGAAGATCTGTTTTCTTAGATTTATGGAACTTTCTCAGATCAGACAACGAATTCATACCAAGTCATAGCATGACAATGAAAGTTTAACTCTGTACCGCTTCTGAGAAGAAAACTTTGGTCAGACAAGTTTTCCCCTGGGCTTGTCTCAATTGTCTGAGAATTTCACACTGATGGCCTTATGGGGGCACGTCTGATATACTTCTGTCCATGAAGTAATCATGAGGGACACAAATAAATAGCAGGTAATATTTCGTAGTTGTTCAGTTTGTTATCTGCGAGATTGTGCAAGACGAGAGCATAAAACTTCTGATTCCCGAGAGATGGTGAATTTTTTTTATTTGAACATAAGCTGCGTGTATTCAATCAGGATACAGAGAAGAAACACCAACACACGCACGCTACACCAGCTGACAACAGAGAACAGAACCAGCAGCAGAACGGTGAAGAATGCTGCAGACAACCACAAAGCTCTCCTCCGAACGACCTCCGTCGACGAAGAAGAAAGCAAAGCCACCACAAACCTGGAGAAGAGCAAACCTCCAACATTGTTGACGACCGCAGGAGCCACCCGCCGCAAGCGACGGGATCATGAACGCTTAACGGGCACGGCCAGGCCGCCTCCTCCTCTAGACCCAGCCGCGCCGGATCCTCCACCCACCATCCTCCCGAGCTCTGCAGCAAACCCCACCGGAACAGCCAAAGCTCTGACCTCCACCACCAACCGGAGCTCCCGAATCCCCTTCACACCACCTCACACCCCCACAGCAGCCGCCGGAGAAAACGGAGCCGCGACCACGCCAGGGCGGAGGAACTGGGACCCCACAGTGGACGAACGACGGCGTCGCCCCACCTTCCGCCCGGAGGAAACAAAATCTCCATCGATCCGAAGAACGAGGAGAACCAAAACCACCCGAACCGAGGTCCGGTGGGACGAGCACGGCCCCCACTCGCCGACGCCGACGAGGAAGAGGGAGGGAGCCGGAATTATTTGCTCCTATCGGCGGCGATTTCCTCCCAAAATCAGCACCGAGGAGACCTACTTCTACCCTATCTACACGCCAGGAGACCGAGAACGCGACCCCCACCACCCCCCGTCGCCGCAGCGACGAGAAGCGGCGAGGATCCGCTCCGGCTCCGGCGGGAGGAAGGGGAGAACTTCTTTTCGCCCTGGTCGCCGCTCTCGGTCACTGTAGCGAGAGGGGAAAGCCTATCCGAACTCTTATTCTTAAGAGAGATGGTGAATTGTAAACATGGATCACAGGATCTTATTTTTCTTGACAACAAAATCAATAATACAATTGAGTACCCTTGTGGGCAAAATAATAGAAAAAAAGGAAAGAGGACGAAGGAGGCACTAATCTTATCTCCTAAATCTTACAACCTGCACTGAGGAAGAACTTACTGTTCTTCCCTCCTCTGTCACTGGACAAACGCCAGAGATCAGAAGGTGGTCACATGAATCTGCTTCTCTAATCTATATTTTTCTTCTTCTTTTTTTGAGTTCTTTCTTTGAAACCATATCATACGAAGAAGCTAGAAACGTCGAAGTCGACGTCGAATTCGTCCATCGAGAAGTCCATGGCGGGCGGCGGCGAGCTCGTCGCTACCATGAGCGCTGACACCATCGCTTGGTCCTCACACTGCACCCTGGTGGAGAGGTAATTCGAGTCCGAGGTCGCCGGAGAGGGTTCGAGGGACGTGGGCACCGACAGGACCTGCCCGAAGCAGTTCTCCGGCGTCGACGGCGTCAGACCGCTCACCACCGGTGAGGAGAAACTGAAAAGGTTGGTGGCGTTCAGGCCCTGCCGAGCCCTCGGCGTGAGCCCCTCGGTTTTCACCGTCAGGCTTGAGCTCAGGTTCTGAAGAAGGCTACGCGTGTCCTCCGGCTGAGCCTTGGCCGCCGCCGTCGCCGTGGCCCTGTGAACGCAGGTGTGTTCGCCGTTGTAGATCACGTCGTAGAGGGACGGATCCTCGTCGGCGCGCTGCACCTGCTTCGTCGCCGTGCATCCCTGGGATTTTCGGTAAGTGCAACGGTAGTATCCCCTGCAACGTTGTATGATCTACGTCAGTCACGGCAAAACAGAAATGACTTTTGAACTCTCAACCGAAAATTTTCCACTTTCATGAAATTTTATGATTGTGATGTCAGAAACAATCTAGCGCAGAGGAGTAGCATCCAATAGGAACAAAATTCCTCGGAAGATATCCCCATTCAGAGATGAACAGATGCGTGCTCTCGCTATCTGACAAGTGGATACCACGCAGTTGGGAACAGCGGAAAGGCTGCTACTTCCACCCAAGCAAAAGAACAATCACAGTGTCCGAATCCAATAGGAAAAGATTTCGTTGCCACTTCCGAAAACATGTGCGGATTAGGCTCTGAAAAAGGCCTGAAATGTGCCAAAACCAACCTTGGGTGCTGGGCTCCAAGGATGTCCTTCTGCCCGTACTTCCTCCAGCTGTGGCCGTCGTCTTCCTCCGAGTTCACCCGGACCTGATTCTTCAGCTTGTCCATCGTCTTCCTGCAGATCCAACAACTCAATAATTTAGCCCAAAATAAAAATCCGGAACACGAGTGATTCATCATTCATGAATCTTGACAAACTGGAAAAAATTCAAAAAAAGTATTCACCTCTTCTTGTTGTGCTTAAAAGGCATATCGGAGACGCCGCTGAGGGGGCTGGGCGTCGAGGAGAGCGGCGGCGAGTCGAGACCGGCGCTGACAGCGGAGCGCTTAGGGCCGTCGAAGTACCCGGACATGATCATGCTGATGGACTTCTCGGTGACGGTGGAGATCTGCGCAGCCAGGTGCTTGCAGAGGTCGGGAGAGCCTCCCAGGTGCACGTCCAGCTGCTTCACCAGCTCCTTGATGTGGCTCAGCTCGGTCACCACCAGCCGGCTCCCTCCTCCATTGCTATCCACCACGCTCTCCATCTCTATTTGCTCTGATTTATTGCTTCTAAAGAGGAGTAAAGAGTTCCTCTCTGATTTTTCAGTGCAATAAGCTAAGAAAAGATAGGAATGACGATTGGAGGGCAAGAATAGCACAGCGGTGTGTGTGTCGAATGAGATGTGATCGGTGTTGAGCAGTTGAGGTGAGATGGAGCGAAGGGGGGATCGGAGGGAGGTGATATATAATGGGGGCGGAACCGCGTCCGGAGGAGAACAGGATACTGACCGGTAAGTTTGGAGTAGTAGTTAGCAGAAATTGATTTGATTGGCCAATACCATGCCGAACCGGGTTGCTATACGGTTACTAGCACCATGGACAGTGACTTCACCATGGCAGCAAAAAAAAAATTTAATGTGAGAAGTGAAAGAAATTTGCTTTTATAGAAGCACCATGGATTTTCATAGAAATTTTGTTGAATTTGATCCATGAGATTTTTCCTAGTGAGGAACTTCAGATCAAACCTACGAAGTGACCACCCAACTTTCTGTGCACTCTCCCAAGAAAAATCTAAAGAGCTTACATGTCAAGAAAAATAAAGAACACGGTGCAAAACAAAGAAATATGGGACAGAGAATGCAGTGGAAGTCCTTTAGAAATACTCTATATGCATTTGGATTCTTCTTCGTGCTAGCAAAAGAAGAATTCTGTCCAGGTTTTCGAAACAGGACGTCATTCCTTGTGAAAAGCCTCGACTTTATGTTGCAAAGCACAGCCACACGTATGCATGCCACTCCTAAATTAGTACTGTAAATCGTGATTGCTAGGTACCCAACTTATAAGGCATGTGACGTCGTGTTGTCTTGTTCATATTGGGATGAGATGAATATGGTTCGAACCATCGCTTTCCCGCGTGTTTTTGGTGATGCGTTTTGGCCATGCACCATGTCCACTTTTAGGTTGTGCATATGATCTTGAGACTGTACGCAGGCCTTTCTGACTCAGTTCCACACAGAAAGTAACGGCAGGCAATGCATCACATGTTATGAAGAAAATCAGTTCACATCTTCTTCTTTTGTCTCTTTTACACCTACTGTTTTCTCTGATTGAGTATGCAGACTTTCAGAATTCGTTCCCAGTAGAAGATAGCAAATCTTACCTGCCTTTGGAAAAGGAATATCAAGGGAGTCTTACTAAAGCTATAGGAGTATATATTTGTGTTGGTACTGGTACCAAATATGCTTGACCAAATATTGTATTACTGGTCTGTCATATATATGTGTACTATCAGTGCATGGTGCCAGTGTTAATCAGGCAATGATGCTTACGAATTGATAGTAGCAAGCTAAAATGAATGATCCAACCACTCTACCGGGCTTTGCTCTTTCATATATATATATAACACCGTAGGGGTTTCCCCAACGGTTTCATGGTAAAAAAAAAACCACTCTACCGGGTCGAACACAATTGGCGAGTACTACCCATTAACCCACTGGCCTGCCCTGCCAACACTCCAAGCATCTTTGGCCAAACAGACAAGAGGAGGAGAGAGCAACGTGAGAAAATTTGAAGCTCAGTTATTTTAGCCCAATATTTAAGCTCCAGTTGCCCATGATGCTGACCAATTCAAGCTTGCCCTTTGCATGCTTGAACAGGAACCGCATTAGCAGAAGCTGCTCCTACAATCATCTATCGGCCCAATGGATGATATTTTATACAGTTCAAAGCTGTAAACTACTATATCGCGGGAGAACCAATTAATATCGTAATGCCGAACTTGTCGTTTAGCCATGGAGATTTGGAGCCATTGTGTGCTGTTTGTCTGCCTGATTTTTTCCCTCCAGGTTTGTATATTCTTGTATAGCTGTGTTGATAGCGTAATCGTCAACTGTGTAGAGTGCTAGTGGTCGATCATGCATGTGCGTTCATGAATTTCTTCCGCCGTTATTCCAGTCCCATCCGTTGAGAAGTTTCGAGTCATAAATTAATTAATCTGCAGCATTGTTCTTTCTCCAGTGAGAAGGATATACTAACCCTAACTAGGCTACTTCAGTCAAAATGCTCTTCCCGCGTAGGCTAATTCCCTAGCATGGAAATTAACAGCGTCAGTGTTCTTGGAAGCGTGCGCCTCGTTCGGTTCGAAAGTCGGTTTTCTTCTTGACAAGACATGAAATCTTTAAATTCTGTCAGGTGGTGCGAGCGATTAATTTGTGCTTTATAGAAAAAATTAACTTATCTTATCTTCTTTGGTGGTAAAGCGCCTGTTTCTAGAGGAATTAAAAATCAGTGGTGGGGTTTGATTTTGATATATAGTTTGTGGAGAGGTCAGAGCTAGCATCGTGGGCGAAGCAACGTGGAAGCTGACCAGATGGAGGAATCTTCAAGCCTTTTTACGCGTAAACGTCGTGGTGACGTCAGCGTCCGGTGGGCCCTCTGACGTCATCTCTTGGTGTGGGTGATTGCTAGAACCATTCTTGGCTGCCATGGCTAGATACGTAGTACTCCATTCGTATCGGTGTCTCAAATATATTTGATGTCAAGTTCATGCTAGCTTGGACTTTGCTTGCCAACATATGGTTTTGTGAGTGTAGTAGAGCATGAGAGCTAAACATAAATTATGTTTGAACCATGCCATAGGTGATCTATATAGAATGACATATGTTACTACACAGCGTCGTAGTAGTACCTACTGTCGTATTATAATCTTTGATAACCAGGCCTAGCAGCCTGTTTTGCCCGCTTACTAATGTTAGAAACCGTGTCTAACACACATGCTGATCGAGAGGTACTCTACTAGAGTGGAACGTACGAGGGTGGGGAAACAGGGATAAGCTCAACAGGAGAACCACACGTGCGAAACATAAGCAAGGATTTGAGCCCAGTTTATTTCAGTACGACACATGAACTGCCAAAGTAGGTGTGGAGCAACTGCCAAAAACAATAAGTTTGGTACTGGTCCCTAACATCCTAGTATGTTTCTTTGGGCCCCATGAGTGAAAGATGCAGTTGATACATCAACGCGGTCCCATTTTTCTTCTTCTTTTGTGCAAAACAAAGTGAGTGTACTCCCATCTGCTGAGATTCAAGACTAGTTTTCTTACGTGAACGACGGCAAAGGAAAAAAAAAAAAGTGTAGGACATGAATTCTTCGATCTTCTACTATTTAAACACTTCGAAATTCAGTTTCTCCTCGTCAAGAGAAGTGTGTGCTAGCTCCTATTGTAAACACTCTGTCTACGCTAAAACCAGATTATTTACAGCAACTGCAGAAGTACTTCCTTGAAATGACATGCAAGACCATGTGACTTGACCATAAACATCAATTTGCGCGGGCTGGGACCATCGATCGATCAATCAAGCACGAACTGACCTTAAACTACACCAAGGCCACGACGTACTAACGCGTAAACATAGGAGTATTAGTATATGCAGGTGCTCATGTACCACGTGGTGCAAAACACACTTGTTTCATTGGAGTTTTCTTCCTCCCGATTGCTTTTTTCCTTGGAGTTTTCCGTCCACTTAAATAGAGAAGCTAAAATATGTAGAAAAAAGGAAGAGGACGAGAGGCACTAATTTTGTACTCATATATCCTAAATCTTACAGCGTGCACTGAGGAAGAACTTAGTGTTCTTCCCTCCTCTGTCACTGGACAAACGCCAGAGCTCAGAGGGTGGTCACACTCACACATGAATCTGTTTCTCTAATCTATATTTTCGTCTTCTACGACCTTTAGTCCCGGTTCGTATCACGAACCGGGACTAATGATCCGCTCGAATCAGGACTAGGGAGGTGCGGTGTCGTGTCCGTTCGAACCGGGACTATTAGTCACATTAGCCCGGTTCTAAATTTCTCGGGGACTAATACACAAGATGATGACCTTTTTTACTAGTGCAAACAATGATCCAATCACTCTACCGGGTCGAACAGAATTGGCGAGTACACGTTAACCCACTCGCATGCCCCACCAACACTGCAGGAATCTTTGGCCAAACAGACAAGAGAAAAGGAGACAGAGCAACGTGAGAAAAAAAATTAAGCTCGGTTTTTTAAGGACAATATTTAAGCTCGGTTGCCCATGATGCGGACCAATTCAAGCTTGCCCACCTTTGCATGCTTGAACAGGAACCGCATTAGCGGAAGCTGCTCCTACAATCATCTATCGGCCCAATGGATGATATTCTTATATATACAGTTCAAAACTCTAAACTGCAAGTACCACCGGAACAACAAATTAATATGTTACTCCGCAACTTGTCGTTTAGCCATGGAGACCTGGAGAGATTGCGTGTTGTTAATCTGTCTGTGCTGTTTCTCTTCTAGGTTTGTATATTCTTGTATAGCTGTTGATAGCGTAATCTTCAACTAGTGGTCGATCATGTGCGTTGTTCATGCATTTCTTCCGCCGTTATTCCAGTCCCATCCCTTGAGCTCTTTCAAGTCATAAATTAATTATTAATCTGCGGCATTATATCCTTCAGTGAGAAGTATATATAGTACTAACCTAGCTAGGCTACTGCAGTCAAAATGCTCTTCCCGCGTAGGCTAATCCTGCAGCGTGGAAATTAACACTTTGCCACAAACAGCATAAGTTCTTCGAAGCGTGTACCTCGTCCGGTTCATAATTTTGTCAAAGTTACCGTCAGATCTTCAGCCGATCGGAGAGAGTTCAGTTCTGTCTTTGTCATTACATGAATCTGTCTGTCAGCTGGTGCGTGCGACCGCTTAATTTGTGCTTTATATGAAAAAAATAACTTATCTTCTTTGGTGGCAAAGCGCCCGTTTCTAGAGGAATTATTAAAAATTGGTGAGGTCACAGTTAGCACCCATCCCATTGGCGACGCGAAGCAGCGTGGAAGCTAACCAGATGGAGGAATCTTCAAGCCTCTTTGCGCGTACACGTCAGGGTGACGTCAGCGTTCGGTGGGCCCACTGACGTCATCTCCCTGGTGAACGATTGCTACCATTTGTGGCTGCCCATATATGGGTAGCGCCCTTTTCGAATCAGGTGTCTCAAATATATTTGATGTTGAGTTTATGCTGCGTAGATAGCTTGGACTTTGCTTGTTTAGATGCCTTTTCTGCATGGTTTTGTGAGTGTAGTATAGCATGAGAGCATTGAGAGATAAAGATAAATTATGTTGGAACGATGCCATATGTGATATATAGAATGAAGTAATGTTACAACAGCTTCGTGGCACCTACTGTGGTATTATAATCCCTGATATATATATATAATCCCTGGCAGCTATCCTATTTTGCTCGCTAACTATTTTAAGAGGGGAAACATAACAGAAACCGTGTCTACTGTCTACGACACATGCTCATGATAGGTACTCGTAGCTAGTAGAGTGGAACGAGGGTGGAGAAAGCGGGATAAGCTCAACAGGAACCACATGTGCGACACATGAACAAGAATTTGAACCCATTTATGTTAGTACGACAAGGACGGAGAGCGTCTTTTTTTTTTTTAGAGTCCTCTCCTGAGAATACAAGTTGTAGTATCTGATCGGACATACAGGCACGCACACCACACGCACACACACCACACGCACACCCCACCTATATGTCTAAACTAGACCTACAACCTATATCCCTAATACGTCCTGAGAGACTTATCCGAAGACCAGCGCTCCGGGACCGACGGGCACGTCGACCTCGCCTGTGGCACGTAGACGATGAGAGGCACCTGCGATTTATTTGCACTGTTCAGGGAACATTGTTGCTACAGTGCGCAGGTGAACAGTGTAGCGATGAGACGCTCAGAAATTCGCTCCGTAGGAGTCGAACTCTGGCGGGCTGGGTGCTCACCAGCGACCACAGCCACTCAAGCTATCGCTCGGTCTCAACAGAGAGCGTTGCTGATGAGTAGGTGTGGAGCAACTGCCAAAAACAATTAAGTGTGGTACTAGTCACTAACATCCTAGCATATCTATTTGGGCCCCATGAGTGAAAGGTGCACTTGTTACTACTAGTTGTTACATCAACGCGGGATCTTTGAATAATTCTTCTGTTCGAAAAACATAATTAAGTACTACCATCTGCGGAGATGAAAGATTAGTTAACATTCTACAACGCCTTGCAATTTAATGGCATCTTTCTTATGTAGGGATGTAAACGGATCGGATCAGATTTTGCCTCTAAAGTACCATACCCTTGATAATATTTTTTCATTGGAATTGAAGCGGAGCGGATAATAACCAGTTGCGGATTCGAATGCGGATATATGTGATCATGGAAACGGAGCAGACTCAGAGCGGTACTGGTATTCGTCAAAGCGTACAACTAAAAAAAATTGTCCAGTAAAACCTAGTAGACTAACAAAATCGTGCTACATGGTCACAATGACTATAGAAGTAAGTTGCTATTCAATGGACGAACTCGAAAACTCACAAACTACAAACTGTGCTCTCTTAGGTTAGACATTTCGGTACAAAACCGGATTATTCGGATTAAAACCATCGGATAATCCTATTTAATTTTCCGATAATACATACTCGGGGCTATGTGAAATACCATATCCTATATCGTAACCAGGTGTTGAGCTCGGAATTAGATATCCTTTATCCGCCGGATTCCTGTAAACCGGATCTGGATTTTTTTTTTAATGGATTTCAGAATCCAATACGTCGTGGAAATTATTATATCCTATCCATTTACACACATATTCTTACGTGAACAAAGCAAAGAGAAAAAGTGTAGGACTTGCATTCTTCTGATCCTATTTTAACATTTAGAAATTGAGTTCCTCCTCAAGAGAAGTGCATGCTTGCTAGCTGATTAGTAAGGCTTACGCACATCAAAACGTTGTCTTAAACAAATCACCACTATTTACAGCAACCGCAGAAGTAAGTACTCCCGTACGTACCTGCAGACCACACCTTCCTCCTCCGAATCACCATTAGTTTTCGCTTGAAATGGCATGCAAGACCATGTGACTTGACCATAAACATCAATTTGCGCGGTGGGATCGATCTTACCGGCGCGGGACCATCATCACATGCATGGATCAATCAAGCAGGAACTGACCCTGAACTACACCAAGGCCAGGACCAACGCGTAAACATAGGACTATAGGAGTAGTGTATGCAGGTGCTCATGTTCCACGTGCTGCAAAACACACTTGCGTGCCCCCACTGACGTCCCATTGGCCACAAATGCCAAGTGGTTAATTAATTAAGTGCAAGTGGTGACGATCAGCTTCAGCAACTTGCCCCCATTGGCCGCTTGTCAACTGCGATCGATGATGGATGGAATCCATGCATAAACAAAGTACTCCCACCACGGTTTGCGTCGGAAAACCAGCCTGGTTTTGGACGTAGCACTTCCGGTTGGAGCGAGCTAGGAAATCGCTGAGACTAGTCACAATGAGAGTAACTTAGGTGTTAACATCACACATTTCAAGACAAGTTTGCTTATGTGTCATATAGTTAATGAGGAGAGAGGTGTTTGGAATAACTTAGCTAGTTACTGTAACATCACACTTATCAAGACAAAATGAGTCTATAGCCTAATAAATAAGATACCACACATATGTTACTCCCCACTGTGGAGGTAGTAACATAAGCTAGTAATATCAACATGTTACTACTCTATGTTACTCCCCATTGTGAGCAGTCTGATTAGATCAACAAGGAGAACTTTACCGTATCGTACGGTGGGCCAACAACGAAGAAAATGCAACTAAATCACCATCCTGCAAAGGAGGAGAAGCACCTTACTTATTTTTGTATCACACACATATATTGTTCATGCAAATTTTTGTTTTTTGACTCGCTATGCATCGGAGAGTGAGGAAACTACAAGTGCAACTTGCAGCCACCTTAAGCATAAACCTCGAATAATGGCCTCTAGAAAACATATAGGTACATCGTGTTATATAATTGATGCAAAAATATGACCATATACGCAGATTTGACAAACAGAAGTCAAATTTGCATCTCTCCGGTCACTAAGTTAATTAAACTTTTTTGTTTAGATATAAATTCTCTGATGGATTTTACGTTAGAATATACTTTACTTTGAGGTATTTACTTATGTTTTCATACAAATCTATACTAACGGTCAAAGTTTAAAACATTTTCCGAAAAAACAACTCACCCCCTCCTCCATGTTGCTCCAAGTTGGGCGACCGGGGTATGAACCCTACCGTGCTGCCAGGGAATGCCACCCCTCTATGTTCCTCTAGAGCCGTCGACCTCGACCCTCTGGCCACCACCACCACCGTCGGCGAGGTGCACCCCTCCTCGCTCTACCCCGCGAGCAGCTCCATCGTGCTCACCCTCATCTGCCCATGTGTGCTCGGGCCGCTCATGCTCGTGTGTGTCCAACATCGGATGCTACAACCAAATTGGGGTCGTAGATCGCCGGATGCAGCCACAATGATGCTCCGACAGGGTACGATTCGTGGTTGACGAGCTCAAGGCAGCCATGGCGGTGCCTGCATGTGATCTGCGGTTTTGCTACATGTTGTGTAATCACGAGAAAAATGGTTACGATAATTTCTAGGCGTATTCTATATTGTTGGATGAGTTGGACACAAATGTTGGTTGCTCTGATTTTTTTTTTGTCGCAAACGACGACGGGATTCCAACATTTTTTGCTATAACGATCGGACGCGGGTCACTTTAGTGGATCAGACGGCTCTAAAGGCGGCTGATAATTTGCATTTTACGGCTGGCTGGCTCCTATCGTTTGGAGTAGAAAATCGGCTTTATACGGACTGGTGCCTACTTTCCTTTTCTTGCGAGTACTATTTATATTTTGGGCACAACCTTTTCTCACGTTCTTGGACACTACACTACTAGATGAACTGATAAGAAAAACCATCACAATTCGGAACGAGTTGGAGTCCAAATAAATGAAAAAACATTAAGAAAATAGTAAACTAATCTCATTTCCTAACAATTACACATCACACACTGCGCTGACCCAGGAAGAAGAACATGTACTGTCCCTGAAGTAGGCATTGGCCCAGAGGGTGGAAGGGTGCTTCTCTAACTATCTACTGCCGTTTTTTTTCTCTCTTGTTTTTCTTTTGCCGTTCACTCCTGGCCGTCATCTCCGGCAAAGAAGATCGAAACATCAAAGTAGTCCTCCACGGTGGGCTCCGGCATGCTCGCGGCGACGAGCGCGGACACCATTTGTTGGAGCTCAGATTGCGCCCCCCACTCCGCCTCGAACGGGTTCCTGGAGATGTAGCTCGACTCCGAGGTCGCCGGTGAGAGTTCAAGCTGGGACGGCGAGAGCGGCACGCCTTGCCCAAAACAATTCTCCGGCGTCGACGGTGTGGAGAACACGTAGTGCTCCGGCGGCGCCAGGCTGCTCACTGCAGGCGAAGAAAAACTGAAGGGCGATTGCTCAGGCCCGGACGTGAGCCCCTCGGTGTTCACCGTCAGGCTCGAGCTCAGGATCTTCAGTTGGCTACGGGCGTCCGGGTTCGGCCTCGCCGGCTGCACCTTGGCTGCGCCGCCGTCTTGTGAACGCACGTGTGTGCGCCGTGGTAGATCACGTCGAAGAACGCCGGGTCATCCTCGGCGCGCTGCACCTGCTTCGTCGCCGCGCATCCCTGAGTTTTTTGGTACGTGCAACGGTAGTATCCCCTGCAATGGTGTACAGTTCATGTCAGGGACGGCGAGCAAAACCACGACAAGTGGATGCCATACATTTGGGAACAGCAGAAAGACTGCAACTTCCACCGAAGGAAAAGCGCAACCACAGTGTCCAAATCCAGAAGGAAAAGATTTCGTTGCCACTTGCGAAAACATGTGCGGATTTGGCTCCGAAAAAGGGAAAATTCTGCTGAAATGTGCGAAAACCAACCTTGGGTGTGGGGATCCAAGGATGTCCTTCTGCCCGTACTTCCTCCAGCAGTAGCCGTCGTCGACTGGGCTCGTCTCCGCTCCTCCTCCCGCCGAGCACACCCTAACCTGATGCTTCTGTTTGTCCATCATCTTCCTGCAAATAGAAGAAAAACGATTCAGTAATCGAGGGAAAAATCCAAATTAAGTCTGATTCCTCAATCCTGAGAAGCTCAAACAATTTTTTGAAGTATTCACTCACCTCTTCTTGGTCGCCTTGAAAGGCATGCCGGAGACGCCACTGAGGGGGCTCGGCGTCTCGGGGAAAGGCGGCGAGTCGATGCCGGCGCCGGCGGCAGAGCGCTTCCGGCCGTCGAAGTGCCCGGACCTGATCATGCCGATGGAGCTCTCGGCGACGGTGAAGATCTGCGCCAACAGGTGCTTGCAGAGGTCGGGAGAGCCTCCGAGGTGCACCTCGAGCTGCTTCACCAGCTCTTTAACGTGGCTCAGCTCAGTCATCACCAGACGGCTCCCTCCTCCATTGCCATCCACCACGCTCTCCATCTCTCTCTACTCTGAATTTCCTCTCTGTTTTCAAGGCAGGACAAAGAAGGAATTGTGCAAGCGTGCCGCGTGCGTGAGAGGCAGAGTGGAGATGGGATCAAAGTTGAGGTGAGATGGTGAGTGAAGAGAAGGGGTGAGGGGAACTTTTATAATGAGGAGGGAGGAACCGCGTCTGGTTAAGGAGATCAGAAAGAACCATTTTGTTTTTGTTTTTGTTTTTGTTTTTGTTTTTGTTTTTGTTTTTGAGTAACAGACAAAACAGTGTTCTGACCGGTGAGCTTAGTAGAGACTATGATTTCATTGGCCGATCCCATGATGGGTTAGCTTAGCACAATTAATTAATCATCAGATTGCTGGCAGAGGATTCCTGCTTGCAAGAACTTCCAGTTGGTCGCTGATCTAGTTTGGAGTTTAGACCAACTTCACCCTTGCAGCCGAAATGCTAGTTACAACTGTCAAAACGTTTTATAGAAGGAACAGAGGACCTAAAATACTGCAAGAGATTTTCCTTTTGCCTTACTACAACGGCTCCGGAGAAATGAGCAAATTCATTTAAATTTTGTAGAATTTAATCCATGCCAATCTTTACTATGGTGTCACTTTTGATCACAACAGAAAGATGTACTAATGCAATTTTTCCCTGTCATCAATCAGTTGAGACTTTGATTCTATCCAGATTCTGGTTGTACCCATAAGTGCACAGAGTCATGACATCTGGATCTTCCATTTTTGCCTAGCAATTTCTACGTTGTTAGAATCTTTATGTTCCAAAGAATCCCTCAGATGTCTGTACAAATTAAGACCACACTGTCACACCCCTCTTTAGGCATACTATGACGTTGCATTCTTCTCTTGTTCATATCGGGAATAAATGAATAACGTATGCACATGCATATTTGTCGAAGCATCGTTTTCTTGATGTGTTTAGTGATGCGTTTTGGACGGCACTCGCTGCACTACCCTTTTAGGGTGTGATTTAAACATAGGACCGTAAATTAAGCTTACTTTCTTCACTCTGTTCCACACTGAAACCGAAAGTAGTGGCAGCTGCTATGAAACTCGGTGCACATTTCGCCTGCATCTTTTTGTCTCTTTCACACCTACTGTTTTCTCTCAGTAACGGTGTATGTTGAGATGTTGAGAATTTGCCACCAACAGAGGGCAGGTAAATTCAACTTTTTGAAAAGGAGAATCAAAGAGGAGATCAAGGCCAAATCTTTGTACCAAATCTTCATTACTGGTCCGGTGTATAGTGTTTGTCACATACCCTGCCAACGTACACTGGGAGAATCTTAGACCAGAAAGGAGAGTGGATTTAGAAGCTCAGTTGCCCATGCATGTTGCTGACCAATTCAATCTTGGCCCTTGGCATGCTTGAAAGTTTTCAAGTGTTGGCATAACTAATCTTGCATTTCCGTCTGCAGTAAGAAGAACATGCATATATATGCTTATCTAGTGTACGTACACCCCAATCTTGGATTGGAAGCATCCGGTTCATACTACTGTAGAAAGTGGAGTACGTTTTGTAGCATGTCCACGTCGTGTCATGAAACGATACCATTTGTTAATCGGCGTCTTGCGTGGTGGCCGCAAAGCGCATGCATGTTTCTAGATGGATTAAAAATTCGTGGTGAATTTAAGTCAGAGCTCGCATCCCATTGGCGCAGCGAAGCAGCGTGGAAGGTGACCAGGTGCATGGATCCTTGCGCGCTTACGTCACGGGCGCTGACGTCGGCAAGGAGAGCAGAGCAGAGCAGAGCAACGGATGGCAGTGAAAATGATGAAGGGCTATAGCTGACAAAGCCAGGCCGGCACATACAATGTTCCACGCGGTCTGGTGCTCGATCGAACGAACCCAACATATAGTAAGTACAGTACTACTCCTATATCGCGTCGCGTAAACATAGTACAGTACGTAGACACAAAGGAAGCACGTGCGTGTGACAGGGCGACGGTAGAGAGAGAGGGAGGGACCGGTGAGAATCTTATATAGATGCGCGCAGCACACCTTGCGAGTGCCACTGGTGATCGGCCCAAATAGGGAATTAAAAAAGGAAAAGTAAATCATCCGGGGATCGCGTGCTCGCGTCCCTGCCTCCTGCTTCCAACACGTGTCCTGAAAGACAGCGACGGGCAGGTCCACACGTCCAACCATATCTCCAGCCCGATCCTTCTCCTCCACTTGATTCGTTATTCCCCACGACACCACCACCGCGCCTTGCTACTCCTACCGGAGCGCCGCCCAGCTTCTCCCTGATTTGGCGTATGTCCTCTCTCCAACCACCACCGCCTCGCCCTCCGCGCCGGTCGTCGCCCCGTCTCGACCTCCCACGCCGGAGCTGCCCCACCTCGACCTCCCGCGTCGGCCGCTGCGCCTCATCGACCTCCCGCGCCGACCGTCGCTCGATCCCGTGCTGCTTGTTTCGGATGGAGGCGGCGACGACGACCATCAGGGTGCTTCCTGCGCTCGAGGGTGGTGCTCCCGTAGCTCAGCGCGGTGCTGCCATGGGGAGGCGGTGGTGCTGCCGTCCATCAGGGGCGCTGACCGGCGGCGCGCGGTGATGCTCCCTATGGCCGTCGCCGTTGCTACCGGGGACGAGCGGTGATGCTACTACGGCCGTCGCCGTTGCTACCGGCGGCTGATGGCGATGCTACCGGCGACGAGCGGTGATGCTACCAGCGTCCGTCGCAGTTGCTACCGGCGGCTGATGTCGATGCTACCGGCGACGAGCGGTGATGCTACCAGCGGCCGTCGCCGTTGCTACCGGCGGCGAGCGGTGATGCTACTAGCGGCCGTCGCAGTTGCTACCGGCGGCTGATGCTCCGTGCGGCGGCGGCGTTGCTACAAGGGTTGCTACCATGGTACGGTGACCTTGCTACCAAGGAACATCGGCGCTGCTACAAGGAGCTAGCGGCGTTGCTGCCATGGCATGGCGGCGTTGCTGCCAGCGACCGCCGGAGTTGCTACCATGGACTATGTGCGTTGCTACAAGCGCCTGTTGCATCGGTGACGCCGCGTCAGGTTCTCCGAAGACGGCAGTGGCCGACGGAGGAGCAACATCGGCGTGCACAGATGGTGTTGCAAGGAGCAACATCGGCGATGCTGCAAGGAGGAGTGGTGGTGGTGCCAAACCGAGGCGACGTGTTAACCATCAGTGCTGCCGGCCGTCGTTGGAATTTTTCTGCTACAACTTTCTGAATTTTTGCACCATACGATTCCGTGATTTTTTGCTACAATTTTGTTCTGTTGTCTGAGAACCTCGTCGGAAGATTTTTTGCTACGATGCTGCAATATAGCAATTTTTTTGCTATTATTGTTATGTGGTTTTGCTACAATAGAACGAGAAATTTGCTACGATGTCTTCGGCTAAGTCGTTTTTGCTACAGTAGCACATTTTGTGTTGCTACGAAATCTCCGGCGAAGTCTCCGGCGAGTCAGTCTTTTCTTTTTTCTGTTTTCTGGGCGAACCTTTTTTGCTACATAGGGAACAAAAGCGGGGATTATTTGCTATGGCGGCAGCAAAAGCGGGGTTGGTGGGGTGGCACGGGGTCTGACGGCTCCTGAAGATCCGATCGGACGGTGACCTGGGGATCGAACGGAAAGATCCTCGGGAAACGTCTAGTCCTGTCCATAAAAAAACCCGGCTTTCCCGATCGATGCCCTCCCGGAGGTTTTGGATCGGAGTTCTGGTTGGACCCTTGGAGCTTGATTATTTATTTATAGAGCAGCATGGCGACAACAAAACAAATGGGTGCCACGTCTGGTGTGGTCTCCCGGCCGTGTGGGCCTCCTGACCATAAGCGGACCCAGGAAATTTTCAAAGCCCGGGCAAACTCTTAATTTAGAGGCTAATTTTGTTAATTTTACCTCTAATGAATAGTAAATTAGGCTTGCCGGCCGGGCCCGAAGCCCGGGCACGTGCCCGGGCTGGAGGGGCGCTGCGTCCGCCCCTGCTCCTGACTGAGAGTAGGAGCGAGTGAGCGACGGCCGTACGTGCTGGGCACCGCGTGGGCGCGCATGTGGTACGCAGCGATCCATGGATCCCGGGCAGCAGCAGGATGACAGACAGGGTACTCCCTAGATACGCCGAGTGTGTTGATTACTCGCCCTTTTCCTTGGAGTTTTTTCCCTCCAAAACTTTATCACCACCAAGCTTGATACGCGATCACTAAATTTCGCAGTCAGCTTCCTAACGGACGGATGGGACTCGGTCATGACTCGGACGTACGGCTCTGCCCCCACGATGCAACGCCCTATTATCAAGGTGCCCAGTTTTTGAGTTTTCAAAAAATTCAAAATAAATCATGGATATCGGCTACTCGTGTATCCATAATTTTTCATCCAACATATGACCACGTGTCATGTGCATAAAAGACGAGACATAAGTGAATAATATCATGTACTATTCGCGCATCGTTTGTTTCTTTTTTTTGTTGTGCATGCGACATATTGTAAAAAAAAAAATGGATGAAAGCTCGTGGATGCACTTATTTGACATTTTTTCAAACTTGAACGTGCGACATGCGAAATGGGGTACGGACACAATTAGTTGCAAAATTTAGTTTTCAAAACTTAAAACATGTCAGACTTGTCATTTTTGTGTAGACTAAAATACGATGAATTTTGAATTGAGGTTTTGCTTGGTAGAGTTCAATGTTATGTGCACCAAGAATTTTTTTCAACTTGCAAATGCCATTTTGATATTTTTCGAAAAACGAGCTCCTGTAGCTCAGGAGCCATTTGTGGTTTCTGGAGTACCACCGTCTTCTCTGAAATTCATATAGATAGGAAACACAACAAAGGCATCAAAGCTGCATGTGGAGCTTAGATGAATTGATAAGTAGGTATGAAAACGAAGCGGATACAGACAAAACTGAGTGGTGCCACATTTATTTTCATATTTTCTTTTACGAAAGCGGAAAAATACAAAAACCACAAAAACAATACAGAAATAGATATTGTCGGAAACAGATATGAACCGAATACGGTGCAGACACGGAACAGGAAGCAGATGTTTACTGGAACCAAGAGACCACTTGAATAATACAGGAAAACTATATCAAACAAACAAACTTTCAAGTTTCTAAAATTAAATAAAATATATGAAATATCATGACTACATAATATAGTGTTATCAACTTTAGCAACATTAAAAAATACCTACCATCGTCCCTACCTAGTGCAACACCGAAATGTTGAACTCGGGACGACTCGTGAGGGAGATGATATGCGAGTATCGTATGGCCTAAACATGGTCGCTTTAGATCCTTTTATTTTTTTTCTATTCATATCTTGGATTGTGACTAAATGTTTCCATTGGAATTACTGGGCTTGCTGGATTGGAAAGAACCGCGTAGTAAAAAACAGAAAGTTCCGTATTACCCAAACGGAATTTCCTTTTCCGTGGTCATTCCGCCGGAGTATGCCGTTCCGTTTCGTTTCTGCATAAAAGTGTTTGTTTCCGTTCCGCAAAATTCCGTTTCCGTATTTCCATTCCGTTTTCAGTTTTTTCGTCGAAAAGTTAGAAAGTTTCCGTCCCGTTTTTATCCCTATTGGCAAGATACGAATAAACTTCACTCAGATCAAAGGAAGCTCTGACCCGGCACGACAAGTCCATGTGAATTAGTTGTTGGGGGTGCAGGACCTTGCTTACCGACGACCCCGGTAGGCTTGACCAATAGAGGTTCCGTCGTGCCTTGCACCTCCGGTGGCCTTGGCTTTCTTAGATGTATGCTACCTCTCGACCACGACTGGGTACCTGCCTGCTATGCACATGCGCAAATTTGGAGCTATTTTGGGCTTCGAGCATGATCATGTTGAGGAACAGCGAAAATGCATGTTTTGGCATGAGTCGTGGCACAAGGTTGGGCCTTGCAAGCTCAGCTTTCTCAATCTACACTCCACCTGCACAAGAAATAATAGGACACTAAAAAAGAGCTTCAAAACGCCCGAGCATTGAACATCCTCCGGGGTGTGCAATTGCTCCCTCAGTCGGATGCGATCACGTGATGGTGGACAGTCTCGGGAGTCTACTCCGCTGCTTCGGCCTATATGCATCAATTCATCCGAGCCCACACGCCTTATGAAACTAAGAAAAAAAATGGAGGGCTCATGCTGAGTGCAAGTGTCGTGTGGCCTGTGGCACACCCGGCTGACAACCTTTGTTTCGAGGAATTGGCCCCACAACACGAGTTGCAAGTTTTGTCACATTCATCCAAGATGGTGCGACATACTTGTCATGAGCGTTCTTTAACTATAGGAGTTAGGGATGCGGTGCTCGCATGTTGTGACCTCTCAGTGCGCCCTACCGCCTCGATAACCGACGGGATTTCGAAGGTAGGTGGCTCAGGTCATCACCTACAACATCGGGAAGGAGAGGACGAGGAGGAGGAGGGGGGGGGGGGGGGGGGGGGGTCATCACCTACAACATCGGGAAGGAGAGGATGGGGGAGGGGAGTATGAGGTGGATGCAGCGCAATAGGCGGGTTTTCACAAATGTTGTGCTCACCTTGCCGAATGTGGTGCGTCTTGTGCGCTACACAATAAAGCAGCGGGTATCTATGCCTTCACGGATGACCCCGAAGGCTGAAGACCGTGGAGTTTAGTTTTTCACTTCATCTTGGGCAACGGCCATTTCGTTTTTCTGATCTCGCCTCATGCCCCTGTAAATAACTTGCTTACTTTCTAATCGAATGATAGCGCATGGATGCGTGTACCCCAAAAAATCACACAAGTTGATTTCCATTTACATATTGCACATCTGTTCTCCATCTGCTATGGGCCAACTACTAGCCGGACAAACAGGAAAAACCATCTCATCTCGGGACGAGTCGGGAGTCCAAAAGAAATGATCTACTATCTCCTAACGCTTACATTGTTCCGCAGTACACCTGCACTGACCCAGGAGGCCAGGAGGAAGAACTGCATCTTGTTCCCTCTGTCGCCGGACTGCTTCTCTAATTATCTACTGTCGCGTTTCCCCCCATTTTTCAGAGTCTGTCCTGGCCATCATCACAGGCGAGGAAGATAGAAACGTCAAAGTAGTTCGGGTCGAATAACTCGAATCCGTCCATGGAGAAGGCGGTCTCCTGCATCGCCGGATCCGGCACGCTCGTCGCGGTGACCAGCGCGGACACCATTTCTTGGAGCTCAGGCTCCGCCTGGAACGGGTTCATGGGGATGTAGCTCGACCCGACGTCGCCGGTGAGAGTTCAAGCTGGGACGGCGAAAGCAACACGGCTTGCCCGAAATAGTTCTCCGGCGTCGACGTCGTGGAGAACGAGTAGTGCTCCGGCAGCGTCATGCCGCTCACCGCCGGCGAGGAGAAACTGAATGGCGTGGATTGGTGAGGCCCGGGCGTGAGCCCCTTGGTGTTCACCGTCAGGCTCGAGCTCAGGCTCTGCAGCAGGTCACGCGCGTCCGGGTTCGGCGTCGCCGGCTGAACCTTGGCTGCCGCCGCCGCCTTGTGAAGGCACGTGTGTGCGCCGTGGTAGATCACGTCGAAGAGCGTCGGGTCATCCTCGGCGCGCTGCACCTGCTTCGTCGCCGCGCATCCCTGAGATTTTTGGTACGTGCAACGGTAGTATCCCCTGCAACGGTGCACAGTTCAGGTTAGGGACGGCCAACAAAACCACGGCGTGTCCAGTTCTCAACTCTGAATTTTTCCGTTTTCAGAAAATTTATGATTGCGAAGTCAGAAGGAATTTAGCAAAATGTAGCTCTGAAAAAGATAACTTTCATGAAATGTGCGAAAACCAACCTTGGGTGCTGGGATCCAAGGATGTCCTTCTGCCCGTACTTCCTCCAGCTGTAGCCGTCGTCGACTGGGGCCGTCTCTGCTCCTCCTCCCGCCGAGCTCACTCTAACCTGATGCTTCTCTTTGTCCATCATCTTTCTGCAAATTCAAGAACAGAACGCCCAGTCAATAAATTTAGCCCCAAAAATCATGAGCCTTGACAAGCTCGATTTGTTTCACAAAGTATTCACCTCTTCTTGTTCGCCTTGAAAGGCATGTTGGAGACGCTACTGAGGGGGCTGGGCGTCTCGGGGAAAGGCGGCGACTCGATGCCGGCGCCGGCGGCAGAGCGCTTCCGGCCGTCGAAGTTGCCGGACCTGATCATGCCGATGGACCTCTCGGTGACGGTGACGATCTGCGCGGCCAGGTGCTTGCAGAGGTCGGGGCAGCCTCCCAGGTGCACGTCGAGCTGCTTCACGAGCTCTTTGATGTTGCTCAGCTCGGTCATCACCAGACGGCTCCCTCCTCCATTGCCATCCACCACGCTCTCCATCTCTCTCCCTGCTCTTAATTTCTTGCCGCTAAAAGTTTCCCCTCTGTTTTTTCAAGGCAAGCCAAGAAACAAATTGTGCAGGGTGCGTGCGTGCGAGTCAGGATGGAGATGTGATCAGAGTCGAGGTGAGTGAAGCGAAGGGAGGAGGGAAACGGCTTATATAATGGGCGAAGGAACCGCGTGTGCGTTATGGTGAGCAGAACGAACTGTTTTTCTTTAGCAGGAAGAAGAACCTCTCTAACTATATGAAAGCTGAGCGATTCCTCGAGCTCTCAGCGCTCGAGTACTGTAGATCTACAGTAGCTACAGTACGCGTGGATCTACTCCGTCGAACGGCAATCGGACGATCCACATAACACGCCCGTGACGGTTTTGCAAAAAACCCCTTCCCCAACCGACGAAACAACCCGCAGTCCATCATTTAACGCTACAAAGTACCTAACCGAAATTAGTGCAAAATTGAAGGTCCTTTCTGCAAAACCATCACCAAATTCTCCCTCCCCTCCTCCTCGCGCGCGCGACGGCGGAAATCGCCGGCGACTCCGCCGCGCGGCCCGCCGTTTCACGCCTCCCCACGCAAATCGGCTGCCACAGCCAGGTCCGCCGCCGTCGGCTCTCCTTCCTCGCCGGAAATTAGCTGCCGGGAGGCCGCACGCGCGCGGGAATCTTCGTCGCGGCGGTCGCCGTCCGCCGCCACCGTTCTGCTCGCTGCCGGCGACTGAGCCGACCAAACGGTCCGATACACCGCCCGTCCGCCTCCCCTCCGCCTCCTCTGCCGCGTCTGCGCGCTCCCAGGCCGGCGCGCCTGCTCGCGTGCTCGCCCGCGAGATTGGCAGCGTGGCTGCTGGCGTCACTGTGGGGCCCTGCTGTCAGCCGGACGATTTTAAATTTTCCCTTTTTCTTTTTTTTTAAAAAAGCCCCTAACGTATGGGTCGCCCGCTGGAAATTTTACAAAGACCCAAAATTACTATAAAAAAAAATTGAAAACTTTAAATCTGTGATACAGAACAGTGCAAAAAATATTTCAGCAAAGAAACAAATTTACCAAATTCTTAAAATCTTCACACAAAAAAAAAAAATACATTGCACACAAAACAGTGCAAATAAAGTACCAAAAAAATTCCAAGTTTAGCAATTCCTCAGGCTTCCCACACAAACAATGCAGCACAAAACCATTGTGCCCATTTCACAATATAGGGAATTTTTAAATTTATGCAACCTTCAAATGTTCCACATGAACTAAAAAATGTCAGCTTTATTTAAAATTTGTTAAATTAGTTCCCCAGATAATTTTCCTACTTTGCCAACAAAAAAATACCAATTGCAAGTTCAAAAAATAATATAAAAAAAACCCGATCTTCTCCGCGATAATTTGCATCCGGTAATACTCCACACTAATTTCAATACATTAAAATGTAAACAAATTTTCAGTGTGTACATTTCAATTTCTCCCGTCACGGTATTCACAAACATGACAAATATGTCAACAGTACCACAAGAAAATAAACGTTTACTATTTATGCCATATGACAAAATTCCGAATTTGAAAACTTCACAATTTCCAACGGCTTCCAAATCTAAGCATTTGGAAACGGGGAAAAAACATACGAACAGCTTCCCCATTTCACTAATTTCTGAAATTCAGACAAATTAGAAATCAATATATGCAAATATTCAAATAATTACATACAAGCTACTTATGCTAAAGAAAAAATGGAATACTCAAATTTTCTCACCATTTAGAGACAATTCAAATGCATTTTTCCTAATCTCAATTAAATTTTGACGCCGAAATGCAAACATGTAATTTCCAACACTCAAATTTTGTCACCATTTGAAGGTAATTCAAATGCATTTCCTCTAATTTCAATTAAATACTACCGTCGAAATACAACCATGCTCGAACATTTCAAACTACCAAATATTTCAATATTGCACAGACCTGCAATGATTTCAACAAGAATGTTGGTTAAATTTGTTTTTCCCGAAATTATTATGTGGTATCTGAAATAACTTGTTTCCCCTTCAAAAATCGACTACGCCACACTTCATAAGATGAAATCGTCAACTCACTATTTTTACAAAAATTCTTCATTTTTCAAAGGGCAACTCTAAGCGTCAACCGACTGTGATGGATAAAGTATTGACCTCCTCGATCACCATTCAAAAACGTTTGATTCCTTCTTTTACATGCTTCAACATCGTCACAAACATTTCCCCTCGGCATGTCAAAATACATAGTTTCAAGTCTATGTAACGACTCCCAGTTGGTTACAACAAGTTGACAAGAATCATTGCACACCTGCAACATGATGACCAACGCTTCCAAAATCAAAAGAAAATAACTGCAGCATGAAACAAACATAAACATTTTTAAACCTTCCAACTTGCTTATCCAAAATATATAAGAATCTTTTCTCTTTTCAAAAACAATTTCAGAAGTTGTTAAACTTCCGACGTGTGGGCCTACCCTATTTAACTAGATAAAAATAAAAAAATTGTAAGCGTAAGCTTCTTCTTCCAAATATCAAAACATTGGTCCAATTATATGGACAATTACATGAAGCTACATTTCACAAAACAAACTCCCTAATTATGAAATTCAATTCAATAAATGTGCTTTCGCACTCATTATGGACTGAAATTACAAATTGATAAACAAACATAAACATTTTAAAACCTTCCAATTTGGTTAAAAATTGGACATACTCTAAAATATATCAGTTTTTTTCTCTTTTCAGAAACAATTTAACAAACTGTTAAACTTCATACATGTGGGCCTACCCTATTCAACCAAATTAGAACACAAAATTGTAAACGTAAACTTCTTCTTCCAAAAATCAAAACATTTAAACACAAACAACTTTTGAATGTGCGCATCTCCAAAATTGAAGTTTCTTCTCCAAATATTCACAAATATGACAAATATATCAACACTAACACAAATAAGAAAAAAAAAAGCAGACTATTTACAGCATTTGATCAAATTTTCAAGTTTACAAATTTTATAGTTCCCAATGCCTTTCGAATCTGAGCATTTAAAAGCCACAAAAAATAATTCACGTACGAACATCTTTTAACAGCTCTGAAATTTAAACAATTTGTAGATGTAAACTTCTCCTTCCTAATTTCGATACATTCAAATCTAAACAACTTTTGAATATGTACAGCTTCAAATTTGAATTTCTCCCACCACCGTATTCACAAATATGACAAATATATGAACATTAACACCAAAAAATAAACGTTTACTATTTATGCCGTACGCCCAAATTTCAAAATTGAAAACTCCAAAACTTTCGATGTCTTCTAAATCCAAGCATTTGAAAAATGGGGGAAAAACATACAAATAGCTTCCCACTTTCACCAATTTAGAAACCCAAACAAATTATAAATCAATATCTCTGAATATATCCACTAGAAAAATACGAGTAAAATATCAAAACAATCAGAATAATACTACAAACTACTTATGGTAAAAAAAAATTGGAATATTCAAATTTTGCCACCATTTGGAAGTAATTCATATGCATTTCTCCCTAATTTAAATTAAATATTTGCAACAAAATACAAACATGTTCCAACATTTCAAACTACTAAATATTTGAATATTCTAAAAAAAATATCAACAATGCTAAAAAATATTACTACCTATTCATAACAAAATTAAAAACATGTTTGCAAATTGCGATTTCGCCAATATTTTGACACCATACGAACAAACTTCCCACAAATGTGGAATCAAATTCAAATGAAATTTCCTGATTTCAATTAAATATTGACGTCGAAATACAAACATGTTTAAGCACTTCAGACCACTAAATATTTGAATATTATACGCAATATATCAGAAATGCACACAAAAAAATGCTACCTATTCATAACAAAATAAAAACATGCTTGAATTTTCCAATTTAGCCAACATTTTGGTGAACAAAAAAAAAAAATTGTACAAAAAAATCACCAAAGGCGTGGCGTGACGCCACGCTAAATTCAACTAGTTATTCTGACCCGTGAGCTTAGTAGAGAGTCTAGAGACCGTGATTTTATTGGCCGATGCCATGATGGGTTATAAGTTATAACTAATGAATCCATAGGTTATTAGCAGATGGTCCTTTTTTTTTTTTGCGAGAAGAAGACGATTTCATAGATGCAATGTTCTTACAAAAAAACCCAGGAAACAGAGGAAATTACAAGGAAGACCTCCTGAGCTCCAGCTTCGCCGGCGTCCAGCACGAGAGAGAATCGCGCTGCTGCCTCTGCTCGTCCACACGCCAAGGATCGACGAAAGCATCCCCAAGGCCACCGGGAAGATCCAACTCACCGCCCCCGAAGGGGTAACGCCCTGGACCATCGGCTCCGCCGCACCGCACCGCACCACGTCGTCGTCTCCAACAACTTCAAGATCCAGATCCTCCGCACGGGATCTGGCTGGGGAAGACCGCACCGCTCAGATCCACCGATCCGCAAGCGGCGAGGAAACAGGCGCCTGACCGCGAAGCTCCGCCGAGCACCGCCGCCGAGGGGGTCGCGAACCTGCAGCAAACACACCGCCGGCGACTCCACCACCTCCATGGCTCCGCCGGCTACAAACCCTACTGGTCCTACACTATATACTACCGCGAAACGGGGATCCCCCGCCCTCCCGCCGCCGGCGGCGGGCGGAGGGCGAGAGATCCGGCGAAACTGCGGTTGCGAGGTGGATCGGTGGGTGGATTCCAGAAATCGCCCCTCTGTTACTGTGCGGGAGAGGAGAGACGTCCTTGGCTCGTCTAGTTAGTTAGCAGATGGTCCTGCATTGCAGGAACTTTCAGCTTGGTCACTGGTTTTTAGTTTGGAGTTTGGACTAAATTCACCGTCGCAGCCAAAATGTGATAGAATCCATAGGTTGTACTACAGCTGTTCCGGAGTCTGGGCAAAAGATATTTTTTCATTACAATTTCGTTGAATGTTAATCCATGACTATATTGGGGCCACACTATATTGGAGTGTAAAAGTTTCCCTGTCACCAGTTAATAGAATTTGCTTGCATTCAAAGTTCACGGATTCCCGGCGAAACATCTAATATAATGTGTTTAGTTCGATTGTCTGTTTGTATCTATAAGAGCACAAAGTCTGACATCTGGATCTTCAATTTTTGCTGAGCAATTTCTATGTTGTTAGAATCTCCGTGTTCAAAGAGTCCCTCAGATGTTTGTACAAATCAAGACCACACTGTCACACACCCTGCTTAAGGCATAGTATGACGTTGCAATCTTGTCTTGTTCATACTGGGAATAAATTAATATACTAAACCAATAAGTTCAGTTGCCCATGACACTTAACAATTCACCATTTGTCTTTTGTATGCTCATGCGTATTGCATATAATTATGTACTTTCTCCATTCCATAACATAAGACGTATAAATTTTGTCAAAAATCAAACAATGTGGATTTTGATCAAACTTTTAGAAAAAAATATCAACCTCTATAATGCTTAATTAATCTTGTTAGATAAATCATTAAATATATTTTCATACTATGTCTTATTGATAGTATTTGTATAAAACTAGTCAAATTTTACATCTTTTGACTTTAGAAAAATTATATGCCATATTTTCAGGAATGAAGGTAGTAGTAAATATTATTTTTTCGAGAAGGGAGGGAGAACAGTGATCTCCGTATCAATCATTATAGTAGAGAAAATGGTGATGTACCTTCAAGCATTTCTTCCTCTATTCAGTAAATCTACTAATCAATCGATTAATTAACTAATTTTACATTTGGGACCTTGAATACCCATATCTATCCCGATCAGAATGATCGTCCTCGATAAAACGTATATACGATGTAGACCCAATTTTTTTTGCAAGGGACGATCCGAAAGGACCCATAAAGTCCTTAATTTTGGGTGGTGTGATTCCAGGAATGACCCCAAAGAAAAAAGAAAGTACACTCCTCACATTTTACAAAAAGGTCATTACACTGAAGATAAAAATTACAAACTGGTTCTTCTCCACCGATGCTAGGTCTAAAGACACGAGCAACCGCTTCGTGGCCGGGAACATCGCAACTTGGAATAGAGCAGCTCCAAATCGCCGTGGTGTGGTCAAAGAGCCTCTGCATTGGCAAGCCGACGTGGACGCAGAAGAAGAGATAGCGCAAGCTAAGGACTTGAAGAACCACAACCTGCACCAGAGCTCAGAGAGGTCGCCATATCAGCCCGTAGATGGAGGAACCTACACAGTCGGTTTAAAGTCGATGGGTATGAGCTCTAGAAAGATCTCACATGTGTAGCTTCGAGGAAATCCTTTGGAATGCCAGATCCATGCGATGTGAAGAAAAACTCTAACCCCTCGTGGTCGCTGCCTCCATGAAAGCAAGAACAAAAACATAGACGCTCCAAATCGTGAGGATTTGATTCATGGTTTTGCCGATCAACTTTTTTTTTACTACATAGGGAAAGTTACTTTTGTAGTTTATACATCTCGTGTCATTAGGCTAACCAACCTATGGTTGGAGGTTACGAGAGAGTGGTTGTACTCTCAACCCATCAGAGTTCAAACACCCGGGTTTGACACAACTATGTCACATCAAAGTGAAATATATTTCAGTGGAGGCGAGACAGTTGTGATGACTTTGTCAATCTCAACCTGACCTGATGATTCAGTTTTTTGAGATGCTCATATGGGTATGTATTGCATGCGTACATAGGATAAATGGTGTGTCATTAGATGAAACCTTTTGTTAATTAGGCACCCGCACGAGCGCTTTGTGCTCATGGAAAATTATAAAAGGGTAAAGAGCCTGTTTCTACTTTCTAGAGGGGATTAAAGAAAAGTGGGTTTTTCGTACGTGGGTGAATCAACTCAGAGCTACGAATCCCATTGGCCACTGGCGAAGCAGCTTTGAAGATGACCAGGTGCAGGGATCCTTGTGTGTCTACGTCACCGTAGGAAAAACCCTGACGTCGGAGAGAGAAAGCCAGTGGAGAACTGGAGATTGATCGTCGGTCGGTATCTTTTCTGGCCACCCATGGCTAGCTCCATTGCGAGTCTTAGACCATCTACACGGGGCTTCCAAATTGTGTCCAACCTTTCAATTAAGACCAATTGGGGTGTAGATATGTGTCCCTCCAAGTTTTAGAGGCCGCACACAGCGGCGCACCCAAACAAGCACACCAAAGGCCAATTCCAAAAAAAAAAAAACTCATCAACACATCGGCGAGTTTTAGCATTTCAATACGAATTGAAGATAGAAAATGTAATAAATATTACAACACAAGTTCAAATTCGAATACAAAGTTTAAATACGATTCAAGTTTAAACCATGACATATCAAACAGCCGCCGGCTGAGTCGCTTTGATAATCCACAGGTGCTGCACGAGGTCATTGTGCAGCTGCAGATATTTTGTTCCATCACGAATTTCCCGATGTATGACCAAAAATTCTGCATACTGCGTCGGCACGCCCGGCTGTGGATTGGCCATAGGCTCTGGAAATCAAACACTTCGTCAACCAGTTGCTCCTCGTATCATGCTCGTCCTCAATGATCATGTTGTGCATGATACACAAGCATTCATGATCTCACACATTTTATCTAGCGACCATGAAAGACAAGGTAGCGGACAACGGCAAACCTGGCTTGGAGCACACCAAAACCGCTCAACATCTTTGCGAACAGACTCTTTCTTCTTTGCAAAATGGCAATCTGCCTCGCCGACATGGTTGCGGATGGTCTTCACAAATGTAGACCAAGTGGGATAGATGCCGTCAGCAAGATAGTACCCCTTGTCGTACTCATGGCCATAGATCACATAGTTGCATGGTGGAGTTTGTTAGAATACGTATTCGTATAGGACTTGTAAACAAACCTTACTATATAATGCAATCGATCCCTACCCGACGAGGCACGTCGAGACGGCCCAAATTCCGCTTTGTCTAAACTGTTCATGGTATCAGAGCAACGCTCTTGACCTAGTTTGCTTCCGCCGCCGCCGGTTGCCTCAAGCACGATGACCACCGATTCCTCATCGTCGTCTGCGTCGCATCCGCCGTCACGTCCACCATGGGGACGCCGTCTCTTCCGTTCCCCGCGACGCCGAGCGCTTCGTCCGTGTCCGCGCCGAGCGCGTCGTCTAGGCTCGCATCGCCCGCATCCACGCCGAGCGCGTCGTCTGGGCTCGCATCCGCGCCCAGCGCGTCGTCCGCGTTGTTTCCTGCGATGCCGAGCGGACCGAGTCTGTCGATGCCCAGCATGCCGAGCGGACCGAGTCTCTACACGCCTCTCCTTGCGACAACCTCGGCGCCCGTATACTCCACCACTCCGCCATATGGTTCACCGCACCTCCAGATGATGGGGTACTCCGCGCCGCCTCATGCGTCGACGCCCGCGACGCCCGACTGAACTACTCCACCTAGCTACCTCCTGGTCGACCATGCTTGGTCCGATCTACAACCAGGGAGGTCAGTTCTACAACCACATGCTCCCTGGTGGCCACATGATCCCTGGCGGCGTCGTGACCATCGCGTCCTCGATCACCATCAAGCTCACCAGCGAAAACTACCTAGTTTGGAGAGCCCAAGTCGGTCCCCTTCTTCGGAGCGTGCTGCTTATGGGGTACGTCGATGGAACGACGCCATGTCCTGCTCCCCACATCGTCGTCAACCATGGTGGCACCATGGTCCAGCAGCAGAATCCCGCGTACAATCACTGGGTTCAGCAAGACCAGGCCATTGTCTCGGGGTTCGTCTCCTCCATGATGCCCGATGTTGTCGGCATGGTCATGTTCGCCGCTACCGCACGGGAGGTGCGGGAGACCCTGAGCGATTCCTTTGCTTCCACCTCCATCGCACGCTCCACGGGCATCCGCCAACAGATGTCCGAACTCAAGAAGGAGAATATGACGCCACAGTCTACTTCCACAAGATGAAGGCGCTCTCGGACACCCTCACGAGCATCGGGCAACCTCTCCGCCCCGAGGAGTTCATCTCCTACATCCTCGCCGGCCTTGACGGCGACAACGACTCGCTTCATGGGGTTATCACCGCCCGCAACACGCCCATGCCCGTCAGGACCTGTTCGCTCAGCTCATCGCGACGGAGCAACGCATGTTGGCGCGCCGGGCGACGTCTCCTGTGGCCCACTATCTCGCAGCCCACATCGCTGCCCCTGGAGGAGCTCATGTCGCGGCCTATGGCGCTGCCCGTGGCGGCCCACGGCCCGCCTACCGTCTAGACACGCGGGCGCCCCAGCAGTACACGCCGCCGTCGAAGCCCAACAATGCTCCTACTGCGCCAAGGACCAGTAGGGCGTGGCACTGTTGTTTGTCAGCTCTGCGGTATACCTCGTCACACGTCGTCCAAGTGCTTCAAGCGCTTCAACCGCGACTTTCTGAGCATTGGCAATGATGGGAGCAACACCGAACGCCAAATTGCTATGGCAATGTCTGCCTCTCACGGTGGACAACAGTTTGTAGACCCGGCGTGGTATGCAGACTCGGGGCGACACATCACATTACTCATGAGCTGGAGAAGCTCACTACACGCGAGCCCTACCACGGCACCGAGCAGGTTCACACGGCAAACGGAGCAGGTATGCGTATTCATAATGTTGGTCATGCTATTATTCCTACTCCGTCGTCTAGACTGTTAGATCTAAATCATGTTCTTCATGTTCCCAATGCTTCTCATAATCTTTTGTCTATGAGCAAACTTTCCCGTGATAATAATGTTTTCATTGAACTTCACCCTGATGATCTTTTTGTAAAGGATCGAGACACAAGAGCACCCATACTTAGAGGTCGTTGTTGTGGAGGTCTCTACGAGATTAAAGCCCCTGTCATCAAGCAAGCACTCAGCAGTGTCAAGGTGTCACGTGATGTGTGGCAAAGTCGTCTAGGTCATCCAGCTTTGCAAGTCGTTCAACAAGTTCTTCGTAGTCATGACTTACCATCTATCATAGAGTCCAATAAAAATAAAGCAGTGTGTGATGCTTGTCAACAAGAGAAAAGTCATCAGTTACCTTTCTCTTTGTCTACTCGTGTAATCAAGTCTCCCCTTGAGATCATTTATTCTGATGTGTGGGGTCCTGCCCAAACATCTGTTAGTGGACATCGTTTTTATGTGAGTTTTGTTGATGGTTATAGTCGTTTCACTTGGCTCTATTTGCTCAAGCACAAATCTAAAGTCTATGATGTGTTTCTCTAGTTTCAAAAACATGTTGAACGCCTACTAAATAAAAAGATAGTTCATGTTCAAACAGATTGGGGTGGAGAGTATGAGAAACTTCATCCCTTCTTTCACAATCTAGGCATCTCTCATCGTGTGTCTTGTCCACACACTCACCAACAAAATGGCACTGCTGAACGTAAACACCGTCACATTGTTGAGACTGGTCTCACTTTGCTTGCTTATGCATCTGTACCGTTACACTATTGGAATGATGCGTTCTCCACAACTGTTTTCTCATAAATAGGCTTCCTAGTCGTACCATTGAAATGAAAACTCCCCTTGAGAGATTACTTCATGAATCTCCAGATTATACCTTTTTCAAGGTTTTTGGTTGTGCTTGTTTACCGCATCTTCGGTCTTATAATAATCACAAACTTGACTTTCGCTCCAAGAAGTGTGTTTTTCTAGGGTATAGTGCTCTACACAAAGGATATAAATGTCTCCACGTTCCTTCCAATCGAGTCTATATTTCTAGGGACGTTATCTTTGATGAGAATGTTTTTCCCTTTGCTCACATGCTGATACCCGATGACGTAGTTACCTGCGTCAAAAGAATATGGGTTAGGTTGAGACTCCAAGTGCAGAGTGTGTAGTAAGTGGAAGACGTGTTTTCCCCACGAGGGGTGACTCGAGGGTTTAATATCGAACTCTCGGGGAATCAGTAGTGAAGATTTATCTTTCCTATCCTTCTTTTGGTTACCTACAAAACAAAGTAAATGTTTTGCTCCTTAACCTCACCTAGTGGTTGTCAAGCACAAGGTGTGAGAATGATATCAAGATAATATGCAATGCAGACAAGAAATAAATATGCAATGGTGGTAAATAAATATGCAAGGATGGTGGTAGCAACGATAAATGATATTTTTGGGTTTTATATGATGAATGCAAGATGTAAAAGTGTTTTTGTATTTTCGGATTTTTAAATGGCAGAAAATGGTAAAGTGGTAAAAGTGGTTGGAAAGGTGTTTCTTATGATTAAAAATGGACCGGGGTTCATGGTTTCACAAATGCACTCTCTCTTTAATAAAGTGGTAGACAATGGAACACTAGAGTTGACATATGATATTGCAACACAACAGTTTAATGACAAGTTATAATTATATGTGCATCACGTCCTAACATAGAGACCTTTTGGTTATTAGTCTCTCTTATACTCCACCAAGATGCGAACTAAATCATAACACCTCAGTAATTAAGATAACTCAGAGTATAGCAATAAGTATCATGACATGAATTTAAAATATGAACATGCTAGATCTAGTCATGGAGTAGTGGCAATGGTCACACCCACATCTCCGGTAGCATGGTATTTCTTTTTATCCCTAGTGAGGCAACAAAGTAAGGTAGAGATACCCAAGTGGATCGCAGAACTTTCTCTCACGTTCACTGCACTAGCCACCCCCCGTTACTCCAACTAATGCACACGTTCCCCCTCACACGCTCTCATAATCATGCTTGATCATGACAAGTAAATAAGAACGGGGTACATAATATGCATCTACTTTCATAACTGAAACAAAACCATTGCAATCTCAAACATATATTAACTCATTAAAAGATCCACCACAAAGGTATTACATAGATGACCGTAATCATGTTCAGTAGCTTATACGGTACTAATTAGTGAAGCTCAAGAGAAAGAGATACATAAGTTACTTCCACAAACCCATAGTCCAGAGGTGGACTACTCCCTCTTCATCATGGAGACGGTGGAGAAGTCGTTGGAGAAGATGGAGACCACGCCGACAGCGCCCCGCCGGAGTTTTCCCCCTCCAATCTGCAGCTCCAGGTCTCTGTTTCGGTGTTTCTGCGGCGCTCCTTCCTGAGAACGTCAGGGGGCTATTTTTATAGTCGGTTTTAGGTCAAAACCGAGTCGGTGGAAGAAAGATCGACGGCAACGGAGCTCCGAGGCCCAAAAGAGGGGGTCCCATGTGGCCTAGGTACCTGGCCGCGTGGGCCCACTCAACTTCGGCCTCCGGCTTCCTTTCATGCGCTTCCTTGGCTCCTACGCTTTGTTCCTTCCAAAAACTGATGCCCGTAAAATATTAGGTCATTTGGACGTCGTTTGGGTTCCTGAAACATTAAAATATGGAAAACAGGGTTTTCTGACTGTGCAGGGTTAATTCCATAAAAATAGGAAACACACCAAATATTCCCAAAATCATTATAAAACAGTGATATAACCCTTATATGATGCAAATATGACTGGAATATAAGTAAAATAATGCAAAGTTCATGTATGCATTTTACATGCATCACATGCCCACTTCTCACACTTTACCACCGTCTACGGAGTCGTCTTTACTTTCAGCTGACCACTTTATGGATACTGCATATGCACCGTCTTTGCTCGCTAACCATGGTGCAGGTACAGGACGTGGCACTCGTCTAGAAATTCTTCCAGAATCTGATCCGGAGGAACACGTCGATCATGTGCATGGCTCCATCTCGGGTTTTGTGCCTGTGCATGGCTGGGCCTCAGGCTCGTCACCAGCTGCTTCCGTGCCAGCCCCGCCTCAACTCCACTCGGCTCCCGAGCTGCACATGCATGCAGATGCGCATACGCATGCAGCTGTCCCCTGTGCACATGCATGCAGCTGCACCATCGTCCCCGGTCACTCCTGCTCGGACGAATGGACAAGAATGGGATGCGACGTCGCCATCCCCGTCCCTGATTCTTTTTTAGACCTAAAAACCGTTGGGGAAACCCCTACGGTATTATTTTTTATATATATGAAAAAGAAGAGCCTAGAGATTAGGCAAGAGTCTTACAAATATTTACATCAAGGCAGGGGGAGGGGGGAATATACAAAAGGCGACGAAGGCCACCTCAAAAAAAGGAAAACAAGAGATCAGAAAGCGTTCAACCAGTCAGATAAAGCCCCTCTATGCGAGGCCTTCACTCTATGTGTCACTAGGCTTAGGTCCTGCTTGAAAAAAGCCTTCCACTTTTGAATCGTGTGACGTTGCCCCTCAAAGATCTTCTGATTACGTACTTTCCAGATTGCCCACAAGGCACAGCATGCCACTTCCATGAAATTTGGTCCCTGGAAAGTCAGTTTTGCCCCGTGAAACATGCTACCCATGGATGGTGCAGCCGGCCAAGAGATTTGTAACTGCCGCCAGACTTTCTGAGCAAAAGCACAGTTAAAAAACAGGTGTTCCCTGGTCTCATGTTCGTTTGCATTACAGATAGCACAAAGAACTCCTGAGTCCAGGTGCCAATGCCGTCTGTCCATCATGTCTCTTGTATTAAGCCGATCAACAAGTAAGAGCCAAATGAAGACCTTTTGCTTGTGAAGAATTTTACTCTTCCATAGTTTCCTGAAGATTGGTGAGGTCTCAAGCCCTTCAAACATGAAGTTATAGAAGCCTTTGGAAGTGTAAGGCCCTTGAGAAATGTTGTGTCCCCTGATTCTGCTCCTGAGACTGCCTCGCCACCACAATCGCCTGCTCCTGTCACGCCTGTCGAGTCTCCTGCTCAGTCACCTGCGGCTGCACCACCGGTTCCGTCTCGCGCAGTCACGCGTTTGCAGCGTGGTATCAGGCAGCCCAAAAAATGAACTGATGGTACAGTTGCCTGGAGCAGTATTTTGGCGGCCTATATAGCATCTAAGAGCACAGCTGAACCACGTGATTATCGCGAGGCACTCCGTATTCCTCACTGGCGTGATGCTATGGAGACTAAGCTTTCTGCACTTCAAACCAACGGCACCTGGAAACTGGTACCTCCTGTTCCCGGTGTTAATTTGATTGACTCCCGCTGGATTTTTAAAGTCAAACTTCATGCTGATGGTTCTATTGAGAGATACAAGGCTCGTCTGGTTGCTAAAGGATTCAAGCAACGTTATGGTCTCGACTATGATGAGACGTTTAGCCCTGTGGTTAAGCCTGCAACCGTTCGTTTGTTGCTCTCTATGGCTCTTTCCAACAGGTGGCATCTTCGACAGCTTGATATTCAAAATGCGTTTCTCAATGGTTTCCTTGATGAGCAGGTATACATGAGACAGCCTCCTGGTTTTGCTGATTCTGAGAACTCTGGTCACTACTGTCAGCTTGTTAAATCTCTTTATGGTCTGAAGCAGGCTCCACGTGCCTGGCATGCTCGGCTCAGTTCTGTTCTTGGTTCCTTGGGGTTCTCGCCATCAGTTGCTGATACATCTCTATTCATTCTTCAGCGTTCAGATTTGACTATGTATCTGTTGGTATATGTTGATGATATTATTGTGATCAGTTCAACTGCTTCTGCCATTCCCAAGTTAATTGCCGAGCTCAGGTCTGAATTCTCAGTTAAGGATCTTGGTGTTCTCCATTATTTTCTGGGAATTGAGGTACATTCACCCTCTTCAGGCAGTCTTCTTCCTCGACAGCGCAAGTATGCCCTTGAGCTTCTTGCCCGTGCTGGTATGTTGAAGTGCAGTCCCACTACTACTCCCATGTCCTCCTTTGAGCGTCTTTGCAGCACTGATGGCGATGTTCTCTCATCTGAGGAGGCGACTCAGTACCACAGTATTGTTGGCGGTCGTCAGTATCTCACCGTGACACACCCTGATTTGTCCTTTGTTGTCAACAAGGTGTGCCAATACCTCCATGAACCCCGAACTCCTCATTGGTCAGCAGTTAAGCGCATTCTTCGATATGTGCGGTTCACTATTGACTGCGGGTTGCAGTTTTGGTCTTCCTCTTCTTCATTGCTTTCAGCGTTCTCGGATGCCGACTGGGCTGGCAATATGGATGACCGGCGATCCACGGGGGGATATGCTATATTTTATGGAGGTAATCTGATCGCCTGGAGTGCTCAAAAACAGTCTACAGTTTCAAGGTCTAGCACAGAATCTGAATATAAAGCCCTTGCTAATGCTACAACAGAGCTGGTCTGGGTACAGTCATTGTTGCAAGAGCTTGGAGTTATTCAGACCCAGCCTCCAGTGTTATGGTGTGACAACATTGGTGCAACATATCTGTCGTCTAACTGATGACATGAAACACACGTTCGTTGGGAGACCCCAAGAGGAAGGTATGATGTAGTCAGCAGCAAGTTTTCCCTCAGAAAGAAACCAAGGTTATCGAACCAGTAGGAGCAGCAACTCTTCAGAAGGTTGTCAACGGCGCCAGAAAAATAGTGTTGTTGATGGGAGTCTGGACTGTTGACGTGGAATCTGCACACAACACAATCAAACTAATTTGCCCCAACGAAACAGTGAGGTTGTCAATCTCACTGGCTTGCTGAAAACAAAGGATTAAACGTATGGTGTGGAAAATGAGTATTAAATTGCAGAGAATGAAAAAGGAACAGTTTGCAGTTTGTGGTTGTTTAATCAGTGTAAAAGAATGGACCGGGGTCCACAGTTCACTAGTGGTGTCTCTCCATAAAAGATAACTAACATGTTGGGTGAACAAATTACAGCTGGGCAATTGACGAATAGTGAGCGCATGACAATGCATATACATGACATGTTGACTACTATGATATTTAATTGGGCATTACGACATAATACATAGATCGTTATCCAACAACATCTATGACTAATAATCCACCGCCGGGTTGTCATCCGAGTTCCCCATTGGTATTAAGTTGCAAGCAATGGATAATTGCATTAAGTAAAGTGTGTAATGTAAACAAACACATATGTCCGTGGACATAGCATCGTTAGGTTATCCCTAGTGGCAACAGCACATCCACAACCTTAGAACTTTCTGTCACTGTCCCAGGTTAAACGGAGACATGAACCCACTATCTAGCATAAATACTCTCTCTTGGAGTTAGAAGCATCTACTTGGCCAAAGCATCTACGAGTAACGGAAAGCATGCAAGATCTTAAATAACATATAAGATAGATTGATAATCAACTTGACATAATATTCAATATTCATCGGATCCCAGCAAACACAACATGTAGCATTACAATAATATGATCTTGATCATGTAGGGCAGCTCACAAGATCTAAACATGATGGCACAAAGTGGAGAGACAACCATCTAGCTACTGCTATGGACCCGTAGTCCAAGGATGAACTACTCACGCATCACTCCGGAGGCAGGCATGGCGATGTAGAAGCCTCCGGTGACGATTCCCCTCTCCGGCAGGGTGCCGGGAAGAGGTTCTGAACCCTCCCGAGCTAGGGTTGACGACGGCGGCGTCTCTGGAACTTTTCGTGGATATTTGCTCAGGTACTTAGGGTTTTCGCGTCGGGGGGAATAAGTAGGCGAAAGGGCGGCGGCTGGAGAGGCCCGTGGGGCCCACACCACCCCAGGGCGCGGCAGAGGGGGGCCCGCGCCCTGGCCACGTGTGGGGCCCACGTGGCTCCTCTCCGTCGCCTCTTTGGTCCGTCAGATGAGTTCTGGTAAAATAGGGACTCTCGTATAGTTTCGTCCAATTCCGAGAATATTTCCAGACTAGCTTTTCTGGAATACAAAAACAGCAGAAAACAGGAACTGGCACTTCGGCATCTTGTTAATAGGTTAGTCCTAGAAAATGTATAAAAGTGATATAAAGTAGATGCAAAACATGTAGCAATTGTTATAAAACAAGCATGGAACATCAAAAATTATAGATACGTTTGAGACGTATCACTAACCCAGTCTTCCACGCAAGAACGAAGCATATTGAAGTCGACTTTCACTTTGTACGTGAGCGTGTTACTCAAAAACAACTGCAAATCCGTTTCATCTCGTCCAAGGATCAAGTTGCTGATATCTTCATGAAGCCACTTCCTTTACCGTTATATGATCATTGTAAACGCAATCTCAATCTTTTATCAGTTGAGATTAAGGGAGGGTGTTAGAATACGTATTCGTATAGGACTTGTAAACAAACCTTACTATATAATGCAATCGATCCCTACCCGACGAGGCACGTCGGGACGGCCCAAATTCCGCTTTGTCTTAACTCGTTCAGAGTTAGGCCATCACAAAGTTTCTTGAACACCGGGGAGCGTTGGAGCACATTGATGTCATTGGCGGCACCGGCGGTGCTGGAGTACGCATGCCATATCCAAAGATCATGATCTGCCACGGCCTCAAGTATAACACTGCACTAATTTCCGTGATGTCCTGACTTGTACATCCCTTGCCAAGAGAACGGGCAGTTCTTCCAGTTCCAGTGCATGCAATCGATGCTTCCAAGCATCCATGGAAATCCTCTTGCTTCGCCTTGTGCCAAGAGATGAGCCATGTCTGCCTCATTTGGTGTCCTCAGATATTCGTCTCCGAACACCTTCACAACTGCCTTGCAAAACCTGTAGGTGGCTTCAATGGCGGTGGAATCAGACATGAGGAGATAGTCATTCAACGCATCGGCGGGAAGCCCGTAAGCAAGGCACCGTATGGCCACCGTGCATTTTTGAAGAGATGAAAACCCAAGGAGGCCGGTGCAGTCTCTCTTCAGCTCAAAGTAGTCGTCGTATTCCCGAACGCCATGCACGATCGTCCTGAACAAAGCCCTGCTCATCCTAAAGCGCCAGCGAAATTCATAAGGCAAGTTCGTCGGATTCTCGGCAAAGTAGTCTTGGTACAAGAGCATGTGCCCAGTTGCTCTGTTGCGTTCCTTGTTGGCCCTCCGCCCCTTCGATGATCCTCCAAACTTCGGCGCTGCGTCTGCCTCGACTGTGGCATCTAGAAGTGCAGCCATGACCATCTCATTCTCCTCGTTGTCGGCCGCAAGGGCGACATCCTCCGCCATCATTTTGAAAAACATGATCTCGTTGTCGCTGTCCATTGCCTATTTGACGAAACAAACCAATGAAACAAGGCCAAGAATGATGAGTCAATAAAATCAGCCTATCAACCAATGGTCGAACAGGTTGCGGGCGGGGCGGGAGGAAAGAAGAGGCGTACCCGGCCTGAAACTAGCTACGCCGGCGCTAGACGAGGTCGGAGACCGGCGGGGAGCGGCGCCAGACAGGCCTGCGTTAGCGCTGCGGCTAGGTCCCCGAGGTGCGAATCAAGCAGGCGGCGACGAGAGTGGTGGCGATGGTGCGAATCGCCGGCGAGAGGAAAAAGAAGGAGGGTGCGGGGAGCGAATGATTCAGGACGCGGGACGCTGTGTGTATGACGGGCGGGCCACCCCTGTCAGGCGCATGCCCGTCCCATGTCTTGGAGGCCCTCTCGGGGGGTGCCGGACACAAATTTGCTCAGGGCGACCCTTTGGGGGGTGCCGCTGGTGGCGTTTTTTGAGTCCGGACTCCCAATGGGCCTTTGGGGGGGTCATTTGGAGGCCTCCGGTGGAGATGCTCTTAAGCTAGGGTAAAATCTGAAAGGTATTTGGCGTTGTAAATATACTCAATAGATCGTTGTAGAAAGTAAAGGGAGAGACGACGTTTGGTAACGCAGTTTAGCGATAACGCCTATATCTGCGGGGCATGTTTACGGGCGCTCCTCTCCATGTACTAATCAAAGTACCGTCGACGACAAGCCACCTCGGTATACAGACACATCAGATCACACACGCCACGCCGGTCAGGCACCCCTGCCACGGGCACTTAGACCGTCCTCGAAATAGATCTTATGTCTAACCTAGCTTTCGTCTAGTCTCTTTTAGCTACCACCGTTGCCTTTATATAGTAGGCCCAGATTACAAATATTCGACCCCAACACCTAACCTTACCGTAATCCAAATCCAACTGTAACTTATACACATATTTGACACAGAAAAAACAACATTTGGTGTGTAGTCCATGTTGGGTTTTGTGTGACCATATGTCTTTTCCACTATGAAATGCCGCCCTAATTCTCTATCGGTTTTGTTAAGCATTGGTCGCCTGGGGATTTCTTAATTAGTACCTAGTGTCATATTAGTCTTTGGATATCCACTCTAGCTAGAAAGCACTGTAACGCGCTTGACAGGAAGAATCAGAGAAAATCATGAATCAGGAGACTACTAGCTACCGAAGCACCACCCATGGACCCGACAAAAATAGGATAGGCTCAGCACACACCACATGCGCGGCAGATTAACCAAAGTCATGTGTGAACGCATGCATGTTTGATCTTTTGGCACAACAAGGACACTACAGTAGTGAGGTCATGGAATAAATAAGCGGTTTGCGCCTATAGGCTGGCTATAGCAGCTGAAAGCGAGTGCAGCTCTCACATCAACGCGGCTTTCCTTTTTCTTCGATGAATGAAGATCAACGCGGCTTTCCTACCATCTCAGAAGTTCTTTTCAAGCAGAACACATCGTTTCCTTCCTCGTTTGCCACGGTTCAGTCCTTGTCCATCTGAGTGCCGCCAAAGAGTGTGGCTACTACTGTACTTAACTGTTTTCTCCACCTAAACATGTTGAAATGGAATCATCAATCTCGTCCGAAAGAGAAGTGCTACAGCTCACTTTGCGTAAACAACCGATTGATTCGTTCTCCCTTGAAACGGCATCGGTTCCCGCGGGAAATTGTACGCGGGAGCGGAACACAACGAGAGAAGGCCTCCGCGTTACCTTTGCCGCGCAGCAAGGGGACAAGCGTACCCTGGCCGTGTGCAACTCGCTCGTTTTCTTGGAGTTTTCCCTTCAAGTGCAGTGCAGCTGGTACGCGACCGGTAAATTTCCTAGGAGGTGTGGCGGTGTCAGCATCCACATGGGTGAGACTAGGTCATGACCTGGACGGCTCTGCCATTTACGGCCACAACGTGAGACGAACGTCCGCTTCTTACTGAACTTTCATCTCCAAAATTTGATGAATTCTGGAATGACTGCATCTTTGGCAAGGGTGGAGAACGTGGCATCACAGGAATGACTGCATCTTTGGCAAGGGTGATGCCAGATACTCACATTCGGCAGCCTTCCTGAAAAACTACTATGAGTCGATGCTCTGTTTCAATTCTGGAATTGCTGATGTTGATAGGAAAGGTAAAGGCCCAGCTCAACCGCAAACAACAAGGCCGGACAAAGCTATATCTAACAGAACTACTGCCAACTGGATTGCATCGGGAGTGGGTTGGATCAAGGTCAATGTGGATGCTAGTTTTGTCGACATCCAGAAATCAGGAACCTGGGGAGCGGTCGCAAGAGATAACGTGGGCAGGATTATCTTCTCTGCCTGGGGGAAGATCAAGTACTGTCAATCTGCACAGATAGCTGAGGCTCTTGCTTGCTATGAGGGCCTCAAACTTGCCAGCGCTGGAAATGATAACCATATAATTGTGGAAACTGATTGTCAATCTCTCCTAAAGGCTTTTGACCCAGGTGACAATGACCGAACAGACCTGGGTACTATTGCTAGAGATTTCAATCTTTTGATTACTGAGGGGAAGACCGTCAAGATGGAGTATAGAAACAGAGAAGCAAATTGCCTCGCGCATGACATTGCAGGTTTTGCTGCTAGAGAGTCTAGTTGTGGAGTTTTGTATGGTCGTGTTCCTCCCTGCGTGGTGGAACAGGCTGAACTTGATTGTAAGAATGCTGTTCCCTCTTAATTTATAAAACCCAAAATTCAAATTTTTTTTTTTGATGAATTCTATGATCTCGAGCGGCCGTCCATGTGAACGTATGTACAGTGGAAAGGAATACTAGCAACTGGAACAGGGCGTAATATCTTCTCAAGTTTTTCTTTTTGGGCTGAAACAAGCTACCTGTGTGGCTGTGTGTTCTCTGAAATTCAGATAGACATCAACTGCGATCGATCTCGCACGTTTCAACCATATGGACTGCGATCTTGCAACTTAATTTTGGCCGCCCAATTAATACCTGCGGCATGCTTGTAGCCTCAAAATCATTGGGCCTGGATGCTGACTGTTTGGGCCACTGGGACTTGTTTAGGAACTTGCTACCGTTGGCATGATATTGGTCAACAACTAGAACAACGAATTGAATCATACTACTCCCTCAGATCCATAAAGATTGTGGTGAGGTGTGTAGGAATTTGTACCAGCTTAGTGTTGTTTCCACGACAATTATTTTGGACCGGAGGTAGTAGTAGATATCAGTCAAATCAAAACATAGAAGGAAATCAAATATCGTTGTTTCGCGTAGCAGTTACATTAAGAACACAAGGTAGAAATCTGACAGGCAATTAGCATATGAGTATATACTATGAGAGTTGAAATTGATCCATTATAAGGTGCTCCCAAAATTGGTTAACAAGTTGATCCCAAAATTCATGGAGGCCTGTGCATGTCCCAGCACGGCTAGTTGCTCTTCTGTCCTAATTTCTACTGTGGGCCAATATCTTGGGCCCCCAAGTCCAATAATTTTGACCCACTTGTTTGACTGGCAATTCTTGCATCAGACATCATACGTGAGCATGTCTTTACCAGGAATCTCTAACATATCTAATCTCCCTGGGATTCCAGGCCTGTGGTTCATCCTCGAATTGGGCCCACAAATCAGTGTCTCAGAATTCGACATGGCCCACAGGTCAGCGACAGATAAATTTGCTGTCTCCTCGTTATCCCCACGAGTTCGGAAATATTACATCTCTTGCCACCGCCAAGTGAAACAATACCCGTTCCTCTCTTCTCCTCCTCCTCTCGCGACAGAGCTCCGCGCCTAGGGTTCTCCAGCCGCAGCTTCCATCGACGCCGCCGCCACTTCGTCATCCTCTTCAGGCCCATCTCCTCAGCGCCGCCGCCATGGCCGGCGCGCAAGAGCTCAGCCGGCGACGGCAGAGAGGCAGGTTGGGTAGGGCGTCCACGACCTGCAAGCTCCTCGCCCCACCCGTGCCGAATCCACCTCCTCCTCATGCTAAACGATTCAGCAATCTTCCTCCGGACGCCACCGTCGAGTATGCCGACGCGCTGCTCCGGCATGGCCGCATCCCCGTCCTCTTCATGCCCCACAGGTGCGCTCTCTTCTTCCACCCCCTGCTCCTGCTAAATCGATGCATTTAGATTTTATTTTTGCCAGATTTGATGCGAGCTGCTCAAAACCCTATCCCTCTGCCCCAAGAGATCTAACTCCGACAGGGCCGACGGATATGAAGGAGGCGGCAGGTGTCCTCGTGGTTCCAGACTTCCAGGTCGTGACTCAGGAGCAGGTCGCTCGCGAGAACTTCGATTCATGCTTTCCTTACGACGTTACTCCGTGTCCCACCAGTCCACCACCATACTCTTTCAACTCCAGAAGGTTATCTCCTTTGGCCAGATTGGAAAAAAAGTGTGAGAATTTGATTAGCGGCTGGATTTGGGAACTGATGAGTAAACTTGGATTTGTTAGGCAAATTAAACTGGGGTTTGCGAAGGTCAGCGTTGTGGTGATTTTTGTCTGTTATTTTTTACAAATCCTACAAAATCACACTTCTATGTATTTTTGGTTTACGGTCTCCTTCTCCTACCATCGAGTTCCAGTTCTCACTTTCATCCTCTTGTTTTTTTTTTCTCTGCATTTCCTGTTACTACTGAACCAAACAAATGTTCAGGTTTGTGAGTACAGTTTGTACCGTGGTGGCTATCTACTTTTATGAATGACAACCCTCTCGATTACAGTACACACTGGAAAGACAAGAATTAGCTATCAACAAAACGCACAGATTTGTGGTTATATGCTTTTAAAATGGTACTAACAAACACACTGGGCGTAATTCTCCTGCTTATAGCTTCCTAATCTTACACCTAGAGAGGTTATGCTTTGCATATAAGGGATTGGTTGGCGATTTTTCTCGATGGCCAGGCGGATAGCGGCGCGGGCGACAACCATCAATGGGGTCGGGTCGTCGTCGCTACAGGGTGTATTTGCGTCGCATCCATCGGTGTTGCTATCTCCTCCAAATCATGGTCATTTTAGTCCTGCTTGGTGTCGCCCTCCCCCTACTGGCTCGGCGTTGCTATCTCCTCCAAATCATGGTCAATTTAGTTCTGCTCGGTGTTGCCCTCCCCCTAATGGCTGGGGTCTCACCCTCCCCCATACTAGCCACAACCGATAATATAGCATGGCACAATTTCAATCGAGCTAGCAGCGCTCGTGGTCAACATAAGCCAATCTGTTTCCTAGGACAAACCAATTACATCTCTACTAGGAATAATGAACATTGATAGATATCCACATATGGAGCCTTAGGTATGTAGATGGTTTCTTCATTACCTAATTCCACCAAACCAATGTTCTTGAGGTTCAATGCCTCATTTGTATTTTATATTTAAAATGCAGTAGAATGTTATGATGCATTCTCCTTGACAGAGTGAAAAGTTCACTTAGCAGCGCTCATGACCTCTGTTTACATGCATATGGATCTGACCGGGTTTTTGATGTATCACTGGTTCACTAATAATTTCCACTTCAGTATCGGGCAATTAAACATGATAAGTTAAACATTAGGGAAATTTTAGCCCCATGTTCTTGATAAATATAAGAAATGGTAAAGTAAATTACAGTATCAAGATGGTGGATGCCATACCTAAACAGATTTATGTATCCAGATTTCCAGACTGAAATTGTTGTTTTCTTTAGACAAGTTGCAAATGTAGGGGAGGAAACACTATATTTATTATTGAAGGATTTTAGACCAAAAATGTTGTTTTAATTTTACAACCGTATTACTTTAGTGTGTTTTTTTACCGAACACTTACTGTGTTGCTGGGACCTTTAATTCGCTATGTATGCCTGTAACTGAACATGGTGTTGTATTCCGGACGCGGAAACACCAAATAATTGATCTAATTAAGTCACGGAGGAAGGAAGCATTTGGAAATGGGGACTACCTTACATCTATGTACTTCTGTGGCCTGGTAAATGTTTTGAGTCATCTAACATGCTTTGAACGTCAGATTTAGGGTGGAAAATGTGTTCAATTGTAGTTTGACTAATTATGCTGATGACGGTTTATTGGACTGGCTGCTGGTATATGTCAAAAATTCCATTGAAGTATGGTTGCCTTATGTCAGATGGTTGGATGATTACACTTCATAGGATTGACCCAATGTTAACTACTTTATCCGGAACCGCCCACAACTTATCTATAGTTTTGATAGATCAGATGAGATGTTAAACTAATGGAAAGACAATGATATATTCCATAGAGCCTGTTAGATCCATTTACCACTGTCTAAAAACAGATCCATTTACCACTGCTTCGGAAAGACACCCGAAGGTCAGCGTGTTGGTGGTAAATGCAGGTAGTGAAGATAGACCCACTTGACGCCATCATGTTTGCGAAAAGGGGAAGAATTTAGCTTTCGCTTGCTTCCTATTTTTCCATCCAACCCGTATTCTTGGACTAAATATATCAATTTTCTCCAGCTGTGCACTGTGCAAATGCAATATATGACTGCACAAACATCATTCTTATTGAAAGTTGAAACATGTATTAACACTAGGGTTTGCATGTTCTTTCTTGCACCACGTTCGAATGATAGTAGTTTGCGAAAAGCTTAGATTGCAAGAACCTACATTATTTTATCATGGACACAAAACAAGAATCGGTTATAAAACCAGGTGGCGGAATGGTTCCAGGCTGCTTGAGGTACCATGCACCAAAATCATATGATACTTTCATTTGTTGTTTCCTATTTTCAAGTTACTCTCTGTTATTTTTCCCTTGCCTCGCCCTCCAACTCTTGGTCGGGTTCTTGCCCTCCTCCCTGCAGCATCTTCCCTTTGCTGCCTCCAGGGTGTTTTCGCTGTCGCCCTCCTAGAAGCTTAGTACTTTCGCATCTTGAGTTTTTAGCTCCAGTTCACTTAATAGGTAATATATGTACATATGCTCAACCATAGACCAAAGGACAGATCATTGAACTATCTAACTTAGTGCTTGGAGTGCGCCAGGGGGATGGGGACGTGTGGTTGCCAGGCGGTGGATGCTGGTTACTGGGATTTTGCGTCCGATGACTTCTTTGTGTTGGACTTCGATCTAGGTTTGGTCGTCGCTCTGGTAGTGCTGGCCTGCACCGCTGTTTTCTTGCCGCGTGTGTTTTGATGCTAGCCTTGCTGAAGCCATTGCCTGCCTGAGAGGAGCCAAAGGAATTGTGGGTCAGACAGTGTTCGGTCATACTAGAGTGTGATAATGCAAACATAATCAGACCAGCCCAACCACATCCAAGTCAGTTACCGTTGCTATCGTGAAAGGCGTTAGAAGTTAGAACCATGCTTGATCTCATGTAAGGATGGAAAAAACACCCTGTATTAGTTTATTTGAGATTGGTTCAGCCATTAGGTCTAAACGTTTCTGTCTCCAAATTAAATATTGAGTTAGAGTATGAGAGAATCACATTGTATATTTGCACATATCTTACGTTTCTACATCATGTTCTCATAGTATCGTATCATTTTATGACTACATGAGAGATATAGCCGCTGCATATTTCAATCGTTGACACAGTGTTCATAACCTTTTGGATATTTCTTTGCTTTAGAAATAAAATATTTGCGTCCACAATTAATTATTTATGGCTCAAACCAGAAAAAAGGGCTTAATATAGTAATCATGTAAGTTGTTGTTACTTGGTCGTGGCGATGGATATACTTTGTACATGTTTCCAAGACAATCTTATGTTTACATTGGATAAATATGTAATGCAATAATAGTGCATTTGGCCACTTCTGGACATTTGTTATAGCTACAGATGTGTCACAACCATCTATTTTCCCATATTTAGTTAATTTTAGTAAAGTAGATAATATATTTTGTTTGAATATGTGTAAATAGTGTTTGTTCATATAATTGTACTTAGATTATTATGGATAGAGAAACCATTGAGAGTGAGAGCCAATCTTAAGAGTTTTAATTTGAAGCATATTAGTATGTATGAGCTATACTTTTGTGATTGCCTTTTGACATTTCTTTGTTTCAGATAAAGAAGATTTGCATCCTTGATTTACTATTTATGGCTCAGATGCTGATCACATGTTTTGTTGCTACTTTTGGGTTCAAGTTTGGAATGGAGCTCTAATTGCAGGCCGAGATGGAAAGAATGTGACACATGATTGTTTATATCTGTCTCACTGAATCAATCAGTTTTACTGGTTTCAATGAGGGGATAAGAGAATGTTGTGGACGATTTTCACGATGTCATATTGTAGCATGTATTATATGTGTAATTGTCATTTTTATAGATCCGTTACTCCTTTGTATGGTTAGATGAGGTGCTTTCATATGCAAACGTTCACCCTTTTTATTTGCTCAGTCTCCCGCAATACCCTACTGTTGTGGGAAGATTTCAGTTGATCTTGTGATGTGTCAAAACCAAATTTTACTTCGTATAAGCTGCAGAAAATGCACTGTTGTGATATTCACATGTATATATTTTCTATATTGGAGTTGATCAAGGTGTAGGGGTGAGATATTACTTTCTGCTCATATTTCCAAAGACCTGAGTTCAAAACTGGTCTATGTTTTAGTTGCTGATTTTATGGCAAATGCACCAGAATATTGGACATAATTTGAGAATTGATAAGAATAAACGATGTGCACCCCGAGGATTTTGATTTGATCAAATGTGAGGTTGCAAGCATTCCAGTTATCAGCAAAATATGATCCAGGTAAAAAGAAAAACCCACTTCAGCATTGAACGTCACAAGAAGGCACACATTTCTGTCTAGCGCTGTCATGTTTAAACCGATGGTTCTATTTATAGTGGATCTAATCTTGCCGCATTGATTGAACTGTATCATAGGATAGGAAAATGCAGTGTTTAAAATACATGATTATGACAGGTGCTTAGTTGGTCATGCTGGCTAAGTGTTTTGTATTGACAAAACTTGCCCATGAATATGTTTCTGATTATTCATTCATAATCAAACCTCCATTTATCTTTCGATTACAATGGAGCAGGCGCAGCAACGCGCGCCCTTCCCTTCTAGTATTCGTGGAACTGTCCAAAGACCTAGAGAACATAACAAGACCGGAGGGGGGACTCCACCCCGGTTTTGTCATTAAGGTATAAGTGAGGACTCGAACCCGGGACCTGGCCCTTATGCGCTTATACACGGCTACCACTAGTCCACGGAAGAGAACATTGCCCGAAGATCCAAAGAGCAATCTAAAGTTTGAGTACATGAGGTATAAAGCGTCAAGTGTCATATGAAGTACGTAATTGCCAAATGTTTGCTTCAGATGACAGGTAGCTGGATGTACACGAAGGATAACTGTAGTACGTCTTGCACGTTGATATTTGATGAAAATATGCCATTCTCTGGTTTGTTTTGTGGATATAAGTTAGCTCGAGGTTGCACTGAAGCTTCATCTAAACCTAAAGATTCAACGCAGCCATGTAATCTTTTCTTTTGTCTGTTACAGACAGGGGTGTGCGTGCACTAGCACTACACATGTGCCATTTCCTTGATGGAAATTGTGACATTCGACCAAATATAAGATCCGGATCGTTGTAAGTGTATGGTGGTTTCGGGTACACTACAATAACGACCTTGTGCAACTAAGGAGGAAGTAAAACTATTCTGCACAATTCTTATATCATAAGTTGTATTCTACTAAATGGAGTGAAAAAGGAAAGTAATATTACGTTGATGACATTTTGCTCGTGGCAGATGATCGCTACTTGTTCCCTTGATGCTTGCTTCCGCATGACTCTGGCAACTACGAGTCGCTCAACTTAGAAGCTCTAGGTAGATTCATACTCCCTCCGTTCCAATTTTATTGACTTCCTATACACATCATAGGAAGTCAATAAAATTGGAACGGAGGGAGTATTAGAGAGGGGGAACACATACCACCTTGTATCTCCGCACACACTCTCTCTAAATAGACTCTAGTAAAGATCGACACTCTCTCTAACTAGACTCTAGAAAGATCGACTGTGGGTCATAGTATACAGTTATGATGGTGCTCTAATTTCGAAATAATGCGCAAGATCAAGGAGATGTACACCATGAGCCTCAAAGTCTCAGGTACATATACACTCTTTCTATCTAATAGAATGGCATTTCAACTGCCATTTTTTTTTAAATCGGAAATAATAGTGATACGAAGGTGTGAAAAGGAGTGTAGCTCGAGCAACATGTATCCTGTTTTCTGAAAAATTTGAAATCACATTTTAAAGTTTAAAAGAATTATGAAAAAAATTCTGGATGTTGATAACGATGCATTCTACCAAGATGCAAAATATCAACTTAAAACACTTTATATTTAAGCCACAAAAAAATCTGACAAATTTCAGAGGGTTCAAATATTTGCATTGTTCAGTACTTCAGTTTTTCACTTTTTTCATTTACACAGCGTACAATATAATTTATTTCAAGTTTAATTTTGCACATTGATAGAATACATCATTGTCTACATAAAAGTTTAATCAGACTTTTTACTTTAAAATATCGTTTTCAATGAAAAAACGATGTATATGTAGCCTGAGCTACAGAACGCCGCACTGTAGGGTCTCTAATTTCGAAAATAATAGGCCTCTTTGGTACGATTCTTCGTGCAGCAACCATGACCAGAAAAGGCCCACTAGGCTCAGGATAAAGTTAAAACGGCCATGGTGATTCCTATTCTACACTCGTAGCAATGGTTAGCACGGAATTGCACACCCCTCTTTTACAAGCTCCTAAAATGGGCCGGCCCAGGTACGTTTTTCTGTCCATTTTTTTTTCTTATTTCTTTTTCGTTTTTCTGTTTTTTTCAGTTCGTTTTCGAATTCATGAACCTTGTTTTAATTGTTCATATTTTCAAAATATTCAGATTTGAAGAACCATTTTCATATTCGTGAACCATTTTAAAATTCACGAACATTTTTCGTGAACCATTTTCGAATTCAGGATTATTTTTTAATGAACCATTTTCAAATTAATGAAATTTTTTCATGAACCATTTTCAAATTCATGAACATTTTTAGCGAACTATTTTTAAATTCATGAACCATTTTCAAAATCATGAATATTTTTTTCAAATTCGTGAGCCATTTTCAAATTCATGAAAAAAAATCATGAACCATTTTCAAATTTGTAAACCATTTTTAAATTCACGAACATTTTTCGTGAACCATTTTCAAATTCATGAACATTTGTTAATGAACCATTTTCAAATTCATGAAAAAATTTCGTGAACCATTTTGAAATTCATGAACCATTTTCAAAATCATGAACATTTTTTTTCAAATTCGTGAACCTTTTTCAAATACTTGAACTTTTTGAAATTTAGGACATTCTAAATTCACGAACCATTTTTCATATTCATGAATCATTTTCAAATTCATGTTTTTAAAATTTATGACCATTTTTGAAATCTAGGAACTTTTTCTGATTTCACAATTTTTTTCATATTTAAAGAAAAATAACCAAAACCAAACCCAGCTAATGGGCCAGGCCCAAGAAGGCTCACTCGTGCGCGTGGTAGTGGGTAAAAACCACATTAACCAGTGCTAGAGGCACGGAATAGGAGCTCCTAACGGCCATGACTACCGCTTGTTCACGTGAGTTGGCTAACAGGCTGGGCCGCCACTGTTACGGCAGCGACATGTGAAGAGGCGACTAAGGTCACAAGGGCCAGTCCAGCTTTTGTAGGTTTATCCCTAAAAACAAAATTTTATATTTTTTGTTGAGGCATAAGGCAGTTGATCCCGCCGTCCGATTAGATAGAATAAATTGTAATGTACAGAAGTTCTGTTACAAAATCTAGAGAAGCAAATACAAAAACCACAACTCGAGCCGTCAATCCAACTTTTATAATTATAGGTCTACCTTTTTTTCTGTTTGAGCTTACAAGAATTAGGGTGGCTTCTGATTGTCTTGAAGCGATCAATAGCATGGAGAAGAGTTACTCGGCAAGCTGAGCACGCTTGATAATATATACTCACTCCGCATCAAAATATAAGACTTTATACCTACTTTTCATACACATGTATTTAGACATGTGTTAGTGCAATGTTCATGTGAATCTTGCACTAAAACATGTGAACCTTGCACTAAAACATGTGTAGATACATGTGTGTAGAAAATTGGTACAAAGTCTTATATTTTGATACGGAGGGAGTAGTAAAAAAGAGTAATCGAGTTGACGAGTTTGGACGCTCTCAGCGGGAATTTGCCCCATTTTTTTTGTATTGCTGTTCGTTTTGTACGGAAAAACAATCTGCGTACGTATTTGATGACCTCTCATGTATGACGTATGTATACACATGTACATAAAACGTGCGGATCATCATTCATACCTGACGTTTTATCAATTACGTGAAAGTCAACCTACAAAAGCAAATTCGACACTCGCGCAAGAGCACGGAAATTTAAGCAACGAAATGTCATATATATACACTGTACCTGTATCTGTACATTGTTCCTTATCTGCACACATCAGTGGCTCGCTAGCTGTTTGGATGTGTCAAGACAGGGACAGCGGCGAGACGGACACACGTATGTGACTTTGTTGGTTAGGAACCGGTAGTTGAAAAGGAGAGACCATGATGCATACCACATGATGGCAACATATGGCTATGATCCGAGCGAAACAATTCAGGGAATAGCCGAGACAATGAGTTATTTGGAGAACAAAGTGGAGAAGACAAGGAAGGTGTGTAGGCCACCATGTACTACTTGGCACGGCCCAGAACCAGGAGTGGTGAAGTTGAACTCTGATGGTTCGATTCGCGAGGAGAATGGAAGAGCAGGGAGTGGAGGAATTGCCCGAGATCGTAGAGGATTCAGGAAGTGCATGGTGCAGGACCTATACGGGCATTTCAGATCCTCTGATCATCGAAGCTTTGGCGTTTCGGGATGCTGCTATTTTTGCTGCTCAGCAAGGGTATGAACGGATCATTTGTGAATCCGATTGTGAAGTGTTGGTGCGTATGTGGAAGGGGCGAGCAGATGAAAGATCTATTCTGGCGCCTATTTTTTGTGAGGTTGAGGAACTGTTAGCTTCTTTTCAGTCTTTTGATCTTTGTTTTACCAGACGAACTGCTAATACGGTGGCTCATGAGTGTGCGCGATATGCGTGTGATCATGGCGTAGAAGAAGTTTGGCTGGATGTTAGTCCCTCGTTTTTAGATCACAGCCTTCAGGCTGATTGTATAAACTTATGTGAGATCTATACTTCTTATAAAGCAAAACCCCACTAAGTGTAATTAATATTTTTCTATCTCCACATGCAAGCTATCCATATCATCCACTATTTTGGCCAATCAATTGTCCATGCCATCTCCACTAACAGTAATTAATAATTGTTTACATGCAAGCTATCCATGCAATGCTTTTTCATCCATATCATTGTCCATTTCACTAATATTTAGTCATCAAATATTCAACAATTTCACATGAATTAAATTTATTATCTCGACTATTGTGATCAACTAAATCATGACAATTGAATACTTCATGCATCTTATACCAATTTCATTTACATAATATTTTTTTCCAGAAATTCCCCCTGCAACGCGCGGTAAATTTTTCTAGTTTAATAAAGTGTGTGGTTTGCCTTCAAAAAAAAAAAAATACCACCACTGGCGTAAGTTGCTCGCTAAGCGATATGATGTGTAATTCGTTCAAGAAAAAATATCAGGGTTGGGGCCACACAAATACTATGATATAATGTAGACTCTTTATTAGCAGCGGGTTACGGGTGCATATGTGTAAAACATTTTAATTTTTTCAGTATATCAAAAAAATTCAAAAAAAAATTCAGATACATCAGGACATTTTGTGTTATCATAAGAAGTTTCGCGGAGAAAAAACATTTTTATGACTTGTGTAAAAAAGATAAAAAAATGTCTCGTACAAAGTCATTTTGGAGCCACCGGATTTGTCTTTCCCTTGCACAGGTCCCAAAAATGGTTTTTTGTGAAACTTTTTGTGCTAACATAAAATATCTTGAAATATATCTTAAAATTTTTATTTAAATTTTTGAAAATTTGAAAATTGTTTTTTGAGCAGTGGATGCGTCTGTATCCATGACCCGATATAGATTTCCGCCAGACATACTGACACTTTACTACTATCTCGGTATCAAAATATAAAACGTTTTGATAGAGCCTAAAATAACTTATCAAAACATTTTTTATTGTGTAACGGAGATACTATAAATTAAAAAATGGTTGCACGTAAGGCAGTCATATATGTTTTCCCTTTTGATTCGTAGGTAATGTAAGGAAAATACAAAGAGTCGGTGCAATTTCTTCAAATTCTTATTGAGAAATGGCGCCCTTATTTTTCTCGTTTGCAATTTTATGGGTCTAATGGTTTATCTATATGGCACACCCACCTGTTACCCATCTATTACTGAATTTGACGCTCACATTTCTACGGATACATAAACGCGTTGAATCACACATGTTTAGTCTCATGCCCACTAGAATCCTACTTGATCACCGTGCCTACCGAATCCATCATGGGTGTAGCAAACCTTTTTATTTCACTACAGAAAAAGCAAATGATTCTTGCCAAGGAGACTAAGTGGACGGAAAGAAAAAGGCCTACTATACTAAATATAGCGCAATGGCTCAATTTTGTTTTGTAGAGACCTCAATTTTCTAAGTTTAAACAAAACCCTCCAAATACATAAGGCCCTAAGATGTACCCGTAGATAGTGAGATGCAGTGTATCAAAGTGCAGCGATACAAGTATTTTTATTAAGGAAACAAAAAAGAGAGCGGATACTCGAGAACCCCAGGAGGCCGGGACCGTGTAGCCGAGGGCATATGCGTGAAAAGGACGTCCGTGTATGAAACGAAGGACAGGTTCCAGTGGCAATCTCTGTTGAGAAAACAAAATGTTCAGTGGACTGCGTTATCTTTTGAGACGCCAAAAGACGGCCGTGTAGAAAATAAATAAATAGAAGCCCACTGACAGCGCACCTGCGATATCTTTGGAGACGCGAAAAATCAAACTACGTGACGTTTTCACGTGATGTTGCCTGTCGTTCGTCGCCACCCAACAAACTGCCCTCTTGTCGCTGCCTGGATAGCAGCCATGGAAAATCTTCTTCTTCTCGCTTTAAACTAGTAGGAGTGAGGGCGTCAGGCGGCGCCCGGATCCGGCCCACTTCTTCTAAAAATACGCTAACCTAATTCGTTTTGGCTCGGTCAGATTTAGCTGATTTTGAACTAAAAGCTGTTATGCGGGCCTATGCGGGACGGCCGCCTGAAACCTGAAGTAGGAGTAGGGAAGGTGCTACGGGTAACATCCAAGATCTTGAGCGGCGCGGCGCCAACATCCAGGTCCTCCTCGACGGAAACATAGTCGACGGCCTGGGTCTGGAGCAACTAATTTCTGCGAATGATCCGAACCGCTACGGCTCACCACCTGCTACCGAGTCTGCCATGTCCACGCTTGGTGACGTCGTCCTGACCGATGCCATGGTCGCGGCTGCGGAGGGTGCCGAGTGCGCTGTGTGCAAGCAAGATTTCTCATCTGGAGATGGGGCTAAGCAGATGCCCTGCAAGCACACATACCATACCGAGTGTATCATACGCTGGTTGGGGCTTCACAATTCATGCCCCGTTTGTCCCTTTCAGTTGCCCACCGATGATCCTGATGATGAGGGCAATATGGCCTCAAACCAACAGTCAACTGTTGGTATCGCTAGTCCACTTGCATTTGGGTGCTCTCCTACTGCTGCGGAAGGAGGGGGGCAAAATACTAGGGTGACAAGGCCGTTTGGTGGATCGGGAGGGCAAACACCACAGCAAGATGGGAACAATGGGGGTGCTGGCAATAGCTCGCGGGACGTCGGCTCGTAGGATGGAGACAGCAACAAGAATTAACTCAACCTTGTGATCATTTAGAGGTATTATTTACAAGTAAAATACAGTTATGTATCAGGTAGATATATCCTGTTCCACACTCTTCCCATTGTAGCTTAAATTTCTTCACTCTGTGTGTGGACTATAGAACTACTTTTTTTTTCTTGACTAGAAGGGAAAGAGAGAGCCAATGTTGAATTTTTATGAAAACTCTGGTAAATGCAATTGTATTTCATTATCGAATAGGGCTAGAACTTAAAAAACGTACGATTTGACCACATCTCTGCTCTGGTGGTTCTGTACCATTGTACAAAAGCACTTGCATATGCTCATTCAGACTTGTAATAAGGTCATCATCATAACTAATTCATATTAGATAGTAGGCATCTGCTATCAGAATGGCACACTAGTAGAATTTTATTTGTGATGAGGAAGCCTTTACTTTACTTGTCGACGTTTATTAGCTCCTTTGGAACACTTCATAATAAAAAAATTCAAGAAAGCAGTAGTGCTGCAGTTAAACATTGTCAGGGGTCATGGGAGCCATTCCTACATAAGAGGTTTGTGCTGTATCTTATTTGATCAAACAGGAGATGAATTAAGCAAAATCTTCCTAGTTCTTCTAGAACCGACCATATCCCAATCTGTATCTTTCTTCGCCTAGAGCCCATCCAACTTCTTTCCAAAGGATGTTTCCTGCCATCAACTATGTTCACTGCAGATTTTCTCAGAGCAGCAACTCATGTAAGATGCCGTTTATCCTTTCGACCAGCTAGCAACCATTGAACCATATGTAGGAGATGTTCCAAAATTGAATAGGAATAGGGAAAGATGGGTTTCCTTGTCTGAAGGCTTCAAATCTTCTGATACATTTCTCAGGCTTGGGTGCGCATAACTTTAGATTGACAAGGGCCATTCTTCTGCCAAATTTCTGCCGAAATCAGCCTTTTGTGTACATCCCATGTATGTATGCATTAGGGTACTCCAGAAATGTACACCATTTCCTTGTCACTGATTTAAGATTGATTGGCCAAAATATGTCACATTAGACTCCTGACTAACTTTTGTAACCAGCCAAATAATGGTAATAGTTTTATTCTTCATTTTTGGATTTTGGAAACTGCCATATGTTTATTTGTACGAAATCATTTTTTATCATAGAGCAGAATTTTGGACAAAATATGTAGCAGAGCCATCAAGATATTGTTTTTCAACATTTAAGACCTTTGGGTTCATTTGCTGAGATGTTGAGAATCTTGTTGTCAGCATAATTATACTTCTCATCAAGCTTCCATAAGTTATCCATCTCTAAACATACATGTTTAGTTTTAGGGCATGAAATCTCCATGAGAGGAACATAGTTGTCCATCAGTAGTATGGGCCAACATAGTTCCTCCTAGTATTATTGTACGATCTACCTTTGGAACTTCCTTTTTCCCTACTCTCATATCATTTTAGAACAGAGTTGTTTTCCCAGATTATTTTGTTGTCTTGTGTTTGTCCCATATGGTTACACATTCGTCATCCTCAATTTAGCTCGTCTCCTAAATATGTTCCTTACGTTGTACTTCAAAGGTCAAAGTGAAGGATCTTCATGCCTGCGTATTCTATTGGTTTAGCTGTTGAATGATTACACAGCAATATCTCGTAGGTATGGTTGATGGCTTGAATTTTTTACGAGTGCTCAAATTTCATCTTCTTTGCAATTTTCATTCACACATTTCCTCAAGTTTGGCTAATAAAGGTTAATGTCAGAATGCATTCACTGCCCAATTTCTTCCCTTTCCAATTTTCGTGAGCTATTTTGACCACTCATCTTTTCTGTATTGCATCTGCCATGGGTCAATTAACCAGTTTAGGATATAGCTTTTGATTACATTAGCACATCACGCTTCTTTACATTTTTTTGACACCTTGTAATTTATGAAAAAAAGGCTTTGCATCTACTTTGGAGTGTATGTCCTTGAAATCAGTTCATCTGTGAGCTCTTGTGGTGTATATTAAACTTCTGTACTTGCTTAGAGAAAAAAGGGGACTTGGGGAATTTTTCTTTGCTCTTACGTGCGCTTCCCCGAAACTGTATTCACCCGTTACCTGAATCTCTTTTTGATCATTGGGGAGGTACTTCCCCTGCGCTGTAATGTAGATGATCTTATGATTTCCTTTCCAAGATTGACATGATGGGAACCCCGAACGACGGGAGGCACGTTGAACTGTTGTCCCCACGGTCAGGCTGTTCCGAAGCTTCTTCGTAGCCCTTCGAGTTCGTTTTCAGAAGTACTCCATACTTTCTGGGGAAGCTGCAGTAATTCTCATGCTGTAGACCATTCTTCGTCCTTCTTTCCTTCGAGCCCCCGAGTGAGTATTTTTAGGTAACAGACGTGTCCGACAATGGTAGTGTCATACCTATCCAATCTATCATGGTTGTACCAAACCTTTTGATTTCACTATGAAAAAGCAAATGATTCTTGCCAACACGATTAAGTGGATGGAAAAATTTCCTAGTAAATATAGTGCAATATATCTTTTATGAAAAATCATGTATGTTTCTATCCTATATAAATCAAGCAACCTCATACTCCCTCCGTCCATAATTAGTGGTGGTCCAACTTTGACCATATATGGTTCACCAACAAAAAAAATATGATATTTGTCACAAAAATTAAACCGTTAAAAACTTTGCTTGAATATGAATCTGATGGTATAGTTTGTATAGAAAACAACACATATTTTGTTGGTGAAATTTATGATCAAAATTACTGCCTGCAACTAAGATGCCACCTAAAATAGGCACGGAGGGAGTAGAATGTTTTCCTAAAGATCTTAATTTTGTTAAGTTTAAACAAAAGTCCACCAATCCCAGGAGGGCTTAAGATGTACCCTTAGATACTGAGATGAGGCTTATATATGTGCAGCTACGGATGGCACCCGCCGGGTTCGGGGTCGGGTATGGCACCCCCATACCCGCACCCGACCCTTCTACCCGCCCCCGCCACCCGCCCCCATACCCACCGCCGGGTCTAAATCTCCACCATACCCGCCACCCGCCGGGTACCCGCCAAGTCCTCCTCGATGTAGGTAAGCAGTGGCATGGGGGAGAGTGGCGGCGGCGTCCTTCTCGATGCAGTTACCGCTGGAGGCGAGGTCACGAGGATGCTTCCCCTCGAGCCCCCTCTGCCTCCTCCTTCCTGCGCGCGTGGCCGCGCCGCTCCCGTGATGCGGCGGTCCGCGCCGGCGAAGTCTAGGGCAGGTCCGCGCCGGCGAAGTCCAGGGTAGGTCGCGCAGACCCGCCCCCATACCCGCCTCCGCTAGACCCGACGGGTCTGTATCTTTCACTAGTACAGAAAAGCTATTCTGTGGCGCACCATTTTGCTATTCTGTGGCGCATGGGTGGTGCGCCACAGAATAGTCGCCACTAAATAAGCTATTCTGTGGCGCACCACCTAGTGCGCCACATAATAAGCTATTCTGTGGCGCACCCAGCCCGGTGCGCCACAGAATAGCTTATTCTGTGGCGCACCCTACCCCGTGCGACACAGAATTGTTTTTTTGAATTTCAAAAAAATGGCGGCCAGATCTAGATCTGGATTCCCAAAAAATTCAAAAAAATTCAAAAATTTTGGAAAAAATCACAAAAATCAGAAAATGATATAATTTGGAAATTCCTATGTATTTCAATTTTTTGAACATTTTGAACACTCGAAGTCAATCTCAAATGTTGACTTCCCGCTAGGTTACCCATCCTTAGAGTGCTCCCACCCCAGCACGCTTAACTTCTAAATTCTATTCACATCACCTACCCACTGCTACTCAAGTTCTTATTGATAATTCTATCGTATCAACCCTTTTAACCCTTCTCTACGTGTATACATGTGAGTGTAGTTTATGTATATAGTTGGGTTGTCAAAAATTCAAAAAATTCAAAAACTTCAAAAGTTTTAACAGGATGTTAAAAAAATCCAAAAAAGTTCAAAAAATTTCAAAAAGTCAAAAAAGTTCAAAAAATTCAAAAATCCCAAAAAATTCAAAAAAATCAGAAAACTTCAAAAAACCCAAAAACTCAGCAAATCCAAAAAAATTGAAATTTTTTATTTTTTTTTGATTTTGTAGGAAAAAACTTCATTTTGAAATAACTTTTTTTCCCTTTGGAATTTGGGGTTGGCTTCCTTTTCTTCTCTAGTTTTTTTTGATATATTAAACGCATTTTTTCGACGTCGTATGCAAAAGTTGTGGCCGTTTTACGTTTTTTTTCTGGATTTTGCAGAAAAGGTCAAATTTCATATTTCAAAATTTCTAGACGAACTAGACAGTAAGACCTAACCACATCTCGAAGGATTTTATTTTTTGAATTTTTTATCATTTTCTTTGAGCGATTTCAAAACTGAAAAGGCGATCCACGGGGGTGTTGTTTGGAGGGGTGCGTGAGAGGTAAAAAAATTCAAAAACTATTCTGTGGCGCACCAACCCCATGCGCCACAGAATAGCACTATTCTGTGGCGCACCAGCTACATGCGCCACAGAATAGTGCTATTCTGTGGCGCACCAGCCACGTGATTCTGTGGCGCACCACATGCGCCACAGAATAGCACTATTCTGTGGCGCACCAGCCACATGCGCCACAGAATAGCAAATTCTGTGGCGCACCAGTTCCGGTGCGCCACAGAATAGCCTTATTCTGTGGCGCACCAGTTTTGGGTGCGCCACAGAAGCTTATTCTGTGGCGCACGGCCACATGGTGCGCCACAGAATAAGGATCCATAGAATTGGGTTTTCCTACTAGTGAACCGTTAAGTAGACCCGCGGGTGTAGATTGTCACCAAACCCTCCCCATTTAGTGCGGGTACCCGTCGGGTTAGCGGGTATCGGGTACCCATTGCCATCCGGATGTGCAGCAATACGATCGTTCTTATATTGTACTACCCGTGTTTCTTAATACTATACGTTTTACCAGTTCAATTTAAACCGCGTTTTATATAAGAAACAGAGCGAAAAGTCATTTTGGCTACCGAGTTCGAGTGCTCCCTCTGTACTTTTCAAATAAAAAATTATTTTATGCACTAAAACATCTCTAGATATATGTGGGATAAAAAAAAGCTAAAAATGGTTACATTTAGGAACAGATGTATTTAGGAACAGAGGTAGTAAGTGTTAATAAAATCTGAAAAATCCTGCATATTTTCCACGATGTGTCAACAAACATGCAAAATCTGATTTGAAATACTTTATATTCCGAACTAGACAAAAAATGTTCTTATAATTTTAAAGATTTGAGAGTACGTATATTTGGATCCATGCATTGGTTATTTGTGTAGCTCTAAATATAAAATATTTCATATCGACGCGGTAGAAAAGAAAGCAGAGGGGATAATCGAGAATCCCAGGAGGCCAGGACCGTGGAGCCGGGGGCATATGCGCGAAAAAGACGGCCGTGTATAAATAGGTTGGACACGGTCCACTGGCGGTGCCTTTTGAGATGCCAAAAGATGTGGCCGTGTAGAATAAGAAAAAAATAGAGCCCACTGGCATCGCAGTGCGGTATCCTTGGAGACGGGAAAGTCAAACTACATGGCGTTTTCACGTGATGTTGCCTCTCGTTCATGGCCAACAAACTGCCCTCTTGGCGCAGCCAGATAGCAGCCATGGAAAATCGATGCTTGTTTTGGCCTTATCCCGTTACTATCCAGCAGGGAAGGCTTGCAGTGTTACGGGTGCCATTTGACAGCGCCAGCGCTCCTCTCTTCTCCAGCATGGATGGATCAAATATTCAAATCGATGGCTCCAATAATTGTTTTCATTTGAGCACACTGTTATATCTGCTCGCAGATATAGAGCGAAGATGATCAAACCAACAAATGGACACAAGATTTTAACACGAAAAAAAAAATTCAAGGAAAAAAATCGCGGGGTTAGCCAGCGAAAATTCACTACAACAGATAACATCATGATTTACAATGAGGAACTTATCTGGTACGACGGCTTACATGAGTTATATAGAGCAGTTGTGTCCTAGGTCAAAACTGATTCGTACCTCAGGGGCACCACCCCTCCCAGGCGTCCCTGGCACTCGGCAAGGGGCGAGACGTTCAAGACTCCTGACACGGTGAGGTTCTGGTCCGCTCCGTCATAAGTTACCCTTAATTTTGGATCACAACTCAAAACAAAACGCGAAGCGAAGGACCGACAATACCATTATGTATTTTAGATCGTAAAAGGCAACCCATGAAAACCGTTGCAAAGTGATGTCATGGAGCACCACCTACCTTTCTGCCACACTATCACTTGCTGCATGTGAGCTTAAAAACACAAATAATGATTTATGTTAGCCTACAACTCATCCTTCCTGCTTAACATTGGTTCTACGATTTAGCAATTATTACGGATTAGTCTACTATAATACAAGAGACTCTGTTCAATTTGGATTGAAATCGAGATCTAATAGACCATGCATATACAGATATCCTGTCCAATACTAATTGATTCGCAAAAAAAGAAAATACTAATTTGTTTCTAGAAGGTTTGTGCCAGCTTGTTTCGTGGCACCACAGGAGTCTATCTCCATATTTAACCCGCTCAGCAAGAGCCAACCCAAACCCCTGATGCAAAAGCCGTCTACGTACTACGGCGGCACCGGAACACCGAAACGAAATTCGTTTCGAAACTGTCGTGAACAACTTCCCTAGACAGCGCGTCGTCAAGGGCTACGTCAGCGGCCTCCTTCTCCGTCGTCGGCTCCACCACTCTATATAAGTGCCAATCTCTTTCTTGTACCCGTGGAATCTCTCATCTGCAGCGCCAAGAAAGCAGCCCGCACACGAGGGACACAGCAGCGACGTCCCACTCCCCCCTGTCGGGTTCTCCGATAGATATTTCGCCGAGTTGCTGGAACCGGCGGCGCCGTCGGCGCGCGGGAAGGTAGATGGACGACGCCGGCGAGATACACGCGTTCGGGCGCAGCCTGCGGCAGGAGAGCACGGTGTGGTCGCGGGGCGTGGACGACGTGTTCTCGCGGTCGTCGCGGGACGAGGACGACGAGGAGGCTCTGCGATGGGCGGCGCTGGAGAAGCTGCCCACCTACGACCGCGCCCGGACGGCGGTGCTGGCCATGCCCGAGGGGGAGCTCAAGGAGGTGAACGTCCACAAGCTCGGCGCCCAGGAGAAGCACGCGCTCATGCAGCGCATCGCCTGGGTCGGCGACGACCACGAGCGATTCCTCTCCAGGTTCAAGGACCGCCTCGACAGGTAACAGCATACCACGATACATCAACACGACCTTCTTCCGCTCTTCAGTTCTCCAGAGAGATCTCTGATTGATATTCCTTCACCTGTGATGTTCGACAGAGTTGGGGTTGAGCTGCCGACGATCGAGGTGAGGTACCAGAACCTCAACGTGGAGGCGGAGGCGTACGTTGGCAGCAGGGGCCTGCCGACGATCCTCAACACCTACGCCAATGTACTGGAGGTATGTCGCACTGCTGCTGTTGCCCTCTCTGTCTGTCTGTTGCTGGCCGAGTTTTTTCTTCGTTAATAATGTCAACACTGGATATGAGAGATGCCATAACTGATTGACGCTGACTCCTTTCGCACGACGATTGGCCGATTTTGACTAGCCAAAGTCACTCTTTTCTTCTATTTATTATTATTATTACTCTGGTGAACATCATAGACATGTCGTCCACACAATTGATGGTATTTTATTCATCATAAATAATCTGCCCACTGGTCTAATGCAGCTTCGTCTAATATGTGCATAGTTTGATTCTAGTCGTTTACCTTGCCTCTTTGTACTGCATAATATGAGTGCTGACATGGTGGGGTAATCGTCTTCAAACAGGGCCTGGCAAATGCTCTTCACCTAACACCAAACAGGAAGCAGAAAATATCAATCCTTCACAATGTCAGCGGAATCGTCAAGCCCCACAGGTAAACTTATCGACATAATTGACACCTCGCAAATCATCTCCACTGGATTCTACCTTATTATCTGTTCTATTTTTTAGGATGACATTGCTTTTGGGTCCCCCTGGCGCGGGAAAAACCTCGCTGCTTTTAGCCTTGGCCGGAACTCTGCCTTCAGGCCTTAAGGTACAACATCTTTTTATTTTGTTTTGTTTTGGATGCTATATTTTCCATGGTAATAACTTGCTAGAACTAACATGAGAAAACGTTGTGATGACAAAAAGATGTCAGGGGAAATAATTTACAATGGGCATACTATGGACGAGTTTGTACCACGGAGATCCGCAGCTTATGTTAGCCAACATGATCTGCATATGGGTGAGCTGACTGTCCGTGAGACGGTCAATTTCTCTGCAAAATGTCAAGGAATTGGTCACCGCTTTGGTAAGAACAGGACATATGGAGTCTCCAAAACTCATCACATGATCATCTTGCGCAATCTAACTTGATTTTTCTACAAAATGATCAGATCTGCTAATGGAGCTATCAAGGAGAGAAAAGGAAGAAAATATCAAACCAGATCCGGAGATAGATATCTACTTGAAGGTTCAATATCATTGCATTTCATATAGTAGTTCACTTCATTCAGTGTTCAGCTGACGTTTTGATAAAAAGTTTGATGCACATTAATCTCTCATTTTTCTTATGTAGGCTGCTGCAACAGGAGAGCAGAAAGCCGAGGTGGTCACAAATCACATACTAAAGGTGCACAAAAATCGGCCATTTATTTATAGCTCTGTTGTAGTTACACTGAATCACACAATTATAAGCCTTGTAACAAGAATGACATCTAGTTTCTTTCTTAAGTTTGTCAAGAGCTTTACAAGATGAAAGTGATTACGTTACTAATTTATAATTTCGTCTGAATTATTGAAGATCTTGGGGCTGGATATCTGTGCCGACACAATCGTAGGCAACAATATGTTGAGAGGTATATCCGGAGGGCAAAAGAAGAGAGTAACCACAGGTAAATATAGTTTGAGAGTAACAAACATACCAGATGCTAAGTATTAAGGAGTTAACTTTCATTGCGTTCCTGTACAATCCAACTCATCCATTACCTGATGGTTTTGCAGCTGAGATGCTTGTAACACCAGGAAGAGCCCTTTTCATGGACGAGATATCAACGGACTTGACAGCTCGACAACCTTCCAGATTGTGAACTCCATCCGGCAAACAATCCACATTATTGGTGGAACAGCAGTCATCGCCTTGCTACAACCTGCACCAGAGACATATGAATTGTTTGATGATATAATTCTCCTCTCAGATGGTCAGGTTGTCTATAATGGCCCTCGAGAACATGTGCTCGAATTCTTTGAATCAATGGGATTCAAATGTCCTGAGCGAAAAGGCGTAGCCGACTTCTTGCAAGAAGTGAGTTTAACAACTTGTTATCTCAAGCTTTCTCTAATTATATAATTATTTAAAAATGCATTATTTCGAAATTCCTTCAAAATAAAAAAGTGAAATGAACGGAATTTTCATAATGCAAAGTTTGTTCATAAGTGGGATGTATGGAGCAACCTATTTTAATATTTCATACAGTTTGCATCTTGAGCAAAATATGGCAAGCTGCAAAATTGAGGGTTATAGAAAACTCTGTCGTACTAAGTTGGTTTTTTAAATAGCAGGATCATAATTGACTACAGTGTTGAAGTGTGACTGATTATAATTGAAATTTGATAGGTTACATCAAGGAAAGATCAGGGACAATACTGGATAAACAGTGAGGAGACATACCGATATGTTCCTGTTAAGGAGTTTGCGGAGGCATTTCAATCTTTCCACGTTGGTCAGGCTATAAAGAGTGAGCTAGCAGTCCCATTTGACAAGAGCAGGAGCCATCCTGCAGCCCTGAAAACATCACAATATGGTGCCAGCATGAAGGAACTACTCAAAGCTAACATCAACAGAGAGATATTGCTCATGAAAAGAAACTCCTTTGTGTACATATTCAAGGCAACTCAGGTGATGATTGTAAAAAGAATAATCAATAAAAGTTCAACTCTAATTGATTTCGTTGTTATCCAAAAGTATAAAAGTACCGTACTGTATCTTATTATTTCTCTTTATTCTTCAGTTGACAATCATGGCAATCATAGCAATGACCGTCTTTCTGCGCATCAATATGCATCGTGACTCAGTAACAGATGGAGGGATATACATGGGTGCTCTCTTCTTTGGGATCTTGATGATCATGTTCAATGGTTTAGCAGAAGTAGGTCTAACAATTGTAAAGCTCCCTGTTTTTTTCAAGCAAAGAGATCTTCTCTTCTTTCCAGCATGGACATACACATTGCCGTCATGGCTCATTAAGACCCCCCTGTCCTTGCTCAATGTAACAATTTGGGTCGGCATAACATACTACGTCATTGGATTTGATCCCAACATACAAGGTAAGGGGGTAAATTCTAACATACATTAAATTTTTTAACGTATTGCGGAATCTAACGAAAACAATGCAATGTTGCAGATTTTTTAGACAGTTCCTGCTGCTCTTATTAATGAATGAGGCATCATCTGGACTCTTCCGCTTCATTGCTGGCCTTGCAAGGCATCAAGTTGTTGCAAGCACCATTGGTTCGTTCAGCATACTTATTTTTATGCTCACCGGTGGATTCATCCTGGCAAGAGGTATGCAAAAGTAGCAAGCTGAAATCCTAAACACTATGTGTGATGTTTGCAGCTAAGAACACCTGGACTAAATTGCCTAAAATTCAGTTGCTTTTTCCACACTGGATGGTGGTATTTATGCATCATGAATTCAACTATTCCTTTCATTTAACAGAGAATGTGAAGAAATGGTGGATATGGGGGTACTGGATATCACCCCTGATGTATGCACAAAATGCTTATCGGTGAATGAGTTCCTAGGTCACAGCTGGAATAAGGTAAACAGACACTTATGAAATAGGATAAATAAATCATCTGTCTGATTATGTATGGCTAAAGCATATTGTTACTGCTACGCTACAGAAATCCCTGGTTCCACGGAACCACTTGGAAGACTAGTTCTGGAATCTCGTGGAATTTTTCCTGATGCAAAGTGGTACTGGATTGGCGTTGGTGCCTTGCTCGGATATGTGCTGCTATTCAATATGCTCTATACCGTCTGCCTCACATTCCTCGACCGTGAGTCAGCTATCACTTGTATTTTCTGCCAATAGATAGCTATCTTGCAACTTTCGAAACAAAGTTGTACATTCTGATCTTATACATTTTCCGGCCCACAGCATTTGACAGCAACCAGCCAACAATATCTGAGGAAACGATGAAGATAAAACAAGCTAATCTCACCGGTGAAGTTTTAGAAGCATCATCGAGAGGACGGGTTAAGAACAATACTATAGCATCTACAGGTACTTACTGATTCTATATTGATAAATCTGAGGAAGATCTCCCAGGCTGATAGTTAAGGTATAATTTAAAATTAACCCCTGCACATGTTTACCAGAAACTGCAGATTGGAGTAATGAGGAATCAACTTCCAACAATGCAACAGCGAATTCTAGTCCAGGCAAGAAAGGAATGGTCCTCCCTTTTGTACCTCTCTCCATCACATTTGACGATATAAAATACAGTGTCGACATGCCACAGGTATTTTTTTTATGGAAATTATTAGGAATATAGATATGTCCAATGAAGAACATATATGAGTTGAAACATCATGCATAATTCCTTTATCAAACAAAAACTGCAGGAAATCAAAGCACAAGGTGTGGCAGAGAGCCGTTTGGAACTTTAAGGGTATCAGTGGTTCATTTAGGCCAGGTGTACTTACAGCTCTTATGGGCGTCAGTGGTGCCGGTAAGACAACACTGATGGATGTGTTGGCTGGAAGGAAGACCAGTGGATACATAGAGGGTAACATTACAATCTCTGGCTATCCAAAGAAGCACGAAACTTTTGCTCGTGTGTCAGGATACTGTGAGCAGAACGACATTCATTCACCAAATGTGACCGTGTACGAGTCTCTTGCATTCTCTGCATGGCTCCGATTACCTGCCAGCGTTGATTCCTCAACAAGAAAGGTTTGCAAAGAACACAATTTTCATCTTTTTTTAATATTTTCATAGTATACAAGCATTATATTAGAAAATTATATGAAACATGATTAAATAAGAAGACTAATATTGTCAACTGCTTTTAAATGTCACAAATTCAATTACGGTATAATTTTAAAATCTTAATTCTCTGAAATGCTTGAGACAGATATTTTGACATGATTGTAGATCACTTTTATGTACTAGTTACATCTTCGTAAGGATTAACCATATCTACTGAATGCTTTAACACATAAAACCTGGCGTGCAGATGTTCATTGATGAGGTCATGGAGCTAGTGGAACTTTTCCCCTTAAAAGATGCATTGGTTGGATTACCCGGTGTTAGCGGATTGTCAACTGAGCAGAGGAAAAGGCTGACAATAGCAGTGGAGCTGGTTGCTAACCCTTCTATCATTTTCATGGATGAACCGACATCTGGACTTGATGCACGAGCAGCAGCCATTGTCATGAGGGCAATAAGGAATACCGTAGATACAGGAAGGACAGTTGTTTGCACCATTCACCAACCAAGCATCGACATATTTGAATCTTTTGATGAGGTACTAAATATAGTGCCTACGTATATTAAAGAAAAAAGTAAAGCCGCATGAGCAGTTCATACTTTTTGTAAACCCTTCTAATACCTGATGGTGATGTGTGTCTTTGCAGCTCTTCCTGATGAAACGAGGAGGTGAAGAGATTTATGTAGGTCCACTAGGCCGGCACTCGTGTGAATTGATCAGATATTTTGAGGTGACAAAAGAGAACATAAATTACTTTAGATTCCAGATGCAGTCTCACACTGTACACAAATGTTATTGAACTGCTTTGCTTTTGGTTCTACACAGGCTATTGAAGATGTCAGAAAGATTAAAGATGGCTACAACCCTTCAACATGGATGCTGGAAGTGACAAGTGCCGCGCAAGAACAGATAACTGGGATTAGCTTCAGTCAAGTATACAAGAATTCTGAACTACATCGGTAGGTTTCTGGTTGCATATATTTCGAAATGAAGAACAGCAATCAATACTTTCTTGAGTATGTTTGAACTACTATTTAAGAGGGCAGATATCTAAGATACAAAACAACAGAAACTTTGTGAACAAATATGCATTTACAGATGGCCCATTGTAAACGCGTGATAATACTAGTATGTCATTTTTCTTTTCCACAATTGAGGTTTCAAATATCTAAAATGTGCACGAATATTTTCGTTTGTGTTGCATTTCAGGAGGAACAAAGATTTAATAAAGGAGCTAAGCACACCCCCTGAAGGTTCAAGCGACTTATCCTTTCCAACGCAGTACTCACAAAACTTCCTCACTCAATGTTCCGCTTGCCTGTGGAAGCAAAGTCTGTCATACTGGAGAAATCCTCCATATACTGCAGTCAAGTTCTTCTATACTACATTAATTGCGCTGTTGTTTGGAACAATGTTCTGGGGCATTGGAAGAAAAAGGTAATATAATATTAACAAAATAAAGCATGTACTCAAATTTATATATGATAATTGTTAAGGAGACTACCAATAGTTCTCACCTTTATAACTCACCAGAAAAAATTTACTATCGCAGGCACAGTCAACAGGACTTGTTCAATGCTATGGGTTCCATGTATGCCTCGGTTTTGTTCATGGGGGTGCAGAACTCGGCCTCAGTTCAACCGGTTGTAGCTGTTGAGCGCACAGTCTTTTACAGGGAAAGAGCGGCGCACATGTACTCACCTTTGCCATATGCGTTGGGACAGGTAGATTTTCTTAGCATTGACTTCCATTTTTAGTTATTAGTAACAACAAAACTAGTGAGTCAACGATAAAAAAATGGTATTTTCAGGTAAATCATCATAAATAGGTGCAAGCATGTACATACCAGGCTTGATAAAAGATTTAAGATAATTTTGAGTTACTGCCAGTGCAAATTGTGAAACCAATACCCCAAGTAAGGGAGAGCGACAGTAAAACAATATGACCACTAACATCTAGTTTCCCTTGCAGGTTGCAATTGAACTTCCATACATCTTTGTTCAGTCCTTAATATATGGTGTGCTAGTATATGCTATGATTGGGTTCGAGTGGACAGTTGCCAAGTTCTTTTGGTACCTGTTCTTCATGTACTTCACTCTAGCTTACTTCACATTCTACGGAATGATGTCGGTAGGCCTGACTCCAAACTACAACGTTGCCTCTGTTGTTTCCACGGCATTCTATGCTCTTTGGAACCTTTTCTCAGGATTTATTACACCAAGAACTGTAAGTATACTATTTTTTCTCAATGTCTAACTTCTCATACTTCCACTTCTACAGATAAACTAGAACTGTTACAAAACTTTTGCTCCTTCTTTTCCTAATATTCTGTGAACTGGCTACTTTTCTCTACAGAGAATTCCGATATGGTGGAGATGGTACTACTGGCTCAGCCCTATTGCCTGGACACTCAATGGTCTGGTCACTTCACAGTTTGGAGATGTAACAGAAAAGTTCGAAGACAGTGGCGTGCAGGTGTCCGAGTTTGTAGAAACCTATTTTGGGTTCCATCATGACTTCTTGTGGGTAGTCGCTGTGGTGGTCGTCTCATTTGCCGTTCTCTTTGCTTTCCTTTTCGGAGTCTCAATCAAGCTATTCAACTTCCAGAAGAGATAAGTGACCACGGAACCACGGAAGACATATCCAAGTTTGATCAAAGCGACATTACAATAGGGTTAGGCCCTTGCAATTGCATTGTATATATGTGAAACAATAGGGTTAGGTCCTTGCAATTGCATTGTATATATGTGAATCCTAGTATAGCATATATTTATGAGAACAACAATGCCTGTACAAATGTACAGTGACAGTGCACATTGTGCCTAATGTCTATGAACTAGTTCAGTTTTGCATGTTGTATGAATCAAGTGAGTTTGCCACACTGAAGATTTGCTCTATTAAGTTTTAGCCAATTTGCGATCACAAAACACATCCGTGGCATACTGTACTCGAATTTTAACAAACTGAACTCATACGGACAGAACTTTGCACAATATGCCAGAAATCCCACGGGAAAACCATTGCGGATACAATTTACGAAACTTCTGAGTTCTGAATAACCGATTGAACTGAAAGGCGGCCACCGATTTAACTAGACAAGAACTCGATCTACAAGATGCTCGCGCCCACCCTTTCTCACCACAGAAGCATTAAGGATAAGTGTAGCAAGACGTCGCGAAGGACCTTAGTGGAGCAGGTAACTCACCAGAATCAGGAGGCGATTGGCGGACTCCATGGGTGGCGATTGACGGACGCCATGGAGCCCCGGCGCTAGGGGTGGAATCGAGCCGAGCCGAGCCGGATCGTGGCTCGGCTCGGCCAGGCTCGACAAAACTCGAGCCGAGCCTGGCTCGGCTTGGTGCTGAATTTTTCCTGACAAACAGGCTCGCCGCTCGGCTCGGTTGGCTCGTGGCTCGGCTCGAGAGGCTCGCGAGCCCGTCGCCAGAGCACAGCCTACCGTCCTCGTTCCTGTCGATCCCCTTGTGTCCTAACTCCGTGTCTTCTCTCCCTCGCTAGCAATTAGCCATTAGCGCCGGTCGCCGCCGCTACCGCCAGCCGGCGGCCACCAACGCCGACGGGTGAGGGCCACCACAGAAGAAGTGTCAAGCCAGCCCGCCACCATCCGGCCACGGCCCCGTCTTCCCAGATCCCTGAGATACGCGTAGGTATGATTAGCGTCGGACTGCCGGCGCTCCGCTGCCCGCCGTCCGTGTACTGCAGGGATCTGTATAAAGTACGATTAGCAATTTTCCCCCGATCCATGTCCTGGTCCTCTTGGTCTATTCCCCGTGCCTGCTCCTCCTACTCACCCGTTGGATCTGTATAAGCAGTATATGGTATGTTTGAAAGGAATTTCTACTTCATCCAGAACAGTTTAATGTAGTAATCCTACGATGGATTTGTGTGCTCCAAACAGAAGTGCCTTTTTTTTTTGTCTTGGCTTCTTGACTACTTGTGTATACGATAGTGTCTAAATATGCTATTGTAGCTGTAGTTGTTCTCTTATTATGCAAAATTAATGCTTTTGCCATCCGAAAACTATACTAGACTAGCTCTACATGTCAAACTAATGTCCAATTTTGACATCACTATACTAGGGGATCTATTAATGCTCAATTGTTTGTTGCTTACAATTGTGAACTATTACATTTTTAGTAAAGATCATATCAAAATTTTGTATTTCATCGAGCCTTCGAGCCGGCTTGCGAGCTTCACCGAGCCGGCTTGTCGAGCCTCGAGCCTTGATCGGAAGGTTTAGGCTTGGCTTGTCTGACTTTCGAGCCGAGCCGAGCCCGAGCCAAGCCTTATCGAGCCCGAGCCGAGCCTCGAGCCTTGTGTCCACCCCTACCCGGCGGTGCTCGACGAAATGCCCACGAGAAATGGACATTTCATTACAACTATATATAATGGACGCAAACTTTAGCGCCCTCTCAGTGCGTCGCGCACTGTTCACGTGAACAGTTGTGAATAGTGCGCGCGTACTGTAGCATTTTGGTTTTCTTCTTCTTTTTTTGCTTTTTTCTGCTTCTTTTTTTTTGAAAATATAATGGACGCAAACTTTAGCGTCCTCTCAGCGCGGCGTGCACTGTTCATGTGAACAGTTATGAACAGTGCGCGCGCGTACTGTAGCATTTGGTTTTTTTCTGAATTTTTTTTTGCTTTTTTCTGCTTCTTTTTTTTTGAAAAAAAACCATCGATTTCCAAAACATGCATGAAATATGTGCGCGCCGACAGGTAGGTTCCACTCCCGTGATCGGTTTCGAGCTTGGTTGACTCTGACTCCTCAATTTTTGATCCAACTTTGCACAAACGTTTAACGAATTCTGTCAAATTTTCGCCGACGAGTAGGTTTCGAGTTTTCTCGACCCCAGCTCCTCAATTTTGGATCTAACTTCGCACAAACATTTGATGAATTCTGTCAATTTTTTTGCAGAAAAGTCCTCGCGTTTTCCAAAAAATTATATACACGAATTTTTTTTCGAGTTTTGTCGACTCTAACCCCCCCCCCCCCCCCCCCAAAATTTTGGATACAACTTTGCACAAACATTTGACGAACTTTGTCAAAAAAATTGCAGAAAAGTCCCCGCGTTTTACAAAAATTATATACACGAAATATATGCGCGTCGACGATCAGGTTCCATCCCTGTGAACGGTTTCGCGTTCGGTCGACTCTAACTACTCAATTTTGGATCCAAATTCGCACAAACATTTGACGAATTTTGCCAATTGTTTTGCAGAAAAGCCCCCGCGTTTCCCAAAAATTATATACTTCGTCAAGATTTTTACAAAAAAGACCCCGCGTTGTCCAAAAATTATATACATGAAAAATACGCACGTCGAGGAACAGGTTCCATCCGCGTGATCGGTTCCGAGTTTAGTCAACTCTAACTCCTCAATTTTGGATCCAAATTCGCACAAACGTTCGACGAATTTTGTCAAATTCCAATTTCCTTTAACATTTATCATGTCATTATAACCTTCAAACCTACACTTAAAATAAAATACAAATAATATATCCAAATTTTCCAAAAATAACAAATTTCCAAAATTCCCACAAAAAAAACATCCCTTGTTTGCTAAATTTACGCAAACATTAATGCATTACAGCAAATTATTAGTTGTAATATTTTATGCAAACATAAATGAATTATACAAGAAACGCCACCATTTCTACTCACAAAATATATTAGTTGAACAAAACAACTTAACAAGTTATATTCACAAAAATATACACCACGGGCGCGGCGTGCCGACGCGCCGCATTCAACTAGTTTTGCGAATGCTCGCCGAGATAGTCTGTACAACCCGGGCCCATTAGGAAGTGCGGCCGATGCGTTCTCAGTTTAAGCTTTGGCCCATTTTCTACCCAGAAAAAAAACACCTTGGCCCATTTGCAATGCTGTTGTTTGGACCATGTTGTTAACGACCCGATGGTTAGAACTAGAACCCACAAACAGCTATCCAATGATCAGGAGTGTATTCTTTTAAAATAACAAAAGTATATTTTCTATAAAAGAGGCTCAAAAACATTTTTCTATAAAATATGGCAGTGACTATAGCTTGGTTGACTTACTCTTCTATTCTAGAAGAAAAGAGTTTACTTGACTTAGAAATAATTATCTCTTAGTCAACACTTAAAGCCTCTGATCAAGATTTTCTCACCCACTAGTAGACGTGTACGTGCAAGCGCACGTCTCAAAAAATATAAATATCATTCCTAAACCATAGCAATAAATTTCATAATTAAACCGTGTAAAAATGTGCGGACAATATAGTCCACACACGTTGCATCCTCTACAAAGCATAGTTATTATTTGTATAGATATTACAATTCAACACTTTGCTCGTCGGCGTCCTGTGCGTGGTCCTCCTGCTCGTGGGTGAGACGGGTGGCATGAAACTTAGATGGCGAGGCTGGGAGCGGACCTCCTGCTCGTCGCCGTTGTGTGCTTGGTCCTCTTGCTCGCCGTCGTCTTGGTCGTGGGCGGGACGGGCGGCTGGATCGTCAATCAAGTGGGCAGTTTTTTATTTCCTGCGTGCATATATGGCAGACGTGATGTGAGGGAATCAATCAAGCGGATAGATTTTTTTCTTGTGTGCATATATGGCAGGCGTGGTGTGAGGGAATTGAATAGGGGTGGGGAGAACAAATGCGTGTGGGGCGTTTGATCAGTTTGCATGGACGGTTGAGATTTGATTTTCCTGCCAAGTTTGCTTGTTTATTAGTAGTGATGATTATTAGTAGTGGAGATGCGTGCATATATGGTAGACGTGATGTGAGGGAATCAATCAAGCAGACAGATTTTTTTCTTGTGTGCATATATGGCAGACGTGGTATGAGGGAATTGAAGAGGGGTGGGGAGAACAAATGCGTGTGGGCCGTTTGATCAGTTTGCACGGACGGTTGAGATTTGATTTTCCTGCCAAGTTTGCTTGTTTATTAGTAGTGATGATTTAGATTTGCATGGATCTCGATATCCAGATGAGGTCGTTCTAAGTGTTCATCCAAGTAATATTAACACGACATAATTATATACCGATGTTTTTCTGTTATAGTATAATAAGCATGTGATTCTCTAAATAGATTCAGAAGTATGCCTTTTTGGGTTTTGTTAAACTTGAGAGAGACCATACGAATAGAAGTTTGACCTAACAATCGTCAATGTGTGTGTGGTGACATGGACTCACCTTCGAGCTGACATTTATTTTACTAGTCTGACAACCAATAACACCACCTAATTATGAAATATGAGGCTATCGTGTGTGGAGTAGAGGGGCAACAATGTGTTCATAAAGGGCACACACGTTGTGTGTTTGTGGTGGCATTATATAGGGTTGGCAAGGAAATCATAGTCATTTGGGGTGACCCTCAAATGGTGTCAAATCTAGCTACATTTTGGCAAGAGGACATCCAATGGTAGCGGGGATTCTTGTTTGTCACGAATGAAAGAGGGGGAAAAGGTAATGCATGCCTTGGTTATGGTTGATAATTATAATCTAATGAAATTCAAATTGTTATGGTAGAAACTCCGAAACTCAGGTTGTACTCAGCCACTAACAAGTCTGAGCCTGATTGGCCTTGAAAATAATTAACCTAATAAGTTTAACGAGTCGACTTATGATTATTATTATACTTGACTAGCACATAGTCTTTCCTTTTTTTGAAGGCAAGCTTGTCATAGTGTTTCCTTTTTTCTTGAGTAACAGTGATCCCACACTATTAACAGGGTCGTCGGGACGAGAAAGAACAAGCTCAAGTCATGCACCTTGTCATCCTAATTCTCAAGCCAAAGAGCTATGTTCAACTCCCATTTAGCCACAGTCCCTGGACCATTTTGTTCAGAGTCTTCGCGTAGGCAACTTCAAACAAGAGAAGAAGGTTGTTTTCAACAGGACTCTCAAGGGTTTCTCTCACTGCTCTCAGCTTTGCCCGGAGCTCTGGCTCCTCATTTGGCTGCTCTTGACTTCCTTCCGTAGTACCCAAGAAAGAAATCTCTGAGTGCCACTGTTCTAGCTGGCGCTCTGGGTTTGGGGGGATGCCCTAGGCCCCTAACTAGAGCCACCTTTCTCTTTTTGGATGCTCTCAAATTTATCCCAGAGTCTCCAAGTATTAGGGTCGTAGGCTCTTGGCCTGACTCTAAGGGCTACGCCTTCCTCTCTATTCAGCTTTGTTTCTACAATTAACAGATGGTCGGAGTCTCTGGGTCAATTGGGCCAAAGACTCTAGGTGACTATTTTCAGCAAAAAAATGCTTTCTGCATACACTCCTTGAACATTTCGTGGATAGGGTTGGATCGACCTTTGAACATTTCTAGATATGAGAGTACTTTCCGCATACACTCCTTGCTTAATTTTTTGTTTACTTGAAAGATTTGTGAGTGATTTGAGAGAGGAGCTAACCATAACCAAGATCCATTCCTCCCTCCTCTTTTGACTGATCAATTTTGTGACTTGAGCACTCCTAGAGTTTGAGGGATTCTAGGTGGTATAATTCATATGGCGCTTTCAAGTTATTATTTGCACCAAAATTTTGTGAGAAATTGAAGGTCTCCCTATAGCCCCCACTAGTGATTGAGTTCCCAACTCATGGGGGAGGCACAAAAAGAAGAAGGTGAGCCTTCAATGGCGTATGGGGGTCCTTCATGGTGGCCATGGTGGCCCACACATATGTCCAATGGTTATTAGCTTCCCCTTTAGGAAGCGAACATCGGCATACATCTTTATCTCCACGTCCATAATTTTCCGTGTTTTTTCACTTATATTTAGCTTTGTGACAGCCTTCGTGTTTGACATACCTTATACCATCATATATGTTGTTTCACATAATTGCACTAGGCTCATATTTGTTATCCAAAATCCTAAAATTTGTGAACAACAAATAAAAAAATGTAGATACCTATTCACCCTTTTAGGTTATCCATCTCAATCCTTCACTACTGGCACTCACACAAGACGCTTGGTGGCTGCCTACTTCTCCTCTTGATGGTGATGGTGGATCGAGCGAGGACGCCCCACTCAATAAGATTTCCAGTCTATCGCATCCGGAGGTTTTCCTTCATCTCTTCATTTTCTCTTTGTGAGATCATGGTGACAGGTGGAATTGAGACGGGGTCCCATTAATTTTGAGGAGAAAGGGGCTCAATCTTAACCTCTTCAATCATGGAGCTACGACGTGTTTTTTTCCTCTTCCTCCTTCATAGGACTGGCCTGCATCGGTCATTTAGCGGTCTCCTTGCGACTGTCTCCTTAGGTCGAATGGTGGCCTATCATTGATGGTCCTCCTGGCAAAGGATGCAATCCAGTCTCGCATTTGAGTCCAATTGTTCTCTATTTTGGAGGTGCGGTTGTGGTTGTCTTATTGTCCCAAGTCGTTATTTTCTCGATGAGAGGGGTTTCAATTCCCATCGTTCGCTGTCACATTATTGCAAATTCTAAAAATACAGTTTTCCATATACCTCGTTATGTATTTACTTACGGCGACGAAGAATAAAACTACCGCTATTTTTTTCTTTTTCTAGTTCTTCTTCCAAGCACAGGACAACCCCAAGGGTCGTGGTTTTTTCCCTACCAATGGGGGTTTTCCCTTCACCGCCCACATGGGGGTGGTCCACAGGGTTCATAACTACCCCTGTTACTACGGGGCGTTTAATGATGTAGCTATGGTTTGGATCCAATCATGATTTAGTTTTACCCTTATTTAGGGTTGTCCTTGTTAAATCTCGGGTCTGGATTGTTTGAATTCTTTATGTCCACCGTGAAACTTTGTTATATCTAATGTAACACATGTCATTCATAACCTTTCTCTCGTTAACAAAAAAAGAGACATTGTTTAGCGGAAACCCCAAACGTAGGCCGAGCTATATGGCTCCCGCTTTTGAATTTTTTGAAATCTGCACTTTTGAGCTTCCAAAAAATCGAAACAAAAATTCCGAGTGGAGATAATGTTGAGATTTATAGCTGTGCAAAATCTCAACAAAAACTTGTAATATTTTGTTTTCAAAGTTTGCGGGATTTGTCTTTTTTTGCCCAGGCCAAAATATTACAAGTTTTTGTTGAGATTTTGCACAGCTATAAATCTCAACATTATCTCCACACGGAATTTTTGTTTCGATTTTTTGGACAAACAAAAGTGCAGATTTCAAAAAAATTAAAAAACGAGAGCCATATAGCTCGGCCTCCATATTGCTGCACTCCATCGTTTAGCTTGAATCAAAACAGGCTAAGTTCACGGAACTGAATAAAATGAAAATTCTAGAGAAGAACTGTATAGTCATTGTTAGTCATGAGTATACCTAGTTATGAGCATGTGCAAACTCGTTTTCCTTGTCACCTTATATTTTGTTTCCAGAATACATATATCATTTTCATGGAGAAAATAAGCTAGACGGCTAGCCCAAACGCCCAAGATGCCTAAACATAGTACAAATCAACAAACAGAAAAAAGGACAAAACATAGTCGTCCGCCAAAACATCGGCGGCGGCCATGTGTCTCTTTATAACCAACTAAAAACTTGTTCTACTCTTCAACTTTCCCAAAACGAGAAAGGGAAATTAAAGGAAGTGGCTAGATGGGAGCAAACCCGAGAGAAGCAGACAAGCAGGCCGAGAAACGTCACGATTAGCTAGCTGTATGTGCATGATCCGTTTAGCTAGGAACGGTTCAGCACCGCTGGCTAGGTAGCAGCACTGCTGACGTAACAAGCAACATCCAGAAGGGCAACGTGTTCGACGTTCTTCTCATCTTCTACGCCATGACGTACGTACCTCGAATCACCAACACATAATTCTCTCGCTAATCTACCAGCCAATCGGAATCAACAATTACTAGAGTGTAGGGCACTCCACTGGAAGGGTTTATCCAAAATTCAGGGTCATCGAACAAAAGAGAGCAGTTCACTTGGCTTGCGAAAATATTTTCAGAAAATGGAGCAAAAGAAAAAAAACATTCAAGGCAACCTCAGAATGATGCATAAATGAATTTAGCAGCTGATGCGTTGCTATTGGCTTAAATATGCAGATTTTGACGTCTCAACAAACGCAATTAATAGAAGCTGCACGAGATCTCAGTAAGCTGTCGATGATAGATTGCTGAATGTTGAGGGCAAAGAAAAGCAGTTCTCATATCCTGATGAGCTTCAAAATCCTCTGCAGTAATGCAGTGTTTCAATTGCCGATCACAGGGGAAACTGTACAGTGGCCAAAGTGCGCCAGATAACATTACCAAGCTAATCATCAAAGATCAACAGGACATATATATCCATGTATAAAAACTACAATAATTACCTTAGGAACTTACCTACTCTGTAGTGTACACATATACACTCGAGAACAATAATGCATAATCTATGATTAACGACAATACTTTTCTACAACCTCGTTGATAAATCAACCACAAAATAACACCTGCCCAGTTAACAATACATACAAGTTTGACATGAAACACAACTCCTACCGACAAGTACTCTCTACGGCGCCCGAAGAAGAATCACCAAACAGAGATGGAGCAGCAGGGCAACCATGCTTGTCATCCTCCGATTAACTGCCGGTGGCGGGGACGCCGACGTCGTGGACCCAGTGATCGGGTTGTCGTGCTGGTAGTACCACGGGAACCATGGCAGGATCGGGTTCGGCGGCGGCGGAGCCGGCCCGGCCGGGACGGCGCTGTACGGAGGCGGGAGGAAACCCGGCATGACCCCCGGCGGTGTCAGCTGGAAGCCCCCTGGCGGCGGTGGCGGGTAGCTGCTGCCGAATACGTCTCCACCACTACCACCTGTTCCTGCTGGTGGCGGTGGCGGGTAGCTGTTGATGATGCCTGCGGAGGGCGGTGAAGGGAGGCACGGGTACGGGCAGACCGGCGTGTCGGCCACCGTCGTGGTGGCGAGCACGGTGATCACGGCGAGGAGGACGGTGATCAGGGAGGATCTAGACATGTCTGCGACTCTGCGTACGCGTGTGTGTGTGGCAGAGGCCAGAGGGAGAGGGAGAGCACCGGATGTTTGTAATAGGTGTGTACTGAGTGGTTGCACCGAGATGGCCTTTTTGTAACTGGGACGTTTGGTGCTAAAAGAGCTGCTGGTGTGTCTTACACTCGCATGAGAAGAGCAATCATATTCGTTTGCTAGTTGCTATGAGAGAGATAACCCGAAGCTCATACGAACGGCGTGTCCTGCAAATTCTAATTGAATTTTTGATAATATTATAACAAGTTTGGAATCAAAGCCTAAAGGCTGTAAGTATGATTGGACATTTAGATCATGATATTAAAATTACTTCCTCCGATCAGTTATAATTCTCGCTAGAAAACAATGGAGGCAGTGCAACTCGTACGTGTAACATGCGACGCTTTTTTCGGAACGGAGGGAATATCACTTATCAATTTCAATATACTTCGAAATTGATTGGACACTAGTTCATGCGACGACATACCTTGCAAATCCTAACTGATTTTTTAGCAATATTAGAACAAGTTTGGAATAAAAGCCTAATTCATTGCTCTAAGTATAATTTGAAATTTTAGATCATGATATTAAATTTATAAATTATGAAGTTTAAAATACTTCGAAATTGATTTGATCCCACATGACAAGAGGTGGGACAAAAGTTTAGTCTCACGTTAACAGTTGAGAGTGAGTTAAATTTATAAATTATGAAGTTTAAAATACTTCGAAATTGATTTGATCCCACATGACAAGAGGTGGGACAAAAGTTTAGTCTCACGTTAACAGTTGAGTGAGAGTTGGATTATAAGGCAGGTTCTTTCTACCACTCGCATTAGCACGAGAAGAGGGTACCTACACTCGCGCTCCTCCTCCGCCGCCCTCGCCCGTCAAGACACACGCAAGGGTCGGGTTTGGGGGATAACACATGTACGTGTTGTCTTTCTTTTTGCGACGCATGAATGGACGAATATGAACGGTTGTGCGGAAGCTGAAAGCCACAAATACATGTGCTTGCCACACGGATGCCGACGACTTTTTGGCGTCGACGACATCTTCGGTAGCATGTCTCTCTTCAACAACAATAACAACAACGGTTTCTCCTCTGCATCGCATGTATCATCTGTTTGAGATCATGCTTCAAATATTATTACTAGCAATCCGTTTAGACTTATTGTCCCGTACTCTCTAATGCATCATATGGCTATTGTACAATCTCTATTTTATTATGCATGTTTTATCTACTGTTTCCGTTTCTGAGGATTAAATCATGTCGGAAATTTCTCATATTTCCAACGCTCAAGACGTCCAACCACATGGTCATTACCTGTGGTCAGCCTGAGTTGATCGATCCAACTGATATTTTTTCCATGTATTGTTATTTATCCTTAATAAACTTACAGAATATATGAGGAGTGAATGTAAGCTCCTACGGTTATGAGATGGGTGTTTTTTCATGCAACGATCGAGATATGACATTGGTTGGATGCAAAAATTTCTTTGCAGTTAGAAATTTGAATGAGGAAAAAAAATCGTAGAAACATGGCGGCATATAGGGGCTGTTTGGTTTCTGCCCACACCGGCCCAGCCAAATCGAGGGCACGCAAACATTTTGGCGAAGGATCTACGCGCCCTGGTTTCGCCAGTGCATGCATGGGCGCGGAATCGAACGCTCTTCGATTGTTGGGCTTTAATCCAAACGCTACCCAATACCACCGGTCAACGCCCAAATTTTGGTATGGTAACTGCCGGCCACAATCCAAACAGACCCATAGTCTTCATAATCAAATCAGTTTGACATCGGAAATTCACAAAACTGGTGAAGCCAGATCATAAATTGTGCACATGATCTGACAGTTAAATTAGTCTGAAATCTTCAATTCACAAAATATTGCTGATGTCATTTCTTAACGCTATGTTCATGCATGAACAAGCGTGCGGGCCGTCGCGTTCGAGCCATCTGTTAAGATTTTACCTAGCTCATTGGTCTCTACCTTAACTTGGACAAAGGAATCTTAGGGAACCATTCTCTGGCTTTCTATCAGGATCTTCGTTTTGGTTGTATCTAATTGTGCTCTTTCAAGCTAATCGAACAGATATTTTATTAACGTTTTTTCGCCTGCGAAATTGACCGTCCATGTCAAACAACTGGGGCCTAGCTAGGCGGCTTCATTATTCCGAACAAAACTTAAGGATGAAGGAGAGAAATTGAGGGAGGAGGTACATTATAAACAATGGAACAAATCGGAATTTGGAGTATTGATATGCAGGATGTTCATTACAAAGCTTCAACGGCACCAGCACCACAGAAGCCAAGAAAATAAAGCTTTGTTTACACCAACAATCTACTTTTGTTGACTTGTTGTGCGCCTCCTGATCTTTGTAATATTTCTTTGACATGGACCCTTAGACCGTTGTTACGTGACATTTGGAAGTTGGAACTCCAGAGACCACCTTACCAGCTCCCAACTGAGTGTTGACGACGACTATAAATACCTGCAACGTCCAGCATTTCTTCTTCGAGTTCCTCAAGTTGCAAATCACACAGACATATAGCTACACCCTACACCACGCAGAAATACTCTAGGAAGAAATCACCATGGAAGCCACTTCAAAGGACGACCTCATTAGCGGCGACGACGGTGACTACGAGGCTCTCATGGCCGCCCTGATGGCTAACAGGCAACTGCTAGAAGCCAAGGTTGTCCTAAACAACGCTATACTCACCACCGCCAACGACGTAGCGGCCTCGCAGGCCGGCGATTTCTTCGTCGTCGGCGAGTGTGATGGCCAGAAGACCATAGACGGTGAGCAGATGCCGCTGGTCCTGGCCCCGTCAAAGGAAGGAGAAGCCCGTGGCACGGGCTATGAGGCGCTCGTGGCCGCTCGCAGGCCGAGCGAGAGTGGCTGGAGGGCAAGGTCATCGCCAACAGCGCCGTGCTGCTGCGCGGTTTCGGCGTCCGCGAGGCGGCGGAGTTCCAAGCTGTCGTGGAGGCGCTGGGTGGCCGGACATCCGGTACGTCGGCCCTGCGCCGCGCACCCACGTCCACGGCCGTGTCTGGACTGCCAACGAGGGTCCCCTCGAGCAGAGCGTCTACTTCCACCACGAGATGGTGCTGGTGAGTCCAACTTTACGTAGTATAAAACGTCAAAAAAAAACTTTACGTAGTAGTCTCATCTACACGACTACACATGTATGCCTTATTGCCTTGTGAAGTACCACTTCATCCATGTGGGTCTTGTTTGAAGCGGGGCAAAAGCTTTGCCTTATATTAATATAGAAGGAGCAAACAACACACGGCCGAGGCCAAAGTAAAACGAACAGTTATGGGGCTGCGGAAAAACGGTCGCAACCCCCCCCCCCCCCCCCCCCCCCCCCCCGCCCCGAAAACTAGCCAACTACCCTATTCCGTCCACTCTCGCGGAGAGGAAAATCGTCATCGCGAAGGAGCTACACCTTCAGCGGGGGTCCTAGTCTGTGAGGGCGGCGAGCTTCTTAGCTCCCGCAAGGATCCAGTTTCTCGCCTCGTCCTTTATCCGCTGCGCCAAAAAGGAGGGCGCCACGAACTTGTTGTTGAAGACTCTTGCATTTCTTTCTTTCCATAATTCCCAGGTGATCAGAATGGTCGCCGTCCTGAGTCCTTGCCGAGAGGAGCAATCGGAGGCCACCACCGAGTTCCAATATTCCATGACGGTCGCTCTCCCAGAGCCCAGGTCCTGCATCAGCGCAGGGCATTTGAGCCAGACGGCCGCCTCCGCCCAAACCCGCTTCGAGAAGCGGCACTCGAAGAGAATATGCCTCGCCGTCTCGGGGCTGCATCTGCATAGCTGGCAAGTAGGTTGATGAGGCCATCCTCTGATGGCAAGGCGATCCGAAGTCCATAACCGATTTTGCACTGCCAGCCAGGCGAAGAAGGAGCATTTAGGCGGCGCCCAAGGGGCCCATACGATGCCCTGGATGGGAGACGCGATGGCACCAATGAATTGCGCCTTATAAGCAGATTTGGCCGTGTAGACCCCGGAGTCGGTAAGAGTCCAAGTGATGGAGTCAGCCGTCCCCGGTACCAGCACCGTGTCCTGCAGGAGGTCCGAGATCATCATGTACTGAACAATGTGCTCAGTGGCAAAGCTTTCAACAGCCAAATCCGAAATCCACTTGTGGTCCTTCAGGGCGTCATGAACATTCCTGTTTTTGCGGCGAGAGGCCTTGAAGAGTGCAGGGGCGATGGTCTGCGGTGGCTGGCCGTTCAGCCACGAGGCACTCCAGAACGAGGCCGTACGGCCATCACCGATCGTCACCCTAGTAGCAGCGTTGAAGAGATTCCGGTCGATGGCATCATTCGGCGTTTCCGATCCTACCCAAGGCTTTTCCGGAGAAACCCACTCGTGCCAAAGCCATCTGAGACACAGCGCTCTGGAAAACTTGTCCAGGTTAAGAATTCCCAGACCGCCTAACTTCTTAGGGCGGCAAACCTTGTCCCAGCTGACCTTGCACTTGCCTCCACTGACCTTATCGCTGCGATTCCACAACATTCCCCTACGCAGTTTGTCAAAGGCCTTGATCGTGCGCTTGTCGGCCTTGAGAGCGGTCAATAGGAAGATGGGCATGGACGACAGAACCGACTTGACAATTTCAGCGCAGCCAGCCTGCGTGATGAATTTCCCTTTCCACGGCTGAAGGCGAGAAGCTGCCTTATCGATGTAGGGCTGAAAGTCAGCACGTCTCAGCCTGCCAAGCGAAATTGGGAGGCCAAGGTACTTGATGGGAAACTGCGCGATAGCCGCCGGAAAGTCATTCAGTATCGCCGGCAAGTCGATGTCAGAGCATCTGATGGGCGAGATGGCGCTTTTGGCGATGTTAGTGACCAATCCGGTGACCTCCCCAAAGTGGTGCAGAGTGTTGGCCAAGTTGGTGATATCCTCAGCGGTTGGAACCAGAAAGATAGCCGCATCATCGGCATAAAGCGAGACACGAAGAGAGGCCAGGCTGTCAGGGATTGGTTGCAACAGACCCGCCTCCGTCGCCAACTGCAGAGTTCGGTTCAGGGGATCAATACCGATGTCGAATAGCAATGGCGAAAGAGGGTCCCCCTGCCTGAGCCCGCGACCATGCAGGATTTGCAGTCCAGGGATACCATTGAGCAAGACGCGAGATGAGGCGGTGGAGAATAGGATGGCCATCCAGGCCCGCCATCTGGCAGGGAATCCCCGACGTTGCATGATGTCGAGCAGGTAGTCCCACCTCATGGAGTCAAAGGCTTTGGCGATGTCAAGCTTGAGGAGTAGCATGGGAGTGTGGCTGCGATGGAGGCGCCTCGCAGTGTTCCGGACGCACATAAAATTGTCATGGATGCTTCGCGTTTTGATGAAGGCGCTCTGACAGTGCGAAACTAGGTCATTCATCTTAGGGGCAAGGCGAATTGCCATAGCCTTGGCAATGATCTTCGGGATGATGTGGATCAGGCTAATCGGGCGGAAATCCGCAATTGCGTCGGCTCCCTCCTTCTTAGGCAACAGGATAATATTTGCCGAGTTGATGACGTGGAAATTGTTGACGGAGAGTTCCGAGAAGGCGTCCATGAGGCGCATGAGGTCATCCTGAATAATATCCCAGCATGTAGAAAAGAAGGCTCCAGTAAATCCGTCCGGGCCAGGGGCTTTGTCTTGGGGCATCTCCTGAATGGCATGCTTTATCTCATCGGCAGAGAACGGAAGGGCCAAATCCTCTAGATTCCCGACAGCAGGGTTAATCGCATCCCAGTCCATGTCCAAAGTCCGAGCCGGAGGGGGCGCCATGGCCTTAGAGAAGTGCTCGAAAATGAGGGAGGCCTTATCATCATGATTGGAGACCCAACCATTGCTCTGCCGCAGCCGCTGAATGTTGTTCTTCCTCCTGCGAGAGTTGACCCGAATGTGGAAGTATTTGGTGTTGGCATCCCCTTCCCTGAGGTTGGTGATCCTAGAGGCTTGCCTTTTCCGAGTGCGTTCGAGAACAGCAAGACCCAAAACCCGCTTCTTTAGCCCTGCACGCAGAGTCTTTTCACCCACCGATAAAGGGCGAAAGTCCTGGGCAATGTCCAGCTGCATAATAACTTCCAGAGCCATAATGAACTGCAACTTGTGATCGGAGAAGAGGCCCCTACTCCATGCCCGCAATCTTCTCGCCGTTAGCTTAAGCTTGTGGTTGAAGACGTGGGCCGGCTGAGTGTGCGTGGTCGACTCCTTCCATGCAGCGGACACCACGTCAAGAAATCCGGGCATCTTGCACCAGAAGTTCTCGAAGCGGAAAGTGGGCGGGCGCTTGGGGCCAGACAGATTCGACAGCATCAACAGGCAGTGATCCGAGAACGAAGAGGAGAGGGCATTAAGCACATGATTCTCGAAAGCAAGATCCCATCCGGCATTGCAGAAAGCACGGTCCAGCCTGACTAGAGTGGGGTCACTCCTCTCGTTGCTCCAGGTGAACTTTCTATTCTGGAGCTTAATTTCCTTGAGCTGACACTGGTTCAGAGCTTGGCGAAATTGTCCCATAAGGCGAAAATCCTGATTGGAATTGTTCTTGTCTGAGGCCTGGTAAATGAGGTTGAAGTCACCCAAGATCAACCATTTCTCATCATTCTGGGGGGCGCATGCAATCACCTCGTCAAGAAAGGCCCTTTTTTCAGCGTCAACGCTGGGCCCATAAACTGTGGTGAGCTTGAATGAGGTTCCACAAGCAGTAATGCAGACATCGGCCGAGATGAGGTGATCCCCAATGTGGATGTTGGTGATTGTGACGTGGTCGGCGTCCCACAGCAACAAGATTCCTCCTCTGGTGCCCGTGGCTGGTCTTTGCGCAAAAGAGCGCAACCGATATCCTCCAATGTATGCGGCCGTGCTTTGGTCGATGTCTGCCAATTTGGTTTCTTGGAGGCATGCGATATGGCATGGGGTGTTTGCGAGTGTGGAGTGGACGGTGTCTTTACGGGCTTGATCATTGAGGCCCCGAACGTTCCAATTGGCGATGTCGAGGATGGGGCTATTCATGATTGCAGGTATTTGATCGACGACGTTTGGACTTTTGTAGAGGTTGCAGTTGAAGAAGTAGTTGCAGTGCATTTATGATAACGAGGTGACATGCCCACCTCGGGTAGCTCGAATAAGAGTTGCAGTACACATGATGAACTAGTAGATACTAAAGCAAATAAGATTGCTAGGCACGGAGGCCTTGCACAGCCTCCGGGTTGATCTCCACTCCTCCTGGTCCAGCCAAGGCAATGAGCGCATCGTCCACCTGGGCAAGGCACGGCATGGTCAGCCTGAAAAGCCTGGAGAGGGAGCTCTGCCTCGCCTCGGTCATGGTGGTCTTGTAAGTGTCCTCGTAGAGCTTGCACGCGGCGATAATGGGCAGCTCGTCATCTAAGTCGATGCCCATCTTCTTGTTCAGCAACCATATTGCTTTGTCGAGAGCAGGCCTGCAAGGCTTTGCTCCCAGGCGCTCACTGCGGCGCGCATCATTGGCCTGGTCTTGCTCAGGCAGCACAGCGGCCTGAACCTCTTCAGGCGAGGCGACGGCATGTCGCGGCAGCGGAAGAAGTGGCACCGGCGGCGGGCGGAACAGCGCCCTGACCGAAGAGAGAGCGCTGCTCCCTCCCTCATCGACGGGGTCGACAAGCAGGCCCTCAATGGCCGCGATGTTGCAGTTGTAGCCCTCCACCAAACTCAGCTCCAGAGGCTCAAATGGCGGCAAGGCCATGGCATCGGTGGCCACGGCATCCTTCTCAATGATCGTTTCAGCCGCCACAAGCGGCAGCACATCCGTGGCATCGGCGGCCACGGCCTCCTCCTCGATGGATCATTTGATTTACAGGTCAAGGAGTTTCCAAGGATGGTGATACTCTTCTGCGAGGTGCCGCCGCCGGAGGGTGGGGAGACACCGTTCGTGCCGAGCTTCCGGGTGACAGAGCGAGTGCTGGAGGAGTTCCCGGAGATGGTGGAGGGGCTCGACGCAAAGGGTCTGCGGTACACGTTCACGGCGCCGAGCAGCAACAACACCGGGTCCATGAGAGGAAGAGGATGGGAGGACGCTTTCGCCACATCAGACAAGGCTGAAGCAGAGAAGAGGTACTCGATTTGGTTTTTCTTTCATCCAATTTCCCATAATTTATAAACCCGCCAGAACACAACTGTCGTTTTGACTAATGTGGAACATATATGTCTAATTTTTACTTTCATACTATCCATGTAAACAATGACGTTGAGTTGGGATGTCAAAATTTTGGCAATTGTTTTTTAGAAAATGAGATTAAATTTCTGTAATCAAGGAGAACACCTAAATTCTACTCCCTCTGTTCCATAATATAAGATGTTTCATATATTCTAATACGGGCCAAATACGGAGCAAAATGAGTGAACTACCCTCTTAAATATGTTTAGATACGAGCACGAATTAGGAAAAAGCTAAAAAAAGGCTTATATGTAAAAAAGAGAGGGAATAGTAAACTGTCCGAAAAATCTAAAAAAGGCAGAGAAAAAAATTTAAAAATGGGGAAACAAAAAACCTAATTAATAAACCGGGCACCTTCTTCTTAATTAATGGGTAAGGCAAAACTTTTGCATTCGTTAAAAAAAAACCTAAGTAATTGGGAAAAATAAATTTTATAAACGCAAGATAAAAATTTATAGAATTATCTAATATAAAAATATCTTCTACATAAAAATTGTTCTCATTAAAAAAAATCAATTTTGAATATTAATTTCGTGATTTTTTTTAAATTTATTTCCTCTTACCACAAGTTAGACTCTTTCCAGATATCGATATTTCATTGCAATATTTATTTTCAGAAAAATCCTAGTCTACATTTCTGATATGGTTTCATCATATGTTTTCTAGGGTTTTATTTATTTTTGGGTTTTTTATATTTATTCTAAATTGTTGACTCTTAGTTTTTCTCTATGGACACGATGCTACCAACTAGGCATACCTCAGCCAAAATCATCATGATTTTGGGGAGAGGGTGTGATGAACAGTTTGATTGTTCAAGGGTGTGTGATATTGAGCTATACAAGTAATTTTTTTCTTAACGTGCCTAGCTTGATTTAGTTTTTTGTCATATTTTATTTATCAAAAAAAATTACCAGTTGAATGATTAGTGGATTCATGGTGAGAAAATCCTTAGATTCACATGTTTATCTATCAGATTGTTCACAACTTTCTTATAATGGAAACTTTCGTCAATATTTGTGTCACAACAACCTTATATACCCACACCCACAAGATTTAATTGTTGTTTCGCCATCTTAGGATGTATATATAAAGCTGAACATAGACAAAACACAACAGAACAAAAAGTAGTCTAAATAGGAGATAATAATGTTGCAAAACAAAGGTGGAATACTATCGATCCGAAGCCCAAGTCACCAGGCTCCATCCATGATCGGTAAACACCTCATTGGGCACACACTACCACCACCTACTTCGGTGCTACGACAGAAGGAAAGACCAAATACAGATTTGCTACACACATAATAATATAGCGTGCAATGAGAAGAAATATTCCTTTTCAAACCATGAATTCTTTTATCATTCAAATGATTTCTAGGACAAACTATGCACAATAATCCACTTGGAAGCTCCAGCTTGTTTATGCTGGACACTTGACTCATTCTTTAATGTAAAAATAAATAATTGAATCGAAAGGCTTGCTTTGACCCTTACAACAAACATGAAGATGCCACGTGAGCAAAGAGCAAAGAGCAAAGCAGGAGTCCAATCTCGTACAACAAGATAAGGGAAAGGGAAAGCGAAAGAGATAGACTGCATTTTCTTGTCACATGTGAGTTTAAAATATATAGAACGCAAGATTTCTCCTTTTTAATTATCTAGTTGTCTGAATATTTATAAACCTTAGTCACCTAAAATGGCACATAATTTATCCATAGATCCTAGTCTACAAGTTTCTTTTCCCCGCTGGAGTGTTGTCTAGAAGTTAAGTGTGCGGTTACAAAAGATATATATACATGGAGAGAGATAGTAGTGACCAAAGGTTAGAAACGCGATGTGATTTAAAGAGACATTCACCCGAGTATAATTTCAGTACAATTTTACTTTTTGTGCTTTGTCCGAAAAATAAATATCCACTCTTGTGGTACACAACTAGGCAAGTAATGAAGCAGAACTTAAATTTCACGCACAAAAAAAGGAAAGAACTAAATAAGCTCTATGATTTATCTAAAATATATAAAAAAATAATGGTAAGCTGTACATTTGCAGGGCAAATGCACTTGGAATGGACGTGGAGTGGCTCCCGGACGGCGGCGTGAAGACGATCCTGGGTCCCCGCCCGCTGACCCGCGTCTTCCCCGGACGCAAGGGCCGGCGGATGTGGTTCAACACGGTCGTCGGGATGCACGGCAAGGAGCAGAGCTCCGCCACAGCTGCGGACGGCGCCGAGATCACGGCGAGCTTCGTGCGGCGGTGCGAGGAGATCATCGAGGAGGAGAGCATCCAGTTCCGGTGGCGCAAGGGCGACATCCTCATCCTCGACAACCTCGCCACGCTCCACGGCCGGCGGCCGTCGCTGCCTCCCAGGCGGGTCCTCGTCGCTACATGCAAGTGATGGATGATCCAAGAGCTGTCAGGTTAAGCATCCGAAATTCCGAATTGAGTATGTTGAGCATCCGAATCGAGTATATGCTGCCAATTAGTTGGGCCGGTCTGTGGTGTTTCGTGCCTTTTAGAAATGGGCCAGCTCACTTGGTCCATCACAGTTCGGGCCTCCTGGCCTCGTACTGCCCCCCTCAGCCTTTTTTCTTTGTTCTTGGTACTTTGTTGAATGACTTTCACTTTTTACCCCGTATTTATGGATTTGTGACACTAATTATCCGTCTAATAAAAATCGTCTAGCTTACCCATTTTAAAAACTTTGCATCTTTTTCTTATGCAACCGTGTGAGATGATGGTTGAGACTTGAAAATATCAAGACAACAACGAGAAATTGAAAAAAAAGTGAAGGTTGGGCATTACCGTCGATGACGCCCTTCGATCCGTTGAATATTTTGACGCACCACATATACCTACCACGTCAATTTATTCTAACGAAACATGCAGAATACACAAATGGGATAAAACCATGTTCAAAATTTGATATATGGTGTTTTTTGAGTTTGTTTCACTAAATGGGTAATAAGTGTCACAAATGTACAACTACGGGGTAAAAAGTGGAATTCTCTTTTTTCCAAAAGAAAGTTTTGGCCCTTCTGGAAGGTGTGTATCATACATATGCTCTCCCTAACCTTAAACGCTTGTATATGGAGAATGATCGCGTGTTCCCTGTGGCAAAGTGGAACCTACATCTGAAGAAAGGTACATATAGAGACTGGCTGTGGTACTTTTGCCGGATGGATCTAATTCCTAAAACAAGCGTTCTGCTCCTACTGGTCCTCACCAGCTCATCATTCAAAATGTGACCTTACGTGATGTTTGGGGAAGAATCGCATATATCTCTCCATTGTTTTGTCAAGGCGGGAATAATTAACGCATTCTCTCTTTATACTTTGAGTCAGCCAAGCAGCCACCTGCTGGCTCTCTCTGTCTGCCATATACATGCGATTGAGAGCTGATATCTGACACGAGTGGTCGAGTGCCACTGTCACCAAGTGTGGCTCCAGAGAAAACTCCTAACCTGCAAATCAGCAAGCCGAATGTGATGTTCCACCCGCATCCGGAACTGCTCATGGCGGCGCGGCGAGGCGATTGGGGGCGGCTAGAGCGTCTCCTCAGCAAAGAGGTTGACACAGGGGCGCGTGATGTCGCCATCCAGGTCGAGGATCCTGTTGCCGTAGTCGTCGAGGTCTCAACCCCAATAGCACATGCCGAGGCACTCACCGTGGCGCGGGACTCCATCCTCCACGTGGTCGCGTCACGGGGAGACCGCCACGAGTTCCTGGAGAGCGCCACGGTGATCTACAGCAGGGCCAGCCACCTCCTCGAAGCCCGGAACAGCGACGGCGACACGCCCCTGCACTGCGCCGCCAGGGCGGGATGGGGCAAAATGGTCACCCATCTCGTTGCTCTCGCGAGGAAGGACGACAATGGCGACGGCGACCACGAGTTTAGGGTGAAGAAGATGCTGCGGATGCAAAACGAGCTGGGGGAGACGGTGCTCCACGAGGCGGTCCGTCTGAGAGACGGGGGCATGGTCGACCGGCTGATGTCCGAGGACTCGCAGCTGGCTCGTTTCCCCCGGCCGATGGTGGCGCCTCCCCGCTCTACCTGGCCGTCTCGCTGGGACACGACGACATTGCACGTCAGCTCTATGACAAGGACCAAGCGCTGTCCTACTCCGGGCCTGACGGGCGAAATGCCTTGCATGCAGCTGCTCTCAAGGGCAAAGGTGAGTAGTAGTATAATTGTTTTCCATAAGTTGCAAAATAAATCAAAATCTGTATTTTTTTATATATATTATTTATTTTATTGTTTTGTATCTAGATATCCATAAGGCGGAGGGCAAAAATGATCCCAACATGTGATAGCGAAGGAAATTCTAAAATTACTTAACTAGAGTTTCCTCCTCTGGGCAGTTCATTTTTCTGGGCAATTCATGGTTGCACATTGTAGTTTGAGGTGGATATTATTTTCTCAGGAGTACGTTGCAGGTTTTTAGACTATCATACAAAAGCAGCCAGAATAACACTTTATGCTCAGATTGGCAAGAGCTTTTTCCACATCCACAAATAATTAGGTGAGGCGGATTGATGGCCAGCTAAAACTTGATTTATATGCCTAGATAGATGAGAATTATTCGATTGCCCCAGAAATGGCTCGAAGCATCAAGTTTTTTTTTTTTTGAACCATGCAAGAGCATTGCATGTATTTTATTAGAAGAGGGAAAAACCACCGAAGTGGTTGAAAGTGCCATAGACTTACAAAACGACCAACACAGGAGCTACCTGGAGCAAAAACAGAAAATAAGCGACCAAACAGCTACCGCATCTAGGCCTGCCAACGTGAGCAAGGAACCGCTGCAGGAATTAAACTCATGGGAAAACCACTGCATCGTCGAACGAACGGACCCCGCGTACCTCCTCGCGTCGCCCCGGCCCTCCAGGCGACGGGGGAGGCGAAGCCCTAGCCCTCCCGCCGCCACCCCCACCCTCCGCCTCCTTCCCTCGCTGTCCCCGGAGGCGGCCGCCGGACTAAGTCCGTGCGCCGCCGGTGAAGGGGCGGCGGGGATCTGCCGCCCGCGGCCCCCGTGCTGCAGCTTGGAGGAAGCTCCGGCGCCGGCGGCCCACGACCCTCTCCCCCGACCTTCCCTCGCCGGGACCTCCGCTCCCGTCCCCGTCCCGGCGCGCTCCACCCCGTTCCAGCGCGCTCCGCCCCGTCCCAGCCTGCTCGGCCTCGTCCCGGGCCCGATCTGGGCCCCAGATGGGCCGACGCGGGCCACAGCCCTGCTGCTCCCTCGACGAGCGGCTCGTCCGCCTCTCTACTGCTGCCGCCAGAGCGCCCGCGCCGACGCTGCTCTGCTCCCCCGGAGCTGTTGCTGCTCCCTCTGGCGCGCGCTGATGGGATGCGCGCAGAAGCTTCCCGCGGTGGCCTCTGCTGCTCCTCCTTTGGCGCGTGCATCGTCGGCTGCTGGCTTCCGGTTCAGGTTTTGGCACGGTGGCGCGTTTTGATCCCAACACCCGGGGAAACCCGAGCAGACCACGGCGGCGCCTCCGGGCGTTGCTAACCTTGTTGGAGGCGTGGTGTTGGAGTTGTTGCATTGCTCGCAATCCCGATGTGCAGGTGATATCCGAGCGAAAGCTCTGTGACGGCCGCGCCTGTGGGCGTGGCTCCCCTTCTTGAAGGCGTTGCAAGGATCCCTGCTCTTCGCCATTGAACCTGATTGGCGTGATGAGCTTGATTTTCTTGGGGGTGTATCCGGCGGCGAGGCTTTGACCTCGCAATGCTGCCATATGGTGCATTTGGCGTGGCGGCGCTTGACTTTTTGCTACTGGACAGGCATGTTTGGCTCCGTCTTTTGGCGATGGCTGTTGCCCTTGTGCTGCTTGTACTTGATGTGCTTGCTCAAGATCCTACCATGGTCACCGCGGTGGTGCAGGAGCTTCGGCTCTTGGTGTCGTCTCGGCTCATCTTTGCTCAATGACGACGCAATGATGCCTCCCCAGCTTGCTAATCGTCTCGACCCTCCGTGGCGGGGCTCCCAGCCAAGGTTCGTGCTAGGTGCTAGGCTTTGGCATTCGTTGATTGTGGATGCCCCTGAGTTGTGCCGTGGGATTCCATACGCATGCCGGTTCGGTGCGCTAGGCTATTTGCTGAATCTTGGTATTGTGATCCCTCGACAGCACCCCCATCTACTTGTCCCTCTGATGGTGTTTGACCTTCTGCATGCTAGCTTTCTTAGGTATGGGCTCATGTTCTGCTCAGTGGTGTCTTGTCAGGTGGCAAGCCGTTCCCTTTCCTCTTCTATTGTGGTTGTGTGTGTGCGTTTTTATTTTATCTCTCCCCTATTGTAATCCCCGTATTCTCTGGTTCATTTGAACCTATCTTGTAGAGACTGCAAAGTCTCAAGGCAACCTTTGAAATATATTCAGGTGGGGATTAACTCCCCCGGTGAAAATTCAAAAAAAAAAAAATTAAACTCATGGGAGGGACAAACGACCATGCAAGAGCATCAAGTTTTTCAATCGATTTTGAGCAACGGTTTGTTCAAATATAGATCTCCTTGATATGCTTGTTGGGAAAAGTGGCAAGATCAAAAGTTTCCCATTGAAATCATGGTGCAAAACCCGATGTATTGCCATATTCGTGTCTTTAGCAAAAGTGAGTGAGGAAACTTCACGTGAAGATGGTATCATGCCAAGAACAAATTGTGAATGAGCACACCTACACCTCCACACTGTTTCAAATTTCTCTTTTTGTTTCTCTCAAACTTTTGCCAATTTGTCACTCTTACCTGTGTAACTCCACTAAGAACTAGCAATTGCAGAGACAACAAAAATGCTATTGGAATGGAACAAGGATCTCATCAGGCAAGCAGACCTATCCACCAGAAGCACACCCCTTCACTTCGCGGCATCATGGGGAGCGCACGAGGTGATCAGCTTGCTGCTTGCCGCTGACCCGTCCTCGGCGTATCAGGCAGACAGCGACGGCTCGTTTCCCTTACACGTGGCGGCGTTCGCGGGTGGAGTGAAGGCAGTCTCCATCCTGCTCAAGGGCCATGAGGACTGCGCCGAACTACGCGACGCCAATGGCAGGACCTTCCTCCATGTGGCCGTTCTTGAGGAGAGCCAGTCCGTGGTGACGTACGCTTGCAATTTGCAAAGCCGGAAATTTGCGTCGTCGGTCATGAACATGCAGGACAAGGATGGAAACACCGCGTTGCACCTTGCGGTCCAGGCCGGGAACTTCTGGATCTTCAATCCTCTCATGAGGAACCGAAAGGTCATGCTGAATCTCAGAAACAAAATGGGGCAAACGCCACTTGATCTTTCATGGACCACCATACCCGCAGGGGTGCATTACGGATTGGTAAGGAATCTTACTTAGTAGGTTCATGCATGTATATATGCTCCTTAATTCTTTGAAATCTCCTGATGTGTATGTATATTTCCACTGAGATTTATCTTGTCTTTTTTTTCATATATTTTTGCAGAACCCAAGTATTATGATACATAACTTGCTACAAGATGCCGGCGCTAAGAATGGCACATCTCGATGTGACCACTTCCATAAAAAGCACATTCCTAAGCTAGACAAAGAGAAAGAAGCGAAGAAGATCACCGAGTCCACGCAGACCATCGGCATCGCTTCCGTTCTGATCGCGACGGTGGCGTTCACAGCAGCCTTTGCCCTACCCGGCGGCTACCGAGCCAATGACGACAAGAATGGACCTGGTGGCACGCCGACGGTCGCCGGGCACTACGCCTTTGACGTGTTCATCATCGCCAATACGCTGTCCTTCATCTGTGCGGGCGTATCCATCACCAGCCTCATGTACGCGGGGGTCACCACCGTGGACATACGCACCCGCATGATCTCCTTCCTCATCTCGGTGACCTTCATGGCCGGCTCTGCGAGGAGCCTCGGCGCCGCCTTCGTGTTTGGGATGTATGTGGTGCTGGCTCCGGTCGTGCGCACGACGGCCATCGCGTCTTGTGTAATCACGGCTCTCGGGCTGGTCGACGCCGTTTGGGTATTCTGGATGGTGGGCACCGCTGAGCTAATGCTGCTGAAAAGGCTCGGAGTTCGGGCATGGTGGAGGCTGGCATGGGCTATTCTAGTGACTTCGTTGTCGCAGTTCTGGCCGTACATTTTGATCGCCGGCGTGCTTGCTCTGTCCAAGATTAAGAGAGTGCATTCACTTGGAAATGAAGCTGTGTAGCTCTGGTGGGTTGTCACGACTTTATGCTCAAGCACTTCGTTTTGGCGTTTTGCTTATGTATTGGAGATGAAGGATTAGCAGGTAATAGTAAATCTTGCTGAGAGCTGATGTGCAAACTTTCATGATTCACATCGATTGCTTTTTGGAAACATAAAAAAGTTATGAAGACGACATGTTGGCTCTCTAGAAGAGGGCCAGATTATCTAACACAACACAAAAGATAACTGATTGGAGTTTCCTTTCAAATATCTAGCGGTCCCTTTACATTTCTATAAGCTTTTCAAAGGAGGATTTGCAGCCAGTTATTGACAAAATATCAAAGGGATTGCTGGGTGGGGATTGGAATTACTTTCCTACTAGATCATGATGGCACGTTGCCCCGCCCGACTATAAGGATTATTGATCGTTAGGAATTTCATGGCAATATATTCAGATACGAAATCATATCTTTGTTGCTATTCCTTTACGCACCAAGAGTTTTGGAAAATCAGAAAATGTCCATAGATGTAGGGAATGAATAATCATAGGTGGACCATGATTCAAGATATCTGTAACAAGAAGAAAATACTCCATTCGTTTTCATATTATTCCGCATATTAGGTTTGGTAGAACTCGAATTTTCCAAACATTACAAATTTTGACTTTGACCAAACCTAATGTGCGGAGTACTACGGAACTGAACCAATATGTTGCTTGTCACGGTACCTATCCTTCCATAACTGAACCCCTCCCTCATGTTTAGACAATTAAAACATTACTTTTTGCCCACACATGGATGTAAGAAAATCGAGAAATAAGCACCAATAATTTCCTTAAATAAAACAAGGCTATGTCACACTTGAATACATGAAACAAAGGACAAGTAATTAAACCTCATATTTACAATAGCAATACAAATAAACATGTGAAGTGAAAATATATTTGAACTGGAAACAGAAAACCCAGGATATTTACCTTGCTATTGCAGTGCCATTAAGGACGACTCTTCATGTGAGGTAACTCCCAATAAGAATGATCCCATGGCAAGCATTTGAGTACTTGACTAAGTAAATTTTGAAGGCCCTCAATGATAATCATGCCAAAACATAATATCCTCTTTTCGAGACTTGCTTAAACTCTTAACCATTCCTGGGACCCAATGCCTTCAAAAAATCCTCTCTGGTAAAATAAAAATAAAAAAGTTGTTGCGCACATGCCAACTACATGAAAAGGAGTAAAGAGGAAACTGCCTCAATCCAGAGTTGAGATCCAGAATTATTAGGAGCCATTTCGGATAGAACATAGCAGAACCGAGTACAGTGGTAATTCTCAGTCTATAATCATATCCATCCTCAAGTCAGCATCATGTGGGCACCAAATGATGGCGTAATATGCATTCTCATTATAATATTCTAACTCAAGCTTCTTAGCTAAGCCATTATAACAAGCAATCGTGAGCGCTCACTCTACAGTCTTGAAGTCCAAAATAAGGTTATATGCCATACAAAACAGTACACGAACTTTTCTGACAACATCCTCTCGAGATGTCCATTAGGCATCAGCACAACAAATCAGCAAAAGCCATATTCCTACAGGTTGGTTATTAATCCGACATAAATAATCAATATATCAACAATAAAAAATCAGCAGAACTTGGTAGTGTATGATCTGACCAGCAGAGAGCAGCGAGAGACTAAAGACAGGAGAAGGTCACCAGGGCCTTCCAGACAACGACTCTTCTTCCCTTCGCTCCCTCGTCCCGCTGCACCAGAGAGAAAACTGGAGAGGGGTATGGGGTGGAGGCGCCGCCGCACGAGATAGAGGCCGGGAGAGAGGCACCGCAGCACGAGATGCAGTTCGAGGAAGAGGCGCCGCCGTCACATCGCCTGGCTCGTCTTCTCCCCTACCGCCATCACTACCAAACCAGACCGTTTCGTCTTTTTTTATCGATCTGAATCGGAGCAGAACCGGAACCGGCTTGCTTCAGGTCGATCCACTAATGGACTTAAACGCGTACTGGATAGGCCCAATACACCAGAGTAGGCCGAATTGATACCCATATTAGCATCTCCAAGGGATATTTGGCCCAGTGGATCTAATAATATCGGACGGCTGTAAACAGACGGAGAGTGAGATCCGACGGCCAAAAGTGCCCAGTTCGGGATAGATGCGTGAGAGAGCTCTTGTTTGGCTAAGTTGTTAAGTTTTAATAGGGAAGCTAATAAAGTAGCACATGAGCTTGCTAGGAATTCTTATTTATATGGTACGTTTTGTAACTGGGTCGATGAACCCCTATTTTCATTCTTAGCAAGCTTGCAAACGATGTAATTCTGTTATCAGATCAATAAAGCATGTCGTATGGCAAAAAAAACTTGTCAAGTTTTAATATCCCTAATAGGGTAGACTAAATGTAAAAGGAATATATGGTAGACTAAATTTACTCCACGCCCGCATTGCTATATCATTTCTCTTTAACTCCTTTGTGTCATCAAATTCTGAAAATGGTCCATTAAGACGATTAATTGTCATATGGCACATTTTTTTTGGGATAACTCTGATGGAGTCCATAAGTGCCATTTGGCTAACAGGGGTCTCATTTGTGAGAAACACGAATTTGGTGGCATTGGGTTTCAAAACTCGAGGGATTACAACCTTTGTTTGCTTGCCTCATGGGTTAAGAGACATTTTATTTGGATTCCAACTGAATTTGGAAAAAATCAATTATGATATTTCCCCTAATACTTTCTGGGCCAACCGTTCATCTATTTGTTTTTCTCTTCTTTTCTCACTACCAAATAAAAAATTCTAGAATACATGCCACCACACAATTTGCAGAAAAATAGTCAATACAAGGAACAAAAGCACCTTGATATGGGGATATGGCTCGATGTCGAACTGTTGATGTAGGTTCTTAGATCTGCAGGCTACAACACTCGGCCGAAAGGTAAAGGAGAACATCGCGCGATCATTAATTCACCGCTACCACTTCTCTTATATAACTTACTGAGCACTCTCTCGGATCCAATGAATCCTTGAAGAACAACCCTATCCAAGAGAAAGACAGCAGAACTAGAGACGTGGACAAGTCATAGTCGGGTAGCCAGGCTATTTAACAAAAATCAAAATGAAGAACTGGATTTGGGAAAGGAGGGAACGTACCATCTCTGATGCCTCAACCGTCCTAGTTGATGGGGAATGAGTAAAACAATGAGGATGGAAAAGAGATAATTGGAAATGAAATAGCGTTGTTGGACTCCGTTGCGGCAACCTCGGAATTGGAAAGGCAAGGGAGCAACAACAATATTCTCTCGGATTGGAAAGTTTAGCGGAGGAGGCGGTCGGACGATACAAGTACAGAGGAGTTTAGCGATCGATTAGATATTCTAGCGTACTGATCCATTGTTTTGATTCGTGAGAGCTAGATGCATTGTGGGCTTGGGCCACCTTTGGTTTTCTCTTGTTTTTCTAGTCGTAATTCATAAAAATCCTTGCATTAGTACACTGGACTGCTGCCTGGGCCGGGGCCCCTGCCTCCTAGGGGCCCAGGGCGGGAGCCCTGCTACAGCACTCAATTATCATACCTTCTTTGCTTGCAACATTACGCAATTTGCGTGGGTTAGGGTTAGAGAAATGTTGGGGGCATGATTAGGACCCCACATCTTTTGCCCATGTTTTCTCACTCCTTTAGGGTTTTGGGGTAAAGATAGAAAATGGCGTGGATCATTTTTTTTCCCGTGCAATGTTGGGTGTTATGGACAACTGGAAAAAAATTACAATTGAAAGAAAATTCCCTCACCAACCAGCTGGTGTGATCTTTAAAATTGTTCTTTTTATGCAGTAATGTCGGCCTCTCATGAAGTACAAAGATCTTCTTCTCTTGGATGAGACGGTGTCCATGGTACGGAAAATGGCTGTGCGCACTTACCTGTTACCAGGACCAACGCATTTTCTTAATCGTTCTAGTTTCTCTTCAGAGATATTTGACTGCACTCATTGAGCTGTTAGGTAGCTCTATTTTGTTCTAAAAGCTCTCTAGAGAGCCCAAGGCGCGATGCCGTACTCACACCTCCATCACCTGAGTCGAGTAAAACTTTTCATAGTAAAGTTTATTGTAGTACACAGATGGGAAGTCGTCATGCTAAATCAGCAAAGGACCAGCGCGCTAGAGCAGCAATGACCACCTATGAAGAGAGAACCCTATATCGGAAGAGACAGACCTACAAGGCTGCAACCACACTAGCGAACACGAAAAACGGACAAATCCAAAGAGATTCCTTGCACACACGACTCCACGCGTTCTCCGCCGGCGCTAGGCACACAACCGGAGTGAGAATAGGATGGAGAGGACATTATTCTGACTTTAAGATGTAGCCTCCGCCTCAACGTCTAGAAGAGGACACCATTTGTCACGGGCCCTTGATAAACTTTTTCTCGCTTGGTGGGCTTGCAGTCTATGCTCCGCTAGCTTCATCCCTGCGTAATACTCTGTCTCGTTTGATTAAATTATGGGTTAGTTGTTACTATCCATATGTACTTTCGCTATTATCTACGTATAGAATTCGGAAGTCATACAAATGTCGCAATCGTTCAAAGTTTTCTGACTACTCTGGATAACTCATTGAGGAGTAGCAATAATGTGACGGCTAGCTAACCCCCCAATCAGCTCCTAATAACCTACCTCCATGATTAAGCACAATGACCAGTTGTTGAAGAACCTTAATCCTATTCCTCTGCAATAAATTCAGCTAGCTTGCTGCTACAATCGCACACAGAAAACCTGACTAGCTAGCGCGCACTTCCAGTTCCCTCCCCAGTGCCATGGCAGGGCCGGCTCTGGCCCAGGGCAAGAGGGGCGACGGCTCGGGGCCCCGTCAAATTTGGGGCCCATAACTGGGACGTATATACTACTGGCGTACATTACTAGATACACGCCACTAGTAGTTTTGTATAAATTGCCTGGATTATTACTGGTGGCGTACCGAGTGAAACACACGCCAGCGGTAACACATAAACGACATAGAAAAAATGGCTAGAGGCCCATTGATTAGGGACCGATTTATAGAGTTCGCCCCGGGGCCCCTAAAATGTTAGAGTCGGCCCTGTGCCATGGCTCTTGCTGCCTTGTGCGCAGACTCCCGTGTCCTCCCTCACGTAGCAATATTTCCGTTCATGGCCAAGGGCCACACCATCCCGCTCATCCATCTCGTCCACCACCTCCGCCGACGCCGCCTCGCCACCATCACGTTCTTCACCACCCCCGGCAACGCCGCCTTCGTGCGCGAGGGGCTATCTGGCGCCGACATTCCGGGAGTCCCGGCGGGCGTGGAGAGCGCCGAGGGTCTCACGTCCATGGCATCCTTCGTCGCCTTCGCCGGAGCCGTGTCGCTGCTCCAGCCGCAGCTCGAGACGGCCCTCGCCGCCCTGACACCCCCGGTGAGCCTCCTCGTCGCTGACGCGTTCCTGTACTGGGCGAACGCGTCCGCGGCCAGGTTTTGTGTCCCGAAAGTTTCGTTCTTCGGCATGTCGGCGTTTGCGCAGGTCATGCGGGAGCTGCGCATCCGTCACGACCCCTGCGCCGTGCTGCGGCCAGGCGACGTCGATGGCGATGGCAATCCGGCGACGTTCACTGTGCCGGAGTTCCCCCACATCAAGCTCACCTTCGAGGACATCATGGCGCCCTTCGGGGAACCGTCTTCGGTCGCACCGATGATGGAGCTGGACGGCAAGCTGGGGAAGGCCATAGAGGAAAGCCGCGGACTGATCATCAACACCTTCCATGGCCTAGAGAGCTCGTACATGGAGTTCTGGAACCAGCACTGCGGGCCCAGGGCCTGGGCCGTCGGCCCACTCTGCCTTTCGCAGCCCCCGTCTGCGTGTGACAACGGCCGACCAGCATGGATGGAGTGGCTGGACGAGAAGGCAGCAGCTGGTCGGGTCGTGCTGTACGTCGCGCTCGGCACGCTGGCTGCGATCCCCGAGGTGCAGCTAAAGGAAGTTGCAGACGGGCTGGAGCTAGCCGACTTGGACTTCATATGGGCCGTGAGGCCCGAGAACATTGACCTTGGCACAGGGTTCGAGGATCGTACCAAGAAAAGGGTAAAACCTATACATCGCGTACCGCGATGCGAGCTTAGCTCCGCGTACCCCCGACGCAACCTGGGCCTGGCCCATTCACTGCCTTCCGACCGCGACGTCGTTCTGTTTCTTCTCCTTTTTCTTCTTCCCAGACCGTGCCGCACTGTCTCCCGGCGACGAGCGCACTGCTTCTCAGCCTCCTCCACCTCCGCCTCCGCCTCTGCCTCGCGAACTCACCCGCCTTGGGGCCCTTCCGTATCACCGACCTCCGTCGCCGTATCGTGAACTCCTCCACCTCTCCAGCGACGGCCAACGTCCTCCGCCAGTCCGCCTCCATCTGACGTCCGCCTCTTCTCAAGCTACAACACCAGTTGCTTCTGTTCCACTTGGTGAGCATCCCCAACTTGATTTCAACCATCTCCTGCACTTCGCCCTCCCTTCCCCTCTACTCCCATGGATTCTCTCAGCTTTGCTCAGATCTGGTCTACTAGGGTTCGTGTTCTTAGAAAGGAGTAAAGGTATCGTCTGCTGCAATCCAAACAGAATCACTCTTGTATTTGTACACCTCTGTATTTCTAGCTGATGTACCAGCTGATGTACCGGGTTTTATCACTGAAACCATTGATAATTGTTTCAAGAATCGAAGATACGAATTTTCTACAAGATTGCACGAATTATCATAGATTATGAATTTCCTAGTGATGCCATAGCAAAATAATGTGCAGGATCTCCTTTGTGTTTTTCTGGAGATAATGTGTAGCATCTCTTCTGTCCATTTCTGCAAAAAATCTATATCATCTCCTATTTTTGTGTGGAAATAATGTGCATCATATATAATTAGGTAGACAGATTCTTATGGGGAATGGTCAGTCCTAGAAGCTTTTGCCACTGCTTGCCCAGCTCCGTAGCTCACAACTGCATGTTAGTTGCACGGATTTTAGAAATAGAAATGAAGTGGTACTGTAGTTTTGAACTGAATTGTGCTAAAATTACTTTTGCTTGGACTCTTGTTTACAGAGAGGTGCCACATCGTATCATCAGTTTTCGACAACAGACCTAAGTTCCAGGAAACGATCAAGCTAAGCTGTTTGCGTTCATGTATTTTTGAGTGGAGTAAATAAAATAATCTGAGATCATATAGGTCATTAGCTCATGAGGGTATGTCGCCAGGCTATGGAGCTGTCAAGTAACTTTGCACTGCAGCAATGGAGCTGGTTTTACTCACTGGTGTGCAAATTTAGAGCTGTTATGTATCTGATGGTTGGATCATTTTATGGTTCTCTACTGGTCTGTACATGTTCAAAACATTTTGCTTCCTGCCATCGTGCAATGCAATTGTCATGAACATGACTCAATGTTCGTCGAGGAACAATATGAGTTAGCAACAGAGCAGTCAAGGTACTAGTAAATTGCTGTCATGGATAAAGCATATGGATACGTTTGCTATAATGTTTGCTTACTGAAGCAACCTTAGTTTTGGTGTGCTACGATTCATTTGATCATTTCTCTGCTCGATGTATCAGGTTTTCTTACTTGCTCTTGTATGCAATGCAAAGAAACCTATACTGTTATCGATACATTTGTGTAAAAGAAACAAGTACTGTTTTATTTTCCCTGTTTTGCAGAGAAACAAGTATGGTTCCGAATTAAAAAATGGTTCCAAATTTAAAAATGGTTCCGTTTTGAAAATGGTTCCAATTTAAAAATTGTTCCGAATTTAAAATGGTTCCAAATTTAAAAATGGTTCCAAATTTAAAAATGGTTCCAATTTAAAAATTGTTCCGAATTTAAAATGGTTCCAAATTTAAAAAATGGTTCCAAATTTAAAAATGGTTCCAAATATAAAAATGAATCTGAATTAAAAAATGGTTCCAATAAAAAAATGGTTCCAAATTTAAAAATGGTTCCATTCTGAAAATGGTTCCAGTTTTAAAATTGTTCCGAAATTAAAATGGTCCCAAATTTACAAAATGGTTCCAAATTTTAAAATGGTTCCATTTTGAAAATGGTTCCAAGTAAAAATGGTTCCAAATTTAAAAATTGTTCCTAATTTAAAATGGTTCCAAATATAAAAATGGATCCGAATTCAAAAATGGTTCCAATTAAAAAATGGTTCCAAATTTAAAATTGGTTCCAATTTAAAAATGGTTCCAAATTTAAAAATGGTTCCAAATTTAAAAATGGTTCCAATTTAAAAATTGTTCCGAATTTAAAATGGTTCCAAATTTAAAAAATGGTTCCAAATATAAAAATGAATCCGAATTCAAAAAAGGTTCCAATTTAAAAATTATTCCAAATTTAAAAATGGTTCCAATTTAAAAATGGTTCCAAATTTTAAAATGGTTCCAAATTTACAAAATGGTTCCAAATTTTAAATGGTTCCATTTTGAAAATGGTTAGTAAAAAATGGTTCCAAATTTAGAAATTGTTCCGAATTTAAAATGGTTCCTAATATAAAAATGGATGCGAATTAAAAAATGGTTCCAATTAAAAAATGGTTCCAATTTAAAAATTGTTCCGAATTTAAAATGGTTACAAATTTACAAAATGGTTCCAAATTTAAAAATGGTTCCATTTTGAAAAAATGGTTCCAATTTAGAAATTGTTCCGAATTTAAAATGGTTCCAAATTTAAAAATGGTTCCAAATATAAAAATGGATCCGAATTCAAAAATGGTTCCAAATATAAAAATTGTTCCAAATTTAAAAATGGTTCCATTTTCAAAATGGTTCCAAATTTAAAAATGGTTCCAATTAAAAAATGGTTCCAAATTTTTAAATGGTTCCAAATTTACAAAATGGTTCCATTTTGAAAATGGTTCCAAGTAAAAAATGGTTCCAAATTTAAAAATTATTCTGAATTTAAAATGGTTCCAAATATAAAAATGGATCCGAATTAAAAAATGGTTCCAATTCAAAAATGGTTCCAAATTTAAAATTGGTTCCAATTTAAAAATTGTTCCGAATTTAAAATGGTTAAAAATTTACAAAATGGTTCCAAATTTAAAAATGGTTCCATTTTGAAAATGGTTCCAATTAAAAAATGGTTCCAAATTTAAAAATGGTTTCATTTCGAAAATGGTTCCAATTTAAAAATTGTTCCGAATTTAAAATGGTTCCAAATTTAAAAAATGGTTCCAAATTTAAAAATGGTTCCATTTTCAAAATGGTTTCAAATTTAAAAATGGTTCCATTTTGAAAATAGTTCCAATTAAAAAATGGTTCCAAATTTTTAAATGGTTCCATTTTAAATTTTAAAATGGTTCCAAAATGGTTCCAAATGTCAGACCAATATTCAGCGAAACAGTCAGCGTTCGCGTGAAAGAAAAAGAAATAGACAGTAAGAAGTAGCAAAAGTAGTAGCAAAGTAGTCAGCGCAATAATTCGAATATCCAGTAAAACGAGAAAGAAACATGGTGCAAATAAAACAGTTTCAGAATAGTAAGAAGTAGCAAAGTAGCGAACCAGTAGAAGTAGTCAGCGAAGCAGTGAACCAGCGAAAGAGTCAGAGAAGTAGGGAAACAGTCAGCGAAGTAGCGAAACAGTAGAACGAGATAAAAAGCGCGAAAGGTTGCTGCCTAGAGTGGGCCGGCCCAATATCGTTCGTGCCTTGGTCCGCGTACCCACGTTCGCGTACCGCGCGATATAGCACCTCCCCAAGAAAAGAGGCTTGGTGGTAAGAGAGTGGGTGGATCAACAAGAAATCCTGCAGCACGAGAGCGTGCAAGGGTTCTTGAGTCACTCAGGGTGGAACTCGGTGCTGGAGAGTGCCACCGCCGGCGTGCCGCTAGCGGTTTGGCCAATGCAGGCAGACCAACCTTTGAACGCCAGGTTTGTAGTCGATGAGCTCAAGATTGCGGTTAGAGTTCAGCCGAGTGATGGAACAATGTGGGGTTTGGTAACAAGTGAAGAGGTCTCGAAGGTGGTAAGGGAGTTGATGCTTGGGGAATCGGGAGCTGAAGCGGCGAAGGACGTTGCAAAGCTGTCGGTGTTAGCGAAAGAGGCCGTGTCGGAGGGAGGATCCTCTTGGAAAGAAGTGGAGGAGATGATCGGTGAGTTGTGTGCAACGAACCTGCACGTACGTAAATGACAAGACAAACACAAAGGTGCCGGAGATGTTTAATTACCATCGTGATGTTTAGAACAAATAATTTGCTGCAGATCTCTGAATTTATAGGAAATAAGTACGTGGGTCACTGGTATTAGGCCATATGTACTCTTCACTAGATTTCCCTAATCGAATTTCGCTGTTTCAACATCTCGTCAGCTCTAGTTCACAGTTTCGGTCACCTAGACTTGTTCCACCACTTTTTTCTACATAAAGTGTATCGGTCGTTTCATTGGTCAATGCCTGAGCATAATTACCGCAGACTTGAGAGTGTGTATTAGTGACTCCTTGTTCCAGGCAGTGCTGACTCTGTTTCAGATCAAGCAGCAGCAGGAGAAGAGAGACTTCAGGAAGTTCAATCTGGAGACGGGCCGGTGTGTTCCAGCCATGAAAAACAAGCCGAGCCTATGTACAGACATTTTTACTAAGGCCCCGTTTGGTTCACCGTTTTAGGGCCGGAAAGTGTCGGGTAGAAAAACGGACCTGTCAACTCAGCCTGGGAATGGTGAGAGAACCGCACCAAACCCGCCCCAGCCCAGCAGGAAAATTACTTCGCCGCCACACCAAACCACCCCACTAATTAGTCAGTAGAAACCGCCCCGCACCGCCCCGCAGTCGTTTTTGCCCCAAACCGCACCAGTTCATCCGTAATTTGCGGATAGAAAGTTTCATACCCCCACGTACAGCCCACACGACCAACCGAAGTAGGAACGACGACGCACATAGAAAGCTCGGTGGCAGCAGCAACAGCGCTGACCGCGCCCGCACGCCGTGCACCTGTGCCTGCTCGTCGGCACCGGTGTTCGCTGGCCGTCCCGCTCGGCCGTGTCCCTGCGCCCGTGCACCTGCTAGCCACGCTCGCTCGTCGCGCGTCTCCTCTGTTCCACCCGCACCGACAGGTTCTTGCCTTGTACTTGACGTCGACGGCGCCGAGCTTGGGGAGCGGCGCGGCCATGCCGGGCAGGCCATGGCGGCGAACACCGGGCTGCTGAGCACGAGGTCGGTGTCGTTCGAGTAGACTTCTACCTGGCCGCCTCCACCCCGCCCTTGAGCTCCACGACCTCCTTCCACTCCTTGGCCATGCCCTTGAGCTCCTGAGCGCAGGCGGCATCTCAGCGACGGCGTCCCTGGCCGCGCTCCATGAACTCCAGGTCGGCCAGCACGGCATGCTCCCGCCCTGCCGCCACCGACGCCGCGGGGGCGACGCACGAGGCGCACTTCTCCCGGAGCGCCCGCCGGACAACACCGTTCGACCGGGCCGCCCGAGCCGTTGCCGCGCGCGGCGAGGCGACGCGTACCTGCTCGACGCGCGGCGAGGGGAACGCATAGCAGGGCGAGGCAACGCGTGCCTGCTCGATGCGCGGCGAGGGGAACGCATAGCAGGGCTCCAAGCGCTCCCGCGCGCGCAGGTCGCGAATGGAGGAGGACTGCGGCGGCGACGTCATCGCGGTGGCGCGGATCTTGGGTGAGCGAGTAAATGGCGAGGCGAGGCGGAGGAGGCGTTGCAGGTGCTAGGAGCCCTTGGCGGCGGCCATGCGGTTGAACAGAAGTAGGAGAAGAAAGGGGAATCGATGCTGGAGACCGTGTGCCCAAATGGCTGGTGCGGGTTCAACCCGCGGGTTCAACCCATTAACGTTTGTTTTTTCTGACCCCAAACCGCACCGCCCCAGGCCGCAATCCCAAGTAAGCCCGCACCGCACCAGTCCAATACGCTATAACCACCGTTTCAGCCCAAACTGCTTGACTCCACTGCACAAACCGCACCAAATAGTCCATTTCAACCCGCACCATTTACAGCCTGAGTCGAGGTCACGCAAATATTCCGGAGCTGATAGGCCAATATGGCACGACGAACCAAGCACGGCCTAAGAGTGGAAACGCCAAAGCCCAGTAACTTATGCATGATGGCTTTATACTGTTGTTCGTTATGAGACGTGAGCATCGGATGAAACGGCTTGTAACAGATTGTTTCTCAACTGCCGTTGGACTCAGTAGTCAATACTCACCCCCTTCGTGATTCTCAACTTCTAATTTGCCTCTGCGACCATTTTATCCGTAGAAATAGAAAATCATACAGTGTGGGGTTTGTTGACTCTGTGGAGAACAAGGATCTAAAGTGCTTCAGCAGTTCTAGATTTCCAAGCCGCATTTTCTTCAGAAGCAGGTACAGTCATATGTAAATGCTAAGCACGTCCAAATATTTGAGGCCAACCGTATACTATATATTTTATCATTTTGTGTAGCCCATACTATAAAAAAGATTGCATTGTGATTTTGCATGCTTGTAAGATACATCATTTACTACACCCAAAATATTTTTTCAGATTTTTTTAAAACTTGCAAATCTAGTTTCTATTCATTTTTTAAACAAGGGATAACTGTATCTCAGGAGTCAAAATGACTTTCTGTATACTAGAGCACAAATATAATTTGCCACACTTTATACTCTTATGACATATCTGTCATAAGTACTTTTCCTTTTACTATGCTTGCTACACTTGGGCCAGTATTTCCGTAGCCACAATAAGTTACCGCAGCAAATTGGCAGAGATGTGGTTAGATCACAGAAGAAGTGTTTGCATATGGGAGTCGTAACAGGAGACAGTAACACAATGAATTCACATGTTTAATTCGTATCAACCAGTACAAGTAGAACGAAATATGTCGAACATCCTGAAAATATGGCAACTCTGAAACCTCTCGTGCAAAGCACCAAAGCACCTGCGTAGTTGACCGTCCATCCCCCACCTCTGCAAAGTCAGTTGTGACGATATTTCGCCGAAAATGCTGGCCAACCGAATATTATTATTAAGGGCCAGAATGCATAAAAAATTAACATAACGACTAGTTGTACTACAATCCTCCAAATCCCTTTGCCCAATCTAAGACGCAGTGCTCTTATAATCTTCATAGTTTCCAAAGGTTCTATGATTCCGATGACCATGGCACCAAAAGTGACCACAAGAACAGGAATAGCCGTGCTAGGAGCAACAGGCGCAAGCACCATATAAAGTCCCAATGCAAAAGAAGCTCCTAAGCTTGTGACAGAACTGGTCGCGAAGCATACGGACATTAGGAAGTGCTTTTGACGGACTGCCAGATCCACCATTGCCATGCCAGAGAACATTAGACCGGTAGTAGCTACGGAGGCACAAACGAATGCTAGCGTGGTGGCCATGATGAATGCATCAAAGGCATACCTTCCAGCCAGCGTTGGTGTGCCATCAGCTCGATAACCACCTGGCAGAGCGAAAGTTGCACCGAACGCCACTGTCGCAATGAGCACTGAACCAATACCAAGTGTTTGCGTCGAATCCTTAAGTTTCTTGGACTCCCTGTCATTGTCTGGTGAGCTAGGACGTTCGTCTACAAGGCTGGCTCCATAGCCACTACCTCTGGCACCAGCATAACGAAGTGACTGATATATCATAACTTCTGGGTTCTGCACAAAGAGAAGAAATAGAAGCCGAATAAATGAACTGTAAAATACAACAACGGTAAGCATAGTAGAATGAAATAGAAAACAGAAAGCAGCTGGACATTACCCAGTCAAAAAATAAGCCATGTGGAATCATGCACGCTGCTAGATGTAGGGGAGTGCGTCCACTATTATCTGGTATGTTAAGTTGCACTTTCTGTTCCTTCAAGAGTGAACAAACTATTCTCAGATCCCCAAGCTGGACAGCTAGATTAAGTGCGGTGTTTCCATCTTTGTCCTGTGTATTCAAAATTGATGCTACCGAAGGTGTCTCGCAAGCATATGAGACTACATTATAACATTTCTTCGCCACAGCAACATGAAGAAATGTCCTCCCCATGGTATCACATAAGTTGACGCATTCTGGACATCTTTTAAGCAAACTAATGACTGCCTTCAGTAGGTGGTTGGCGGCAGCAATGTGAATAGGGAAAGATCCCCTTATGTTTGGCTGGAAAACTGCAGATAGGTTCGCTTCCAGTAATGGTATCATATATACGGGCCCCATAAGAACACTGTAATGGAGAGGAGTTTGGCCTTGATGGCATTGCTTCTTTGCAAGGTTCTTGTTCCAAACCAAAAGAATTTCCAACATCTCTGCATGGGGTTGAAGTTAGAATTGTTAGTTTCCAAAAAAGTTGTTAAACAATACTAATTTACTTTAAGAGTAATCATTACTCTACAGCTCAAATTAACTACCGCCTCCAGTTTGTAGAAGAATATTGTTTTGCACAATGTCACATTTCTTCAGTATTTGTCTTAGAACATATCTTTTTTTGCTATACAATGAACTACTCATGTGGAGATATAACCTAAACAATAATGCAGTACAGTGAAGTTTAGCTCGGGCAGGGCCAACCAAAGAAAGGAAAGAAGTTCTAGTGCTACCTCAATAGTCTTTTCATAAATCAGTGGGTACCTCAAATTTGAAACTGAAATTTTTGAGATACATATTTTGCCATTTCTAGCAAAAGAATATCTGAATTTCCTACAAGATTTTGGTAGTACCACCAAGACTCTGTGGCATTACAACTTTTCTCTCGTTGAAATAATCCTTTCTCTGGTAGTTAGTTAGCAAAACAATAGTATGGTCCATTATATAAACGTAAGAAAGTAAAATCTTATTGAGGCAAAGTAAAGGAGTTAATGGCACCCGCGGTCACACAACTTGTCGTCGATGTGCACTTAAGTCACACTTCTCCAGAACGTGATTATTTGGTCACACAACTCGACAAGTGCGTGCACGCAGGTCACTGACCCCACTTGTCAGTCCGTTTTGGACGGTAAATTTTCAGAAAACCCCCTAGAGTAATATTAATTTTACAAAATGGTTCCCTGGAGGACCATTTTGTAAAATTAGGAGGACCATTTTGTAAAATTAGAAGGACCATTTTGTAAAATTAGGAGGACCATTTTGTAAAATTAATATTACTCCAGGGGGTTTTCTGAAAATTTACCGTCCAAAACGGACTGACAAGTGGGGTCAGTGACCTGCGTGCACGCACTTGTCGAGTTGTGTGACCAAATAATCACGTTCTGGAGAAGTGTGACTTAAGTGCACATCGACGACGAGTTGTGTGACCGCTGGTGCCATTAACTCCAAAGTAAAGCACCTATGTTGTTCAAGGCAGATACATGAAGCACATTTTGTCCATCTGGTCCAGAGTATGATAATTGGTTGTCTTTCTCATGGAGTATGATTGCAATGTGGTACTGCTCTAGCACGACAGCCAAGCACAGTGGTGACATCCCTTCACTTGGAAAACGAGCCAGTTGTGAATCCTCCATCAATAGCAGTATAACAATATCATCATTCCTCCCACGGATCGCATCATGCAATGCCGTCTCCCCACACATGTTCTGCTTTCTTAGAACAGACTTCACTCTGCCAATGCCGCCTTCCTCTCCTTTTGCCAACTCCAGTAGACAATACACCATTTTGCAACTACCTGCCCGGGAAGCGCAGTGTAGTGGCGTGTCACCCAACTTGTTGGGCTTATCCAACAAGTGTATGGCCTTGTTATAGACCACATACACGCTGTCTAGGAAGTTTTCCCTTGATGAATATCCTGCAAAAACGAGGGCAAATGTTATGTGCGGCCGGCGTTGTAAATCACCAGTGAGATTTCGTTTTTTATTACTCAGTTTTAAATTTAGTTAACACTAATCGGCGTGTTAGTGAAAAACTACAAATTGCACAAACATCCAAACTAACAAAAAAGCCTGCCATAAAACGAAAAACAAGAAGGAAGGCATTACCAGATTTTGCTAGCACATGAAGGGCCGTGTCGCCAAGAGGTGTAACTCCCTCCAGGAGTAACTCTGCAGAGGGTGCAGTTGGCTGATCATCAGCACCTTGTTCAACAACAACAGGCACAGCTTGCTGCTGTACGTCCAAGCTTCCGTCCGTGATGCTAAGATCGTCGAGGACGTCTCTGTCGACAGGGACCTCGACGACGACTTCAGGTACCACCGCCTTTGGCCAGACAGGTGCATCTCCCCAGTTCAGAAGGGTCTTTAGCGCCTCGCAGTCACCCATGCTCGCAGCCATTAGAAGCGAGGGATCCATGCCTATCACAGCCGGAGGTGGGAGAGCGCTTGTGTCCTCACTGTGAGGGTTCTGCTGCTCAGTGTTGATTGACTCCATCACTAGAGCCTAGAGGCCGCGTCTAAGTTGAACTTATGCTGAACTATTGGTGATCCACGTGAACACTCCTACCGGCAATCCTCTACTAATATAGACATCCAGTATTCTTAAGTTAGATAAGCTGGATGGGTTTATTTTGAAAGACATGGTTTCCGGTCTGCGGAGGTGTAGTTGTTTATGACTCGGTGTGAACCATGTTTAAAGAGTTCTATTATGGCTTGCAGTTTTTATATATCACGCCACTACGCTAGTGGCAGTAGCATGGAACCACTTTATATGGTGCCAATTGTAAAAATTGAACCGTCGTGCTTTATGAAGAAACATGGCTACATACATGGACAAAGTTTAGGAAAAGGTTTTCTATATTGCAAACGAATGCAATAATTGCCAAGGAGTCTGGACAGAGAGCCGCCGGGTCTATGACCAATGTCGTTGACGATCTATCAGTTGTACTGAACGCACCTACCATATCAGCCTGACTACTTTAAGGTCAGGCTTGGTAGCCATGTAAAAATACATTCATCTGAAGGTAGATTATGCTGGTATTTTACTGATAAGGAATGGACATAAACGGACATTTTTCAATTTCTAGAATCGTGTTTGGACAAAAATTCGGGTAAGCAAATGTGGCAAATAAATGGTCAGATTCCAGTACATAAAACAAAATTAAACTTACTGATGGTTATTCTAAGATGGAAATCCAAGTGAGCTACCACAATTAGCTTCTCAAAAAACAGAAAAAAGGAAAGTAAATCAGAAGACTGGAGAAGAGGAACGGAGAAGAGAGAGGAGATCGAGGGAGGATAAATAGATAGGGAATGCTAACGAACTTGCTGGGGAGATGTAGCTAGGTCGCTGCCAAGTCCGGTGGAGGAGTAGCAGGAATCGAAGAGCTTCGAAGCGTCGTCGCAGAAGTGGACGCACGGCGGTAGACGATTTGGTCTCGATCGAAAAATCGAGCTCCCCGGCGTCCTTGCCGGCGCACCGCGCGCGGAGGACGGGGACGGCGAGACGGCGGCATCGGCGACTGAGAACCGGTGGGGCGGGGCTGGCGGCTCGTCTCTCTCCGCTGGTCGGCGCGCCGTGGACGGCTGTAACAAAACTGTCTACCAGGCCCAAAACTGCTCGTCCAAACGCTTCTTTCGGCCCGAGACGACAGAATTTTTGGCTCCGTAATTTAGACCGGCTTTATAATTTCTCGCAGCTCAAGGCCACCATGTGATTAAGAGAAGCCGATAGATCTTTTTTTTAGATCGACTTTGACACATATAAGGTGTACTACAGATAATGTAAATCGAAGCTATTTTATCTCTGACTTAGGCCTATATAACGGATCGATCGAAATAGCACAAAGGCCACAATGACACGGTCTTTGCTAGTTCTAAAGTCACGGCTGAGAATTTCTGTAAAAAAGCACCATAGCTGCTCATCTAAACAAACCTTACTGGTTTGCAAGTTGAAAATACTGTTGTTAGTTAGAGAAAACAGTAAAGAAATTGGACCATGCAACATACACATTTTCGTTATCCTTACTTTCTCACATGATACTTTGGAGAATAATACATCAAGAAAAATCAACTATGATCAATTCTTCCTCTCCGTCCATCATGTTCACAATAGCCCGCGCGTTGCGGCGGCAATCTCTTAGAAAAAACTAGGTGACATGGACGATTGTATGGGTTAAAACAATTGATGATGTGGAAATGTTGTATGTAAATATATACAATCATTAATAAATATGGGATGACATGGACAATTGATTGACTAAAATAGTAGGTGATGTGGATAGGTTGTATGTCAAGATAGACAAGTTAAATGACCCTTAATGAGGTACGGAGAAAGAGGTATAGATTCCGTATTTCCGTTACTGATTTCTAGTAGGTTTGAAATAGGCGAAGTAGTTGCATTTTAGGTGCTACATGCTGAGCATGGACAAGGTGCTTTGATTCACTACGCTCACCAACATTGGGTTACACCTATTTCGTACTTTCACTTTGCCACAAACAATTTGACCAACGATATCATATTAAAACATCCATGTGTGCCAAAAAAAAATAACTTTAACTTGAACATGGTAAACATAGATGATTCATTCACATCGGAAGATCAATCGGCCACCGTCCAGGTCATGTCTCCCTGGAAGATCCAATGGCACACCTCCATCTCACCGGGTTTTCCACCAAGCGCGACGAACGCCCCGTGATTCGGGCTCCAGTCGGACGTGTCAAGATGGCAGATCGCCACCCCACGGTTGATCTTCTGGCTGGAATCGACGGCGAGGATCTCAGCCTCGTACACCCGGACGCTCGGCACGGAGTGGCAGTAGTAGACGAGGTACGGGAAGAGGCTCTGATGGCAGGACACGGACGCCGTCACGCTGCCGCCGTCGATCCCGATGATCTTGCCGAGCCTGATGTCGCCGCCGCTGCCCGCGGTGGACTCCGTGCTGCGGACTGCGATGTGGTCGCCCAGCATCTCGACGGCGAAGTCCAGGACGTCCTCGGCCGACGTCGCGCACCGCTTGGTCTCGCCACGGCTGGGCGGGCGCGCGCACTCGTCCACCGTGGACGCCACCACCTGCCTCATGGCGGTGCCCGGCGGCGCTCCGAACAGTGCCGACACGGCGCTCGCCTCGAACGGTATCTTCGAGGCGATGTCCCTCGGCAGGAACGCTCGTGGAGGCATCTTGTCGCTGATGTCCGGCATCGGCATCCGGTTGCCGGTTATGAGGTCACGCTCCCGGAAGAACTTGCCCGGCTCCGGCGACCACTTTGGTGGCTGCCGACCGTGCCCGGTCGACAAGTCCGCCATCACCTTGGACACCTCCATCTTGGACATGTTCTGGTACTCCTTGAACTCCACGCCGTCGTTGGAGTAGGCCCTGAACGTGGTGTTGTCGCCGGTGTAGTGCGTGAACCCGATGCGGTGGTTGGGGTTGGAGCCCTGGCCGTACCCCTTGAACCCCACGCTCCCCGGGTTCACGGACTTGCCGTAACTCAAGAAGTCGGCGGTGGCGCCGTTGGCGTCGTTCGCGTAGGACATGAAGCTGTCATCGCCGACGTTGGCGTTGTCCCTGTACCCCTTGAACTCGTCAGCGCCGGCGTTGCTCCCGGAGGAATAGCTTCTGAAGGTGTTCTGGGGGGCGTTGCCGTTGAGGCCGTAGGACTCGAACGTGTCCGCAGCGCTGTTGGCCTTCTCGCCGTAGTTGATGAAGCTGGACATGATGGTGTTGGAGTGGTTGCCGTACGCCTTGAAGGACTCGCCGGCACCGTTCGCGGTCTTGCCGTACCCGGTAAAGGTCTCAACGCCGGAGTTGGCGTCCTGCGTGTACGCCGTGAACTCGCGGGCACGGCCGTTCCCGTCGTCGTCGTAGTTGTTGAAGGTGACGGCAGCCGTGTTGGTCTCGCCGTCGTAGGCGGCGAACTCGCCGGAGCCTCCGGTGGCGCCGGAGGTGTAGGAGTTGAAGCTCGCGGTGCCGACGTTGCCGAGCGCCTCGTAGGTGGCGAAGGAGTCGTTCCGGCCAAGCGAGCCCTTGCCGTACCGACGAAACGAGTCCACCGGGTTGATCTGGCCTCTCGAGTAGACGGCGAACGCGTCGGCACCACCGCCACCGCTGTTGCCGTAGCTGCTGAAGTTTCCGTTGTCGTAGTTCTTGAACGGCGCGGCGCTAGAGTTGGAGGCTGGCGATGAGCCGGACGCGTCGCCGGCCACGGAAGACGATCCCGACCAGATGGCGTCGGATGTGGCGGGGCAGAGGATGGAGGCCGCGGAGCAGAACGCGGGGAGGCGGGAGCCGAGCTGGCCGGCGGCGGCGAGGGAGGAGAAGGCTGCGGCGTCGGGCGCGGAGAGCGGGGACAGCTTGGCGAAGAAGAAGGCCGGGTGGAGGCGGTTGCCGTGCACCTTCCTGTTCCAGTACCGGATGAAGGCCGCCTTCGCCGTGAACGGGTTCACGGGCAGCGACGACGACGGCGTCAGAGGCAAGCGTCGCGGCGTCGATGGAAAACGCGGTGGCGCAAAAGGTGGTGGGGAGAATGCATCGAAGGACACCGAAGGCCGTGGCAACCCTCGTGGCGTTGGGAAACGTTGAAGTGGAGGTGCCTCACTGTGGCGTTGGACATCGGAGGACGGTGTGGGCAGCGGTGAGCCTCGTGGCGCCAGGGGAGGTGGCGCTGGAGATGGGTAAGGAGAGTCGGCAGCATAGGAGGACGGCACAGCACTTGGAAACCCCTGTGGCGTCAAGGGACGTGGCGCCGGAGCCAGGGAAGGGGATACGACGGCAATGTAGGCCGGCGAACGGCGTGGCCAGCCTCTTGGCGTCAGGAAATGCGACGGGGGAGGGGGTGGGGAGAGGTCATCGGATAGCCATGGTACTGGCGATGGAGTGAAGCGTGGCAGGCGGAATGGAGTTGAACGTGGCAGGCGAAGCAGGAGGATGGTGACCAAGAAGAGGTGACAGTAGCGAGAGGGCGCCATTGTTGGGTGGGAAGTTGGGGATCGATGCAGCGGGAGATTTATAGGAGCAGGATTCAGGTGAGTTCATTTGGGCGGGAGGTCGAGGGGGCGTGAAGCCCTCAAGTCAAATGTGAACCGTGTGAGTCTGGACTGTAAAGCACAGCTACAAAGCGTTGGAGAATTAGAAGAGGTGTTGGTGGCTTGGCAGTTCAGAATCAAGTTCAGTCTGACCAAACCAAGTTCGGGTGCTTAGCATCACGCGCACAACCACCTGCACCTCTCCTGCCATGCTAGCCCGCACCGTCAGCCAGCCACAACGCCGGCCACCAGGCATCAGCCCGTCCCGCGACAGCTGGCCACATCCGGCGGCTCAGACTAAGAAGGCCGTGCATGTCCAACTAGTTGTGGTGATATGTTTTCGAGTTTTCTCTGTAAACTTTGGTATATGAATTTTTAAAAATCACACTTCCAAATGGAGGCTTTGAACATCACAGACACAACGGTCCAAACAAAAAACAAAAAAAAACTCCGTCATATGCGCAAAAATACAAGAAAAATTATACAAATGGTCTGTAATAAATATAGAAGGGAGAAACAAATGAAATTAAACATCATACATACACTTGCATTTTATCGGAAAAAAACATACACTTGCATAAAGCATCTGAAATCAGATCCAAAATTTCGACCAATTCAAATACATAAACATCACTATTATGTTTGGAGGGGAAAAACAAGCAGCTCCAGCTTACTGGATCTCGACAAAGGTCCTCATATCACACATCACAATATGTGAGGTCCAGTTTGTGGAGCCTCTGGAGCTCTATTAGTGAATCCAACAACTCACGGTGAATATGTGAAATTCGCAGGTACTCTAAACCAGACAAGTTAGCAATAGACTCTGGTAATTGCTTTAGAGTAGAGCAACCTGCCAAGTTTAAATTCCGAAGGGAAGAAATGTTACCAAAAGATTCGGGGAGTTGTTTGAGTCTGAAGCATCCCTCCAAATTTAGGTTTTCTAAACTTTCCAATTGAAACAGGTGAGGCAACTGATCAAGACTGGTGCAGTTCGATAGATCCAGCCGCTGTAGTTTATGAAGCCCACAGATAGATACAGGTAACCTGCAAATCCGAGAACAGCACGACAGGTTGAGGTTCTGTAACCCCTTTAGATCACCAAGAGCTGGGGGCAAGTTTTGGAGTTTATCACATCCATGCATATTCAAATATTTCAGCTTCCGAAAAGTTCCGATAAACGTAGGTAACGCCTCAATGCATGTTTTCGAGATATCTAAAAACTCGAGGTTCTGCAAGCAGCCCATTTCATTCGGTAATGCTCTTATTCTGAAGCCCGAAATATTGAGATATCTCAGATGATTCAGCTGATCAACGGAAGCTGGTAATTCGTCAAAGGGGCAACCACTAAAATCCAAGAGACGTGTGTTTCTTAGTACCGGGAACATATCCGCTATAGGCTTTGTTGCCTCACAATTTCTGAAAAACACTGCCTTTGCACTGCTAACCAAATATTTGTCAGTTGCTGATTTCTCATTGTAACATGTCAATGTTGCGTAGCGGAAAGGAGGCTTCCCTACAGAACCACTTGGTGCTGTGCCATAATCCAAATGTACGACGTCGTCTCTGGTCAGATATCTCAGAAAATCATACGCCAAATTATTCACGCGAAGAACAACAGAAGAACTGGTGCATTTCATCCCGGCCTAATTAAGAAAAGAGATTCTGTCAGTTTCATTGAATTACCCGCCACCACTGAATTACACTTTATAAGCTAACCTTAGTAAATAAGAAGATTATTACCTAAATAAGAAGATTATTACCTAAGAACTAATCTACAGTGACAGACCAAAAAAATCTGAAAGATAAAATAAAAAACGAGTTCAGGAAACATCTCATGAATTTCTCAACAGGGACCAGAAAGTATGGTACATCCATTAAAAACTTCCTAAAGGAACTGATGTTCTAATTAGCAAGCATAATGAGAGTACATTGTACTAACTCAGTAGTTTATAACAAACGTAAGTGTTCAATTGCTATAGTTTGTTACTCCAACACACTTGCATAGAAAAATAGGCATCAATTGCTTGATAAAAACGATCTGTAGCTAACTGAAGAGGTAATGATAGTAGTAACTAGCACAAAAGTAATGTCTAGAGCAAGCAACTGGTATTCGTCATAGAAAAATTGTAGTAGTATTTAACATCTTACCAAGGGCGTATCTACAACTTCAAGGATGGATGCTTCTAAAAGGTCTTCAATGTATATCTCTCCAAGCAGAGAAGCAGAAAAGACCCCAAGTTTTGATTCAAACAAATCTAATGCACTCCACTGTCGAATAAGTTCGTCCTTGTCTATGGCAGAACCTCTGGGAAACACCGATAAATAAAGGAAGCTCAATTTTAATGTATGGTGCATGCTGTAATATATTGTCATGAATGATGAAAATACTGTCGACTTAGGGAAAAATCTTTCCTCCAGTTTCCAGAATTCTTCATCCCTAGCAGCGAGCCAGGTGTTCATGCCCTGATTATGCACCATTGAGCCAAGAAATTGGGCTAACATAGGAATTCCGTTGCACCTCCTTACAATTTTCTTACCAATTTCGGTATACTGTGGATCTACTATTGCATCTTTGTCTCCAAATGCTTTCTCAGAAAATACAGTCCAACAGTGTTCTTCAGATAGACCACACAAGTTGTATGATGAACTAGTACGCATCACTTCCGCTACAAGCTTACTAGAAGTGGTCACTATAACCTTGGCACATTTCTGTTTGTCCCCAAACAATTTCTTCAAATTAATCAGCCAATTTGCATTCATAGAGATTAGATTGTCCAAGATAATTAGGCAGCTGCTGTTATGAAGTATCTTTTGAACATCATGCGCAAGCTGGAAGGGGGGCCCCAAAGAATAATCTCTGCAAACTTGAAGTATCCTACCTTTCACTGATTTATTAGCTTCTGATATAATGTGTGTACCAATTTTCGTAAGGTCCAAGTTCTTGCCAAGGCTTATCCATACCCGAAAATCGAATTCCCAATCTTCTCCCTCATCCTCGAAAACTAACCTAGCAAGACTCGATTTGCCCAGCCCTGGTTGGCCAACTATTGGAAGGATGGACAAATTATCGCCATTATTTTGCAAGAGCAGTTCTTTTATATCTTGTTTGTCACGATCCCTTCCAATGATTGCAGCTCCATCAAATCCAAATTGTTCCTCCTGTTGCTTAGGAAGTGCTATAGTGCGTTGATGTTGACGCGAACAGAATTTGACAGAACGGTCCGTCACATAACGTAGCCTCCTGCTGATCATGTCCAACCTAGGGGCAACACTTGTATGCAGAAGTAACGGACTTGATAACCAGAACATTGTGGCCTGCAAAATGTGGTTCAGTTCCTTAGAATAATCGGCTTCGAAAATCATTTGAAAAAATGTGGTTCTGTTACTTACAATACTTGACTTCGAAAATCATTTTTAAATGTTTGCACAATTGAATTAGCGTCAAGATGCTAGCTTGCTGTAACCAATGTTAGCGTGTGTGTGCTGTGCGTGCGTGTGTGACACAGGCACACAGTGACAGAAATAGAAGGGAGAGTACCTTCCAGGTCCGGCGGCTGTGTCGGTGCCTGATGCTGCCGTGGTATTCAAGCTCGTCGAGTAGATCCTCCAACTCGTAGAGCAATCTCTTGATCTCCCTCACCCGCACGGTCGCATCCAAGGATCGGTCCTCCATTAAGATCGACAGAACCACCCGCAACGTGCACAGGGGCAACTTGAGATAATCCAAGACCTCGTCGAACTTGGACGGAAGGCCCCGCCTTACGGCACCAGATTCGAGCCGCCGTTGGATTCCGTCTACGACGGCGGCGGCGGTCGTGGTGGCCATGACGCCGTGGATGGTAAAAGCGGATGAGGGAAGCGACGCCTCTCTCGGTAATTAAGCCACCACACTTGGATTGGAATCGGGAGGAGCTAGAGGCTCGAGGTTGAGGCGGACCCGGCTTGGACGCAAAATCTTGTCGGATTTGCCGCGTAACGCGTGAAGAATTCAGTTCCACGCACCGACGCACGGCGCACCCCTCCCAGCATATAAATGTGGGCTGGTTCTCTTTCATTGGTTTTGGAAACTTTTTCAGCTTCTGGCCGACTTTTTTTCTGGTTTTACCCAGTTTTTGTTTTTCTGTTTGCTTTTTTCTTGTCTGTTTTTTATGTTTCCTTTTTTTTTACTTTTTTATTTTAAAACATTCATGATGTTTGGAAATAGCACACGATAATTCTAAAAAATATTCATTGTCTAAAAGAATACTTTCATGAGATTTAAAAATTATTCACCAGTTAGAAAAATTGTTCATGGTGATAAGAACTGTTCATGTGGGTTAAAAATTGTTCATCGGGGCTTGAAGATAGTTTTATGCGATTTTAAAAATGTTCATGGTTTTTGAATATTCACCGGTTTAAAAGATTTTTTACACCAATAAATTTTTTATAAGTAAATAGTACTTTTTAAGATTAAAAAACAATACCTTGTTGGGCCGCATTCCAGATTCGATCTTCGCTAACAACATGGCCAAATACTGCCTTTTTTACATTTTGGCGCAACGGCCCTCCAACTGCTAACCTATGTGTCTCATGTCATTCTCAAAAGAGGTAATTGCACCAGACATACAATAACTTGTCCATCAAGTGCAGTTTCATACAAAAACTCTCCAACTGTGGTGCGGTGGTACAAAAACTTTCAACCTGTGTGCAAAATCATACAAAATCGTTGCGGAGCCGACACGTGTCCAGTCCAGCGTGGAAACTGAGAGGGGCCCGGCGCCCAGTAAATTTGCAGATAACCCCTCTCATTTTTCCTTTTTTTGTAGCTCGCTCCCACCTCGCTGGAGCACGATCCCGTTCTGTACGTTTGACCTCGTTCTCCTCCTCCCCACGATGATCTCCCCTCGCCGGCGATTCGTGCTGTTGCTGCCGCCTTGCACCCATCCTTGCCTGAGACCCGCATGCTTGCCTCCCCTCCCTAACCCTCCGTGCCGTGGATTTGTTGGTCGATCGAGCAGACCGGCTCCTCTCGATCCCGATCTCGCCGGCCGCCGGCCGCCGCCATGGCTTCTCCACGCGAGAGCCCCCGCCCCAGCTGCTCGTCCAAGACGACGTGCGCCTCCACCAGATACTAGTACAAGCGTGAAGGCTCTCTCCTCGCGCCGCCGTCCCGAGAGCAGCTGGCCACACCGACGAGGAGGGAGACGTTGACCACAGGTAAGGGTCCCTTTTCTTCTCATTTTTCTTACCTGCTCTGCTCACGAACCCAATTTTCCAGTGTTTGCAAATTAGGTGTTGTGAAGAATGAAAGAAAAGTTTCTATGAAGCAAGGCGGTGATGTTCTATAGCCTGAAGGAAGTTGTGTCAGAGTGGCATTTGAGCTGCGCAAAATGTGAATTCGAGATGGACAAGACATATAGCAGCAGGAGCTGGCATGCACCAAGCGTAGTAGCGGCAAGAGTAGTATCTGTATGTGCTAGTTTGTGTGTGTGCGTTCGAGATGTGCAAGAGTAGTATGTAGCAGGAAGAGGACTATAAAGGTAGCAGCAAGAGTGTCAGTGTGTGCATCAGTGATGCATCTTGTGTATCAGCAAGAGTGTCAGTAGGATTGTATCAGTGTCTTCCTTGTATCAGTGTTGTATCATTGCGGCTGAAGAGATGAATGAAACAGTGTTTCCTGTATTTGTGCTTTTGTTCATTGTTTATATACTGAATGGATTATTGAGAGAAGCTAGGTATCTAAACTTTATTTGTCAGCAGGACAAATTTTGACATGATCTTCCTGAACTGGGAGAAGTTCAAAAACATGCATATCTCCCAGATACCTCCCAGGCCATGACAGAACAAGACCATAGTGTCACACTTTCAAAGATAACAAATATACTAAATTGTGGCAGTGCACCAACTGAACCAAATTGAACAAAACTGAACCAGTATACATCATAGAACCAAATTGTGGCAGTGCACTACCTCTGTTCCTTAATCAAAATTGTCCAAATTGAAAAGCCATAATAAAAATTCTGCCAAGTTCACATATGAACTAAAATAAATTGGTACTCCAATGCAGTAAGTACAATCAATCAAGCACTACTCAGGTGCATTTTGAGTGATATGAATTTCATCCGGCATTTCTTCACGCAGAACCTGATTTAGATCAGGCAAGCCTGGTTGTGATCGCCTGGTTTGTTCATCACCAAATAGCATGTAATATGCTGATCCAGGACCTGTGTTGTATGCACCATCTTCGCTTCTTCCTGTTTGAGACTGTGCAATTGTTGGCTCCATGGTTGGAGCAGTTGGCTCCATGGTTGGAGCAGCTTGCTGCGCTTTTCTCTTTGAACCTCTCCCTCTTGATGAACTTGCATCCTTGGATGTAGTTCCAACTGTACTTGGACCAGCTTTCTGCTTCGCTTTACTGCTTCCTCTTGCACTTCCAGCTAGGCCTCCTCTGCCTCTTGCAGTTAGGCCTCCCCTGCCTCTCCCAGTTAGGCCTCCCTTGCGTGTGCAGTTGTCACTGTCGCTGTCGGCATGGCTTCCCTTGCAGCCACCACAAACGCACTTTCTTCAGGCAAAGGTTGAAAAACTCTTGGCTGACTAAAATATGCATTAGCCTGCCAAATTTATTTTCATTAGCTTCGACTGAAGGAAAAATAATAGCAAAGACGTAGTGACTAGTAAGCATTCAAACCTCCTGTCCCATGACGTAAACCATGCTCGTTGGGCGATTACTTGGATCATTAGTGGGGTTTGGCTGCATGGGAATTATGTGCTGCAAAAGGGGAAAATGTACTGGTTTTGTTAGGCAATAAAAATGAAGGAATAGTGAAAAACTAACATCATATGCAATATATATACCTGCAAAATAGAGGGGTCATCATAATCTTCATCTACCACATCGACATCCACATCCACAATGTTCTGCTCCAAAACCCACTTGTCATGCCCTTTTCTATTGTGGTTTGGATTTCCACACACTGAACAATGCATTGTCACGCCCGACTTAGACAAAAATTTCACTCCATTTTTCTCCTTCTCTTCAGGAGTTTTCCTCCTATTCTTTTTAGGCCTACCCATTACCTTGGTGTACAGAGGAGGGTGTACTACCACCGCATTCATCTTCTCCCAGAAAACCCTTGATCTAAGAGGTGCCAAGTTATAGGCATAAGCTTTTTTATATGTTGCTATGGTGTAGCAGCTGTGCACCAAGTTGTCGACGTTAAGATTGTCTGTCCTACAGCATGCTATAGCATGATGGCAAGGTATTCCTGTCAACTGCCATCTTTTGCAATCACATGTCCTTCCTACAATATCCACATTGTATATGGTTTCATATTCATGTGATTTCACATGATACAAACCATTTCCAGCATGTTTAGCATTAACTTTTGCTGCCAATTCAGTAAGTTTCTCAAGTTTCTTCTTTATTTTGGGACAGATAGTTCTAGGCCATTTCTCACATTCTTGCTGCTTCCCAACATTTCGATGCATTATCTTGTAGAAAATTGTCTCAAGCATTGATAGGACCGGAAATTCCCTAGCTACTAGAATGTAGCTGCAAAAGGCCAAAAAAAAAATGTAAGAGTCATGCTTCCAGATTTATGATATTTCATTTAAGAGTGTTAGATGCATGACATTTACCTGTTGAAAACTTCAGAGTGATTATTCAGCAACATGTCACATTTTGGAAACTCACTAAAAAAGTTCTTAATCCAAGTGTTTGGCTGAAGTTCCTCAACCCAGGCCCAAGCCTCTTCACTATCAACTTTCAGCTTTTCCATGTTTCTTTGCCATGTTGGAATGTTTGTTGACCTTGCAATGGCCCACAAATCATTTTTCAAAGTTTCTCCTTTGTGTTTTTTGTGGAAATTTTGATAGAGATGCCTAACACAGTGCCTATGCTCTGAATCGGGAAATACTTGCTTGACTGCATTAATTAGCCCCTACAAATAGTAGTAAACAGAGGAATAGAAGTAAGTACAAAATAAGAACAGAAATCCTACATATTTACAAACAGTGATGAAAAGGTAATTTACTATACTCTTAAATAAATGAAGAAATACCTTCTGCCTGTCACTCATAATAGTGAATGGAGAAGTGTTGGTAATGTTCAGGTCATCTCTCAATGTGGTCAGAAACCATTCCCAAGAACTTGTGCTCTCTACCTCGACTAATCCCATTGCAATTGGGAAGATGCAGTCATTGGGATCGATACCAACTGCTGTAAGCAAATTACCCTTGTATCTCGTCTTAATGTGACATTCATCTATGCAAATCAGTGGCCTGCATCCTTCTAGGAAACCCCTCTTGCAGGCATCGTAAGACCAGTACAAAGTTGCCAAATGCTCCTTTGGAGTTGGATCTGAGTGCTCTTTTATTTGATTTGTGGTAAGGAAAAATCTAGAGCCAGTATTTGATCTCCTCAACTCTTGCGCATAGTCAAACAACAATGTAAATTGCTCGGCTTCGTCACCATGGATAATATTTAGTGCAGACTTTCTTGCTCTCCCCAACTTAAATCTGTTTGGGCACATATTGAATTTTCTTTGCACTTTTGCTGCAAATGTCTGCAAATCCATTTTCTGGTTATCTCTAAACTCGTCAATGAAACATTGAGTGAGAAACGGAGCAGTGAGTGTCCTGACCTCCCATTGCCTCTCACATGTGTGCAAACCATTGTACTTTCTCACTACAATGGCCTCAGTCCTGCTATCCTTCGACACCTTAATCATCCAAGGGCAACCTTTATCATCCGCACATATAGCATCAAGCCTGGTTGCTTCATTTCGTGGCTTCCTCACTTTTCTTCTTTCATTGACAGTATATGCATTTAATGCTTTTCTGAATTCTGACATGCACGAAAAAACCATGCCTATTCTGAACACTGGAGCCTCCATATCCACTTCTGTATTGAATTCTTTAAATTTGTATTCCAGCAACATGTGTTGCTCATTTGTCAGCTGTAAATCATCATGATCAAGACCAGCATCATCCTCCACTTCAGTTATTTCTGATAACTCATTGTTATCATTCACAACCTTGTCAGTATTTGTGAGGAACAGGTCATCATCACCATCCTCCACATCATAGTCACTATCATAAAATTCAGTGTCGGTGTCACCATCTTCAGCTTCATTGTCTATATGTTCACTCTCTTTCTCTGTTGCAGCAGCCAGGCCTAAACCTGCATGGCCAGCTCCATTATGTTTCTCCGTGCTACCACTCTGGCATGCATATTTGCTAGGGATTTGTACGGGCACATCTTCTCTCAGATTCTTCAGGAAATTGGTATGGTCCACCATGAGGCACAATGTTTTCTCCTCACTCACCGCTGCCATCATTGCAAGGACGTGAGAATCATTCTCAATCAAACACAGGCCATCTAAAGGGCTTTTCCCAGGAAGTAACCAATACACACTTGTTCTCCCTGTAATCTCATTCCCTCCTTCCTTAATAAACTCCTCAATCCACAAAAGTGATAATGTATCTGTATTGCAATTGTCCCAATAATCCACACTCCCATTCTCATAGCACAAATCATCCTTCAGGCCACAAAAAAACCCATTATGATTCAAGTGTATAGTGAATTTGTCAGGACCATCTGCACATATCCAACAATAGACAGAAAATTCAGTTAGTGGCAACACATGACTCAGAATATGCAGTTAACAATACCGCTCTGCTGTTTTCAGGTACAGAATAATAAGTAGCTCTATTTCGAAAATCATAGCAAGAATAATGTTGATGTCAATTAAGTACATCCTTTTGTATTAGAAACTAGGCATCATATAAAAGCTGTGAGGGAACAAAACATGAGTTTATATGAATGGTAAGGGATCCTAAAGCACACTGTAAATCTCTATTCTTCGCTATCTCTGAAACTTTAGACAGATGCAATGAAACAGGTGTATCAGGAGCTTCACAACTCCGTTTGGAAAGTTTAACCTCTCAAAACGATCCTAAGAACAAAGCCTACAAAACACCCATCTATTAATCCTCTGATTTGGCCGTCTGGGTACTCGAAAATGATGATATCTGAATCTGTACACCCAGAAACAGGGATACAAAACATGTGGAAACAGGGCATCTCTATAATTGTGATGATAGACCAAAATTTCTTCATACACATAGAATATCATATAACCTTATCGTACTGAACCCATAACACATCTCAATCGGCCCCTTTCCGCCATGAATTTTGAGACTTTTGTGCCATGAAAGCACAACGAAAAGGCACCCTCAAATCTAATAATTTCTGGAAAATCTTGGTGCAGAAACGATGCCTAAACATTAACAGCACCTACATCATCTCATTTTCCAACAAATCAAGGAAGCTAAAGCCTATCTAAACCCATTACCGCGCCCATGCCACGAACGAACCAGGGACCACGTATAGAGCACCTAGGCGACGGGGAACGAGCTCACCATAGTGCGGAGGGTCTTCGTCCCAGTTTCGCCGGTGAGGATTACCGGCCATCATCATCTCGACCGATCTCCACCTCCGTCTTTGGACTTCGCCTTCCTCGCCTCCGTTCTCTCCGTGCTGGCGAAGAAGGAAACTGCCGAACAGAGAATCCCGAGATTTCTGCATAGGAGGTTCCGTAATATCTGAAAACAGTGGGAGGACTTGATGTAAAAGAGAAATATGAGAGGGGGCTTTGCGCAAAACTTGCATGCGCTGGGCCAGACCCCTTTTCCAGCGTGGCTATGGACAGGTGTCGTCTTTTGGTTGGTTTTGTATGAAATTGCACATAGTTGGAGAGTTTTTGCACCACCGCACCACAGTTGGAGAGTTTTTGTATGAAACTGCACGTCATGGACAAGTTTTTGTATGTATGATGCAATTACCTCTTCTCAAAAATAAAATAAAAACCTATGTGTGACCCCTAACCCGTTATTTGGATAGGAGACCCAAAATCATGCCTTGAACTGAGCAAAAACTTCCTGCCCGAGTCGTCGCCATTGATGGGTGCCCTGACTTCCCGCAACCCTCCTTCGCCCTCCCACCCCTCACGGTCTAGTCCCGGATTCCCGTGTCGTTGGAACGAAGCCGAATGTTGCACGCCTCCTCCACTACAGCTAGCGGGCACCATGCTACTATGATGGGCAGATGGCCTTCTTCGCCGTCCCTCCCGCAGTTGTCACGCCAGAGACGACCAAGAAGAGGCCTCCCGTCGGCAGCGGCGATGCGTGCGTCAAGAAAGTCGCAAGAGTGGCCATGATTCCCGTGTCAGAGGTCCTGATTGTGCCTCCGCCTCCATCACCGACTCCTTCAGTCGTGTCGTTTGCACTCGTGCCACTGTTGGAGCCCGAGCCGATGTCGGCCACGGCCATCGGCGCAATCGTTGTGTTCGGCGAAATTCCTCAGAGTTAAACTTTTCTCTTTTATCATTTTTATTGAATATTATGTGGTTGTGATATGTAGTGCATTTCATTTATGTAGAGGAAAATTTCAAACTAGGTTGAAGTTATCTATCAAATTAGCCAAAATTGGCGTATTGTCATGTGTTCATATTCCATTATATTATGTTCGACATTTAGTTGCAATTTTCATACTCATTTTCTTGCATGTAATTTGGATGATGATTCTATCTTGCATTGCACTTGTGGTGCACCAAAAATTTCATCACAACAATTTTCACAACATGATACATCACAAGAATTTGCAACAGGAGTTGTTGATATTTATTTATTTTTTGGTAGGGAAGATGGTGATGAGGGTTTTGTTGAGCCTACTCCACATATGTCGGTGAGGGGAGTTAATTTCACCATCAAGAAAGATGAGGTCTTATGCAATGCATCGAAAATAATCGGCCTATATGCAATTACCGAGAATGTGAAACAAAGCACTACCAATTGGGGGCGTATCCATGAGCACTACAAGCTCATCTTCAAGGGTGGCAGACCTAGAACACAAGTTTCTCTCCAACATCGTTTCTAAACTATATCATTAGATTGATTCAAGGTGTCACGATATATCGCTAAGTTTGATTGTGTCATTTCAAGTGGGACACATGCGAAAAATAAGGTGAGGGAAAGTTACTGACATGATATATTATTCACATTTGAATATATATTGTGTGCATTGCAAACTAACTTTTATTTTACATTTATAGCTACATTGTATCAAATAACAATTTTCAGTATCCTCAGCAACCACGTCTTCAAAGGATCGAAAGTACATTTATTTGTTCAATAGGAGTTCAGACCAACAGGACAACATGTAAATGATCAACATGTATTTGTATTGGGTTGCGGGTAAAACTTTAAAATTTTCCGTAACCATGCCGCCAAGATCTATTCTATGAAGATATGCTGCACCCCATATTGCTAGATCTAGAATACTTACAAACACCGTTGTGGAAGAGCTTGTGTTTTTCGAAGTAGATGTTGGTGAAGCCTGATGAAGAATCTCACGTCCACGCCGGGAGGTGAGATTGTTGTCGGTCAGTCGTCGAGGGATTATTTGCGCAGCCCCGCTCTTATAGTATCCACACGTACACCGCGCCAACCCGTCGAGCACGTTCGCCGCCTAGAGCTACTAGCACCGACGAAGAGAGACAGCCTTTCGGCGTAGTTTAGGTGGTAGATCTAATCAACCAGATTAGATCTATATGAGAGGATTAGAGACGTCTAATTCTCAACACATGAGATCTACTAGAGAGAGATTAGATCGAAGTCTAATTAGAGCTTCGTCTAGATTAGAGCTTCGTCTAATTGCACAATATCTAGAGAGAGGAACTTGTGCAAGTCAATTGGATTGTTCTCCTTGTGGGAGGGGGTGGAGTATATAAAGGGGAGCAAGGGGAGGAGGTGATTGGGGAGGGGCAAATCCCTCCCCTTGGTGCGCCGGCCCTAGGGAGGTCGGCCCCTCTCCCAAGTCGGTTTGGGAGAGGAGCCCTTGTCCAACAAGGACTCCTTCCCTTCCCTTTTATCTTTTTGTCTTTTTCCTTTATTCTTTCCTTTTCCAATTCGGACTCTTTTAAATCTCCAAATCAAACAAGGAAAGAGAGGGGGAGGAGTTGGTGCGCCGGCCAGGAGGGTGGGGCCCAGCCAGCCGACCCGCACCAGGTGCGGTTCGGCCCTGGGGTCCCCCCTTCTTCCTTCGGCACTTCCCCTTCTTCGTGGCAAACCTCCGAAACTCTTCCGGAACCAAATATACTCTATAGATAAAATCATTGAATCTATCCACTGATGTCGAAAACACTTCCCGGCATCCCGGAACATTTCATGTTCGCCATATTTCTCTCGTAGGAAATTCTACCCTACACCGGCATCATTTCCCTCTCATGATAACTTCACCGGAACTTCTCCGAATCACTCCGGAGTTGTTCCTGTGACATCGGAGGGACTCCGACCACTTCTCATAACCACAAAACTACAACTTTATTCTCTCAATAAAAGATTGACTCACAGCTTAAGTGTGTGACCCAAAAGGTTCAGTAAACACAAAGACATGTCCGGGAACTTACCAGCCAATAACCAGTATTGGGACCTAGACGGCCGTACTGGCTCCCGTGTGTTCATGAGTGAATGACAGAACCTGTTTGTTACTCATTACGATAATCCCCTTACGTACACGATACCAATGATATCTCGAGATTGAGACAATGTGCTCTAGTGTGATCAAACCCTTTGATCATAACACATATTATTCTCATACCAATATCATTCTGTTTTCTCATTCCGTATTTATATTGTCCCGTGATTAATCACGTTGTGTCTGGCCAGACGATTGGGTGACAACAAAATACTGAGATGGCCTAGAGGATGTATCTCTCCATCGTCTGGAGGAGTAAGTGCCATTCTTGAATAATTTCTGTTCCAATACTTTATTCTAGTTCACGCCCAAAGGTCACCGTTATGGTCCCCAGTTACGGCCGGACGTTAGGTGACAATCAAAGCATGAGTGTCGAATAAGCGGTCACCAGATATTCTCATAGCAAAGGAATACAGCTAATGAAAAAAAAACATATGATCAATTGCTACCTTCATCGTTGACGATTAGTCTCTTAGGAAGATCATACAATGGGTCGGTTCACTACTATCGTCATTCCGACAATAAACTCCTATAGTTATGTGACTTACACAAAGTCCATGATCATGAAAACATGATCATCAAACAACAAGATAGGCTAGTCTTAGAGACAAGACTAGGAACACTTTTACTTGTTCGTATTTCTACACCTGTATTGGAGGTTTTCCTCTTGAACACGTTGTATTTGCTATTCAAGTGCCCAATACAGTTATAGCATAAAGATATAAACATTAATAATAAACTTGGAGATAAATAATAACTGGAACTAAATTATTATTGTCTCTAGGGCATATCTCCAACAGTTTCCCACTTGCACTAGAAACAATAATGAATCTAGTTAGCATGATGGCAAGACACAAAATGGAACTAAGGTGCCACTCACGCTTTCGCATGCGCTCTGAGACTGTGTCCAAAACTTTGATCCAATCAAAGTACATAAACTTGTTTAACTCCTCACATGTCAAACTTGACAATGTAAGTCGGATATATTAGGAATTGGATATCGGTATATCCGGTTCCGTTGTAGTATTAATAATATCAAGCGTCTCCGAATGATATTCTCAGACTGTCTATTGAAACCTTACCAAGTCAATGACTTATCCAATAACTTGCTATCATGACGTCTCACATCAATGATGCAAGTATCCTTTATAGAAAATCTATTTATGTTGTAGAATCCACTCATAATATACAAGTGATTTGATAAAATCAAAACACTAAATATTTATCAATTGAAAATTGCATTTATCAGATTAAATCAATTAAGATCTGATTTCATAATTCCACTACAAATTCGTATATGAGGAACATCTCTATATACACTATTTGAAGCTTTACAAAATCTACTACGTCGTCATTCTTTTGTAATATCACTATTGGGTCCTTTCACCAAACCCTCAGGATCAATTACACTTTTTAATTAACAGCCTTTATGAGAAAACTTTTACCACGTATTTCTCTTATTTGTCGGTGGCCAAATAAAATTTAGCACTTTTGAAACTTTCCGACGTAATGCACTATATATAGCAATGAGATAAGCAAAATCACATTAAATATGATTTGATCTTATTCCTCTCTATTCGCTCATCATTGACTACGAATATCAATGTGTCTTGCAAATATCACTCTATGAATTCTTGATCAAATTTCTTTGACTCAAGACACAATTCGAATTACCTTTCAGAATTGTACTTAGCACATTCATACTCATGTTTATTGAATTCTATCTTATAGACAAAATCTTATTAAGACACTTTCTGACCTTTCATTTAAAAACTTTTTAAATCTACACAAGATATACATTTTTGAATTCGGCCTAGCCTTATTCAACAAATATAATATCAGCTCCCACTGACTTTTAAGTCCCTTCGATTTATATAATGAAAAGAATAAAATTCTTACTCATTATTATGACCGACTTCAAACATCCAAATGAATTATTCTTAGCAATCAATTTTGCTACTTTAGTCCAATAACAGCATCGAGCTATTGATATGATAAGTTTTACAACTTCTCACTATCATTTATTCGTCCTTGATAAAACAATTTTAATCAAGACTAGATTTATAAATATTAAATATTCATATCTGTCCTTTCTTTATGAAATATTCATGCCCATTGATTTCACATCACGTCCAAACTACTCTCAAGATTAAATCTTGGAGCTACATGAATCTTTCTTGGACTCCTTTATGACATATACCGTCATTTATGAGTATTCCTTATTCTGTTTGTAGTTGCTTTGCTTTTTAATCATGTTCCTGTACACTTTCATAATTCAACCACTAGGTGATTTAATCATTAAATTACTCACATGACTATTATCACAATACTTAATTCGAATCATGTATAACCTACATGAATTCCTGGACAAAGTAATGATAAGGAAACATTTGCATGTTACTCCTCTCATTCTAACACTTGTCTAAAGACTCCCAGTCTTAATTTAGTATTTTGATTTCCACTCTCTCTTCATGAGAAGACACTTTTCTCCAATTCTAAAGTCAACAAGCTTTTAGAATTATGTGTGGAAAACAACTGCCAATATAATACTTTGGACTTTACCTTTATGCAAAACATTTATCCAATTCGAATCCACACTTAGACTCACAATTGAAAACTTGGAACTTTCTATCAAAATAACTCTAAGTTAGAATTGATATAGGTCCCCTAGATACAAACAAAATAATCCATTTATTTTAGTGGGTAATTTGGAATTCTATTTCACATCACATCAGAACAAGACCTCTTGACATAATAATTATAACATTTCCTTTTAATCTTTATCTTGCAAAAGATTTTATTACCATGATAATTTCGAATTACCAAAATTCATCACGAGTAATTTGACTAAGAAAACTTTCTTTCGTCAATAATGTTACAATAAATTTATTAAGTCCTTTTAACTTCATCAAATACCTTTGATTCCTTTATTTTGATTCTCACACTCTCCCACTGAATTATATGAAATATTGCACCTTCAATAATTTCATTAACTCTATTTCATTAATATGAAGCATCATATTAAATCTTCAATAAAATTGAATTAATGGGCCGCATTCCGGATTCGATCTTCGCTAACAACATGGCCAAATACTGCCTTTTTTATATTTTGGCGCAACGGCCCTCCAACTGCTAACCTATGTGTCTCATGTCATTCTCAAAAGAGGTAATTGCACCAGACATACAATAACTTGTCCATCAAGTGCAGTTTCATACAAAAACTCTCCAACTGTGGTGCGGTGGTACAAAAACTTTCAACCTGTGTGCAAAATCATACAAAATCGTTGCGGAGCCGACACGTGTCCAATCCAGCGTGGAAACTGAGAGGGGCCCGGCGCCCGGTAAATTTGCAGATAACCCCTCTCATTTTTCCTTTTTCTCTTTGAACCTCTCCCTCTTGATGAACTTGCATCCTTGGATGTAGTTCCAACTGTACTTGGACCAGCTTTCAGCTTCGCTTTACTGCTTCCTCTTGCACTTCCAGCTAGGCCTCCCCTGCCTCTCCCAGTTAGGCTCCCCTGCCTCTCCAGTTAGGCCTCCCCTGCCTCTCCCAGTTAGGCCTCCCCTTGCGTGTGCAGTTGTCACTGTCGCTGTCGGCATGGCTTCCCTTGCAGCCACCACAAACGCACTTTCTTCAGGCAAAGGTTGAAAAACTCTTGGCTGACTAAAATATGCATTAGCCTGCCAAATTTATTTTCATTAGCTTCGACTGAAGGAAAAATAATAGCAAAGACGTAGTGACTAGTAAGCATTCAAACCTCCTGTCCCATGACGTAAACCATGCTCGTTGGGCGATTACTTGGATCATTAGTGGGGTTTGGCTGCATGGGAATTATGTGCTGCAAAAGGGGAAAATGTACTGGTTTTGTTAGGCAATAAAAATGAAGGAATAGTGAAAAACTAACATCATATGCAATATATATACCTGCAAAATAGAGGGGTCATCATAATCTTCATCTACCACATCGACATCCACATCCACAATGTTCTGCTCCAAAACCCACTTGTCATGCCCTTTTCTATTGTGGTTTGGATTTCCACACACTGAACAATGCATTGTCACGCCCGACTTAGACAAAAATTTCACTCCATTTTTCTCCTTCTCTTCAGGAGTTTTCCTCCTATTCTTTTTAGGCCTACCCATTACCTTGGTGTACAGAGGAGGGTGTACTACCACCGCATTCATCTTCTCCCAGAAAACCCTTGATCTAAGAGGTGCCAAGTTATAGGCATAAGCTTTTTTTATATGTTGCTATGGTGTAGCAGCTGTGCACCAAGTTGTCGACGTTAAGATTGTCTGTCCTACAGCATGCTATAGCATGATGGCAAGGTATTCCTGTCAACTGCCATCTTTTGCAATCACATGTCCTTCCTACAATATCCACATTGTATATGGTTTCATATTCATGTGATTTCACATGATACAAACCATTTCCAACATGTTTAGCACTAACTTTTGCTGCCAATTCAGTAAGTTTCTCAAGTTTCTTCTTTATTTTGGGACAGATAGTTCCAGGCCATTTCTCACATTCTTGCTGCTTCCCAACATTTCGATGCATTATCTTGTAGAAAATTGTCTCAAGCATTGATAGGACCGGAAATTCCTAGCTACTAGAATGTAGCTGCAAAAGGCCAAAAAAAAATGTAAGAGTCATGCTTCCAGATTTATGATATTTCATTTAAGAGTGTTAGATGCATGACATTTACCTGTTGAAAACTTCAGAGTGATTATTCAGCAACATGTCACATTTTGGAAACTCACTAAAAAAGTTCTTAATCCAAGTGTTTGGCTGAAGTTCCTCAACCCAGGCCCAAGCCTCTTCACTATCAACTTTCAGCTTTTCCATGTTTCTTTGCCATGTTGGAATGTTTGTTGACCTTGCAATGGCCCACAAATCATTTTTCAAAGTTTCTCCTTTGTGTTTTTTGTGGAAATTTTGATAGAGATGCCTAACACATTGCCTATGCTCTGAATCGGGAAATACTTGCTTGACTGCATTAATTAGCCCCTACAAATAGTAGTAAACAGAGGAATAGAAGTAAGTACAAAATAAGAACAGAAATCCTACATATTTACAAACAGTGATGAAAAGGTAATTTACTATACTCTTAAATAAATGAAGAAATACCTTCTGCCTGTCACTCATAATAGTGAATGGAGAAGTGTTGGTAATGTTCAGGTCATCTCTCAATGTGGTCAGAAACCATTCCCAAGAACTTGTGCTCTCTACCTCGACTAATCCCATTGCAATTGGGAAGATGCAGTCATTGGGATCGATACCAACTGCTGTAAGCAAATTACCCTTGTATCTCGTCTTAATGTGACATCCATCTATGCAAATCAGTGGCCTGCATCCTTCTAGGAAACCCCTCTTGCAGGCATCGTAAGACCAGTACAAAGTTGCCAAATGCTCCTTTGGAGTTGGATCTGAGTGCTCTTTTATTTGATTTGTGGTAAGGAAAAATCTAGAGCCAGGATTTGATCTCCTCAACTCTTGCGCATAGTCAAACAACAATGTAAATTGCTCGGCTTCGTCACCATGGATAATATTTAGTGCAGACTTTCTTGCTCTCCCAACTAAAATCTGTTTGGGCACATATTGAATTTTCTTTGCACTTTTGCTGCAAATGTCTGCAAATCCATTTTCTGGTTATCTCTAAACTCGTCAATGAAACATTGAGTGAGAAACGGAGCAGTGAGTGTCCTGACCTCCCATTGCCTCTCACATGTGTGCAAACCATTGTACTTTCTCACTACAATGGCCTCAGTCCTGCTATCCTTCGACACCTTAATCATCCAAGGGCAACCTTTATCATCCGCACATATAGCATCAAGCCTGGTTGCTTCATTTCGTGGCTTCCTCTCTTTTCTTCTTTCATTGACAGTATATGCATTTAATGCTTTTCTGAATTCTGACATGCACGAAAAAACCATGCCTATTCTGAACACTGGAGCCTCCATATCCACTTCTGTATTGAATTCTTTAAATTTGTATTTCAGCAACATGTGTTGCTCATTTGTCAGCTGTAAATCATCATGATCAGGACCAGCATCATCCTCCACTTCAGTTATTTCTGATAACTCATTGTTATCATTCACATCCTTGTCAGTATTTGCGAGGAACAGGTCATCATCACCATCCTCCACATCATTGTCACTATCATAAAATTCAGTGTCGCTGTCGGTGTCACCATCTTCAGCTTCATTGTCTATATGTTCACTCTCTTTCTCTGTTGCAGCAGCCGGGCCTGAACCTGCATGGCCAGCTCCATTATGTTTCTCCGTGCTACCACTCTGGCATGCATATTTGCTAGGGATTTGTACGGGCACATCTTCTCTCAGATTCTTCAGGAAATTGGTATGGTCCACCATGAGGCACAATGTTTTCTCCTCACTCACCGCTGCCATCATTGCAACGACGTGAGAATCATTCTCAATCAAACACAGGCCATCTAAAGGGCTTTTCCCAGGAAGTAACCAATACACACTTGTTCTCCCTGTAATCTCATTCCCTCCTTCCTTAATAAACTCCTCAATCCACAAAAGTGAGAATGTATCTGTATTGCAATTGTCCCAATAATCCACACTCCCATTCTCATAGCACAAATCATCCTTCAGGCCACAAAAAAACCCATTATGATTCAAGTGTATAGTGAATTTGTCAGGACCATCTGCACATATCCAACAATAGACAGAAAATTCAGTTAGTGGCAACACATGACTCAGAATATGCAGTTAACAATACTGCTCTGCTGTTTTCAGGTACAGAATAATAAGTAGCTCTATTTCGAAAATCATAGCAAGAATAATGTTGATGTAAATTAAGTACATCCTTTTGTATTAGAAACTAGGCATCATATAAAAGCTGTGAGGGAACAAAACATGAGTTTATATGAATGGTAAGGGATCCTAAAGCACACTGTAAATCTCTATTCTTCGCTATCTCTGAAACTTTAGACAGATGCAATGAAATAGGTGTATCAGGAGCTTCACAACTCCGTTTGGAAAGTTTAACCTCTCAAAACGATCCTAAGAACAAAGCCTACAAAACACCCATCTATTAATCCTCTGATTTGGCTGTATGGGTACTCGAAAATGATGATATCTGAATCTGTACACCCAGAAACAGGGATACAAAACATGTGGAAACAGGGCATCTCTATAATTGTGATGATAGACCAAAATTTCTTCATACACATAGAATATCATATAACCTTATCGTACTGAACCCATAACACATCTCAATCGGCCCCTTTCCGCCATGAATTTTGAGACTTTTGTGCCATGAAAGCACAACGAAAAGGCACCCTCAAATCTAATAATTTCTGGAAAATCTTGGTGCAGAAACGATGCCTAAACATTAACAGCACCTACATCATCTCATTTTCCAACAAATCAAGGAAGGTAAAGCCTATCTAAACCCATTACCGCGCCCATGCCACGAACGAACCAGAGACCACGTACAGAGCACCTAGGCGACGGGGAACGAGCTCACCATAGTGCGGAGGGTCTTCGTCCCAGTTTCGCCGGTGAGGATTACCGGCCATCATCATCTCGACCGATCTCCACCTCCGTCTTTGGACTTCGCCTTCCTCGCTCCGTTCTCTCCGTGCTGGCGAAGAAGGAAACTGCCGAACAGAGAATCCCGAGATTTCTGCATAGGAGGTTCCGTAATATCTGAAAACAGTGGGAGGACTTGATGTAAAAAAGAAATATGAGGGGGGAGTACGTCTCGTTGGAGAGGTGTGAACCAACACAATTGTCGGGGGGGCCACCCCCGGGTAGGGTCAAAGCTTGGCATAAGTTGAGTTTAAAGATGTGCCGAGGTACGGAAAGGGCCGACCTGTTTGGGCCTGGGAGTGTCCGAGCTTTATCTTGACCTGGAGAATATAAAGGCCGACCTGTCTTGGCCCAAGGGGTCCGAGGTCTCCGTTGGCATGGGCCGACGTTCATAATCCGAGCTATGATCAGCCGACCTAACTACCTCGGTGCTATGATTTGTATTGTGAGTGCAGGAGAAGCTATTTGAAGGAAGTAAGGTCCGACCTGGTCAGATCTTAAGCGCAAGACCCGAGGTAAGGAGCCCGACACATCCGTGCCGGGCTAACCAAGGCAAGAAGCCGTAGGTCGGGCAGGAGTCAATGCTCCTGTCACTTCCTGCCTGACACAGAGCGTCTGACACGCGCGGCGCCGGCAGAGGCGTGCTCCGGGTTCTGCGGGGCTGCACGTCTCTGACCGCTGACCACGCGAGATCTGGGGAAAGGCTACGAGGTAGCTCAGCCAGGCCACGTCCTGTCTCTGTCAGAGGGGACATCCTAGCTCTACTGTGGTGATGCAGGGGATGGGCAGGCCATGTCCTGTCCCTGACAGGAGTACGATGATGACCAAAGCAGAGGCATGGCAACAGTGTTCAGCAAGGGGCACAACGGTAACTCGGCTGGCCTATATAATGGGCTTCAACCCCTCCTGCGGAGAGGATCGACGAGAGAGGGATCAATCAAGAGAGGAACCTCGGAATCCCGGAGACACCTCGGATCCAAGCTCGGAGTTCCTTTTTCCCCCTTGTAGCTTCATCTTCTACCTCAAGTTCTCACCATTGTATCATCACACAGCTCGAGGAGCAGCTTGTACTTGTCACCTTGAGCTATACACCAAGTAGGATAGTGCTGCAGTAGGGGTGTTACCTCCACAAGAGGGCCCCGAAGCAGGGTACATCGTGGTGTGCTTTGTGTTCTTGGTTTCTTGGTTTCTAGTTCATGTTCTTGCGGTTTCTTGCGTGTTCTTGCTTGTGCACTTCTTGAGTGCATAAACCCTCCCCGGATTCCCCCAACGACCATTCGGCCCCATCTTAGCCATACCTATGGCATCTGCCGTGATCCCACCACGACAGTTGGCGCCCACCGTGGGGCAGATTGAGGCGTTGGAGGGAGTTTACATCCGGACGGGCTCAGGCGAGCGTGTTCTTTCCGGGCTTATCGCCAAGATCGGTGAGTTCACCTTCATCAGCGACAATGCGGGGTGTTTCGCCGGCAAGCCCTTCCCCGAGCATGGCTTCACCATGATGCTTGGCAGCTTCGTCACCTATGTTGCTGTCGAGGTTGTTCGCGAGTACCCGGAGCAGGTGCTCGTGGACGACGAAACTCCTCTCCTTGCGGCTCTAGGTCGGCGTATCACTCGCCCCGAGAGCTGCGTGGAGGTGATGATGACCGGTCCGGTTGATGCCGCTGGCAAAGGAGATGCCAGCAAATCCAAGCCGGCCGAGGTTGCTAAGGTGAGATCTGCAAAGCCCAGGCTAGAGAAAGAGTTGCCTGGTACCCCCGAGGTGCAGGGCCGAGGTGCGACCCTAGTAGAAATAGAGACACTGGCAGACCCAGTAAATCCAGGAGTGGATGTAGTAGTGACTGCGGCCGAGCTAGAGGCAAAGCGTGTCCTGTTGCAAAAGGAGGCTGTAGCAATGATGACAGCTAGAGATGAGTTCAATAGAGATATGCGTGAGTACAATGCAGCGAATGGCTTCACCCCGGTAGCAGCTGATACAAATAGGGGAGCCGAGGTGCGGCAGAGAGGCAAGGGGCTCAATGATGAGATGAACAGGGAGGCTCGACCTACCACCTCGGCTAGGAGTGAGAGTCGCGTGTCGACTGGAAGGCCGGTATATAGTTCCCCTGCTAAGAACCTCAGAGCTGCCGAGGCAGGCAGGGCCGAGCTATCCGGGTTGACTGGAGATGCATGGCGTGCGCAGCAGAAGCGAGTCAATGAATTAGTGTATGTAGCTAACCAGCAGAATGAGGCTCTCCGCAGAGCATATGCCGGGGCTGGTGATTCGCAGATGGTTTATTCAGCTAGGCCAGTTAGTCAGGTGTCCAAGGGGCAAGCCTCGTCTCCACTCGTCGGAGGAGCCGATCGAGCCCGGAGTGTCACCTCGGGTCAGAACAAGCAGCTGCAGATGCAGATGTATGATCCGGTGTTAGCAGCAAAGCAGAAGGTGGGCCAGGGCAATGCTAGCCGAGCTAAGGGAAACCCCGGCCAAGGTAATGCAAGCCGAGCTAAGGGTAACTCCGGTCAGGGAAATCAGAATGGCGGGCAAGCAGCGTCGGCTGGCCGAGGTAAACCACCTCCGCCCCCGAGGCATCAGCAACAACCCCGGCCGCAGGGCATATCAGCGAGAGCCGGAGTATGTTCAGCAACCTCAGAACGTCGGTCAAGGCGATGACCGATATGATGATGGAGACTCGGCCATGGCGCGAGCGGATACCACAGAGTGGATGGGGCGTTGGGACCTCGGATAGGAGCTCGGATGTTAGCTCCGGCGATGTTCGTAACAAGCTGGATAGAATCTACTTGTCCGAGTTGGAGGAGGAAGGCCCTCCTGGTCCGGCGTGTTTCGGACCTCGGATCATGAGGAGCCACCACCGCCAGTATCTCAGTTCCAGTTAGGTCGGAACACCAAGCCATACAACGGGAGCACCAAGCCGCAAGATTGGCTGACAGATTATGTATCCTCGGTGCACATAGCGGGGGGCAATCGCCGATGGGCGGTCCGGTATCTCCCGCACATGTTGGAAGGTCCAGCTCGGATCTGGCTGAATAATTTGCCGGAGTATAGTATCAACTCCTGGATAGACTTGGAGCTGGCGTTTAACAGCAACTTTGCTAGTACATACAAGAGGCCAAACCGACCTCAGCTCCTGGCAGCATGTAAGCAAGATGATCATGAAACTGACCGAGATTCTTAACTCGGTGGAGCAATGTTCGGAATTCCTGTGAAGGAGTTGTAGAGGCACAGGCCATTTCCTGGTTTGCAGATGGTTGCCGACATGGCAGCATGCTGTGGCAGAGGCTCCAAAGAGATATGCCGAAATCCTAGCAGAGACAATCCGGATTGCAGATTCTTATGCTCTTGGTGATCCGATGCAGCCAGCAGCAGAGGCAGTGGCACGTAACAGAAGGAGGGAGCCAATAAACAACCGGCTCGGACCAAGGTGTAATGACCGCCAAGAGTTCGGACAAAGAGGAGGGAGCCGGACTACCATACACCTCGAACCAAGTTGCAGCGGTGAACCCGGATCAGCCCGGAGCTGGAGGTGTCCAGAGGCCGAAAATCAATGGTCCGGCATTTAGTCCGAACCCGGAGCCACCCTTGACTTATGAATGATGTTAGATGGTCCTTGCCGTTACCATACGACCGACCCGCGTAAGCCAGCCAACCATTCAACCCGGCAGTGCAGCTGGAACCACAGAATCAGGAAGAAGGGGCGAAGGCCGGAGGAAACAGAGGAGGACCACCTCAGAGATTTCAGCCGAGGCCTAACCCGAATCTGTCCGGAGCAAATGTTACCCCGATAACCACTGCACCTCCTCCGAGGCCTGCAGCAGCAAGGCCCGTGAATGTTGTGAATGTCCGAGGTAATAACAACAATATGGTGCCGGACCAAGTCAGCAGTATGAATACCCCGGAAATGACTATAGAGAGGCTCATGCGAGCTATGTGGTCTTTGTGACCGAGCCAACTGACAAGAAGAGTGTGCAGAGGCGTGCCATGGAGGTGAATGCAGTAATGCCGGTGGTGCCGACCTATATGAACTGGTCTGAGCAGGAGATCACTTGGAGCAGGAAAGATACACCTCGGATCATGCCGAGCCCTGGAAAGTATGCCCTGGTGGTAGATCCGACGTTGTGTGGGCCTACAAACAATGTGAGGTTCACCCGAGTTCTGGTGGACAATGGCAGTGCCATCAACATCATGTACCGAGACACAATGGTGAAATTGGGCATATCGCCAAATGTTGATGCCGAGCAGTTGTACTTTTCATGGGATTGTGCCTGGCGTTTCCTGTGCACCCATGGGCAAGATATGGGTGGATGTAGCATTTGGAACCAAGGATAACTGCCGAGTTGAGAGTATCGAGTTCGAGGTGGTGGACTTGGAGAGTGCATACCATGCATTGCTTGGAAGGCCGGCTCTGGCCAAGTTCATGATTTCCACCCATGTTGCATACCTGAAGATGAAAATGCCGGGGCCAATGGGATCATACCATCTCGGGTGACTACAAGCGAGCCATTCAGTGTGCCTCGGCGGGGTCTAATCTGGCCGAATCTTTGGTGATGCAGCTGAGAAGAAGAAGCTGCATCAAGTGGTGGCAATGGCGCAGTCAACACAGCTCGGCATGTCCGGACTGATGAGCCCGGACTCAACTGCAGCATTCGAGGTGCCCAAGGAGACCAAGAAGATCCCCATTGACCCGGAGCACCCGGAGCGCATGGCCCTCATTGGGACCGGGCTGGGCGAGAAATAGGAAAGCGAGCTCTGTCACTTCCTCCGTGAGAATCGGGATATCTTTGCATGGTCGGCTAAGGACCTGCCTGGTGTTCCGAGGGAGTTGGCAGAGCACTCTTTATTTGTCAGGCCGGAGGTGAAACCGGTGAGGCAACCGACCCGTCGTCTCTCAGACGACCGAAGACAAGTGGTGCTGGACGAGCTGGCTAAGTTGCTTGCAGCCGGGTTCATTATGGAGGTGCTGCATCCGGACTGGATATCCAATCCGGTCTTGGTGGAAAAGAAGAAAGACGAGCCAGCCGTGGTCAAGGTGTGGCGCATGTGCATTGACTTCACTAACCTCAACAAGGCGTGCCCGAAAGATCCTTTCCATTACCTCGGATTGATCAAGTGATGATTCCACTGCTGGTTGTGAACTGTTGTCTTTTATCGATGCGTACTCTGGTTTTCACCAGATACCACTGAACCCGAAGGATCAAATAAAGACTGCTTTTATTACCCCGTATGGGGCGTATTGCTATCGTGTCATGTGTTTTGGTCTGAGGAATGCCGGGGCAACTTATCAGAGGTGTATGCAGAAATGCCTGCACTCTCAAATGGGCAAAAATGTGCAAGTGTATGTCGATGATATCGTCATCAAAACTAAGGAGAAACGTACTCTCCTCGAGGATCTCGAGGAGACATTTGTGAATTTGAGAAAATATCGGTTGAAACTTAACCCGGACAAGTGCACCTTTGGTGTCCCGGCTGGAAAGTTGCTTGGATTCCTGGTGTCTAGCCGAGGTATCGAGGTTAACCCGGCCAAGATCCGAGCTATTGAAACATGAAATTACCGAAGTGTTTGAAAGATGTGCAGAAATTCACAGGGTGCTAGCCTCGTTGAGCCGATTTGTAGGGTTGGGGAGAAAAAGCCTTACCTTTGTACCAGCTCATGAAGAAAAGTACCGGGTTTACATGGACCCCGCAGGCCGACGTGGCGTTCAATGAGCTGAAAAAGATGTTGTCCACCGCTCCGGTGTTGGCATCACCATTGCACAATGAGCCGATGTTACTTTACATTGCGGCCACAAACCGAGTTGTAAGTGTGGCAGTGGTGGTGGAGCGAGAGAAGGTGGCAGGTCGGTGCAGAGACCGGTGTATTACTTGAGCGAGGTGATCTCTACCTCGAAGCAGAATTACCCTCACTACCAGAAGATGACGTATGGTGTCTACCTGGCGGTCAAGAAGTTGAAGCATTATTTCCAGGAGCATCCCATGACGGTGGTGTGCGAAGCTCCAATCTCGGAGATCATCGGGTGCAAAGATGCAACTGGCCGAGTTGCCAAATGGGCGATTGAGGTGTCTCCATATGCACACATTATGAGAGAAGAGATGCAATTAAATCCCAGGCGCTGCCGGACTTCTTTTGTGATTGGGCCGAGATGCAGTATGAGCCACCCAGGCCGGACTATAATTATTGGAAGATGCATTTTGATGGGTCCAAGACAAAGATCGGGCTGGGGGCGGAATAGTCCTCACCTCACCGAAGCGAGATCAGCTAAATATGTGCTGCAGATTCATTTCTCGGCATCAAACAATGTGGGGAGTATGAGGCCTTAATCCATGGACTCAATGTGGCGAAGGAGATCGGTATCCGGCGTGTATGGAATGCTTCGGCGATTCCGACCTGGTGGTGCACAATCTTCTGGAACTTGGGATGCTCTGGATGCCAACATGGCGTTATATCGGTTCCATGTGCAAAAGATATCCGGGTTCTTTGAAGGGTGTGAATACAAGCATATACCTCGGACAGAAAATAATGCTGCCGACGTGTTGTCAAAGCTCGGTTCATCTAAAGAGGCAAGTACCACCTGGAGTAGCCCTGAATCACTTGAGAACTCCTTCAATCAAACCTTCTCCTGAATCCGAATCTATTTTCATCCCGGCGGAGCAAGAGTCCGGACCTGTTCCAATGGAGGTAGACGTCGGATGCGTCTGGTCGGACCCGGGGACTGCGCAGAACTCGGGGACTGCTCGTCGAGACTCGGGGACTGGTCGCAGGATGGTGGAGGAAATAATGGAGGAGATTATGGTGGCCGAACCAATGGAGGTGGACGAGAAACTTTTTCCTTTGCACCCAGTGCCGGAGTGGGCGGAGCAGATCATGAAGTTCATAACAGAGGGAAGCTTGCCAAGTGACACAACCGAGGCTAGGAGAATCCAAAGGAGGGCAAAGGCGTACACCATCATCAACAAGGAGCTCTATAAAAGAAGCGTAACCGAGGTGTTGCAACGTGTGTCGAGCCAGCTGAAGGCAAGGAGATGCTTTTGGAGATCCACCAAGGAGAGTGTGGACATCATTGCAGCACAAGAGCTCTGGTGGCCAAGGTGTTCCGCATGGGTTCTATTGGCCCACTGCTCTTGCTGATGCAGAGGACATAGTCCGGAGATGTGAAGGATGCCAAAGGTTTGCCAAGCAAACGCATATGCCAGCCTCGGCGCTCAAAACAATTCCTATCACTTGGCCGTTTGCGGTATGGTGTTTGGATATGGTGGGAGAGTTCAAACCAGCCCGAGGTAACATGACGCACATACTGGTGATGGTGGACAAGTTCACCAAGTGGATCGAGGTGAAACCAATCCGGAAGTTGGATGGTCATTCAGCAGTGACTTTCTTGAAGGAATCATTCTGCGATATGGGTACCCCCATAGCATTATCTCGGACAACGGCACGAACTTTGCTGTTGGAGAATTTGCTCGGTTTTGCATGACAAGGGAATCCGGCTGGACATAGCCTCGGTGGCACATCCGGAGTCTAATGGACAAGTGGAAAGATCAAATGCTCTAGTGTTGGCCGGCATCAAGGCTCGGCTCATTGAACCACTGCTGAAAACGCCGGGGTGTTGGATAGATGAGATACCAGCAGTACTGTGGGGTCTAAGGACCACCAAATCGATCAACTGGCTATACGCCATTTTTTATGGTCTATGGGGCAGAAGCTATGCTACCCACTGACATCGAATATGATGCGCCCAGAGTGGCAATGTACACTGAAGCCGAGGCAAAAGAGGCTCGGAGGATGCAGTAGATCTGCTTGAGGAAGCTAGAGAATTGGCCTCATCTCGGTCAGCAATATACCAACAAGGTCTCCGACGTTATCATAGCCGGAATGTCAACCCTCGTGTGTTTCACGAGGGAGATTTGGTGCTGAGGCTGGTGCAGCGCAAGAAAGGTCGGCACAAGTTGTCACCTCCATGGGAGGGACCGTTCATTGTGAGCCGAGCTCTGCTCAATGATTCGTACTATCTTATAGATGCGCAGGAACCAAGGAAAGATGGGCTGGACAACCCCGGATCAGAGGTCAAGCGACCATGGAATGTAGCTCTACTCCGACCTTTCTACTCATGAAGGGCGCAATGTATGTACCTCGGTTAATCCTTAATGAAATGTCGGCACTCCGAGGTTGAAGCTCGGGGACTGCCTCGCTCATGTGCTTGTGTTTTATTTCTGTTTGTCAATTTCGTTCATATGCCGAACTGTTTTGAACCTCGTCTCAAACTTCAAGTAATGTATGCTGTGTAACTAATCTTGTGACTCGACTGACGAACGCCGAAATGGTAGTCAAGAGCAAAGATGAAAAAACGTGGGAAACATGAAAATGGACTCGGGGACTCGGTCCAAAAATATAGTTCGGCATGTGTCGTTTACTAACCCCTGTCTTTACCTTTCATTTATGTCGGATGATTTTGAAACACACCTCGCATTTGCTAAGTACTGTATGCTATAAACAACAATCTTGTGACTCGACTGTCGAACGCCAAAATGGTAGACAAGAGCAAAGAATGCCAAGTATAGTAAACACGAAAGTGAACTCGGGGACTCGTTCCAAAAGGGTTCGGCATAAATTTTAGAAAAGCATGGTTCGGATAGCAAGATAATAGTACTGGTAGCACGGCAAACTACTTAAGTGTCTATTACATCTGAACCCGGCATACCGGGATTTAATGTTTTTCTTGAGACAAGTTCAGGCCTCGGAACCAGAGACCTCGGTCGCCGAAGTTGTGGTAGTGGGAATCTCGCTGGAAGAAGCCTCGGGAGCCGAAGTCGGGAGGAGGAACCTCGGGCAGGCGCAGGAACAACCTTGGTCGCGGAAGCAACCTCGGTTGTTGGAGTGGATGCCGGGGTGTCCGTCACGTCGGGGGAGATCACCTCGGTGGCTACGGCTTTGCCGGACTTGCCCTTGGGGTTCGGAGGTTCGTCGAAGTTGAAGTCATCATCAGAATCTTCAGCCACCTCGGTTGTTTGGCCGGCCTTGCCCTTGGAGCTCTGAGGCTCGTCGAAGTCAAATTCCTCGCCGTCAGAGCCTTCTTCACCAGTTCCTTCAGCAGCTTCTTCACCGGACTCTTCTTCCTCGTCCGAGCTCTCTTCATCCTCAGAAGGCCCCGGGTGTTTGCATAACTAGCAAAGAGGTCGGCTGCTGCTTGGCGTTTCTCAATGCCATCAGGAGTGGTGTTCCAAGGAGAGCCCTTGCGCAGGGAGGTAACCGTGTGGATCTCAACAGATTCATACCAAGACAGCACGAACACCAGGGCCTTGTCCGCTCCAGCCCGAGCTGATGAGCATCTCCACTCCCGAAGTCTAGCCTCGGCTCCTTTTAGCTTCGTGGCGAGCTCGTCGATGCAAGTGGGAGCTTAACCTTGGGCCAGAGGGCACGATGGACCTGGATGGCAGCATCTACCAGTTTAGTTCCAATGGCCCTGAGCGGCCTGATCCGAGCATTAAGGGCGACGAGGTGGTCCTGGATATCCCAGCTTTCGCCGAGGGTTTCTGTCTCAGCCCTCTTTGCCCGAGCTGCTAGAACTTCTCGGACAGCTTTGTCCTTGGAGTGCTCAAAATGCTCTGAAGAAGACAAAAAGGCTGTCGCTGAATTAAGACATACGGTGGCACGGGGTGTAGGTCGGCGGAAAATAAGGAAAAGGAGAAAGGAAACTTACTATCCATTTGGTGATTAATCCGAGTGAGCTCGGACAACCAACTTTTCGATGTAGCCGGAGAGCGATCAGTTCGGTTTCGGCCGAGGTGGCGCGGTTCTCCAGGGTCTTGGCAATTTCTTTCTGCTGTTCGGCGGCCTGGTCTTTGACCTTCATAGCGTCCTCCACAGCAGCTTTGGCTTCATTAGCCCGGTTCAGCTCTTGTTGCAGCCGAGCTATTTCATCTGGGCTGTCTTCACTTGGAGGCATAATCTTTTGTCGCTCTGCTCCTTTGCTGATAGAAGAGTCCGGTGAGACTTCTTCAGTTGTTGTGATCCAGCAGGAGGTTCTTGAAGATTTTGGTCCGAGCATTGTTGCACTCCTGAAAAAATAGAGAGATCAGTTCGGCGGAAAGAGATTTGACACGAATATTGAAGATTTACATTTCGAAGAAATCCGAGGTCTTTTTAGCACCCGAGGCCCAATTGAGTCCCGGGGACTCGGCATTGGCCTCGGGGACTCAGCATTGGAGAAATGACAAGTTTTTGAGATTCAAGCCGAGCAATTTTAACTCGGTGGAGTGTCAATTGCTCAACCCGAATCTCGGGGACTGGGAATAGTGATGTTTGTCATTTGGTTTCAAAGGAAGAAAGAGAGTTGCGTAAAGAAACTTACCGATGCCTTCTTGCTGCAATCAAGGACCGCAGTCTGCATGTTGTAATGGACTGGAGCACGCGCTAGGTCCAGCTGGATGCTCAGAGGTCGGATTAGAGGAGACCTCGGCAGTGTCAGCCGAGTTCCAGTCCATGTCGTATGCTTCTCCGAGCCTAAGCTGTTCCCGCTCTTGGTCCGGAGTTGCCCGACCTCCCAGCTGTGATGTTCGGCTGGATGGTAGCAGCAAAAAGAGCTCGGGAGGTGGCGACCTGAGAGCTCGAAGGCGCGTCTTGGTCAAGGTGGACTTCGGCGCAGGGACATGCGGCACCAGTTGGGTGCTCGCAGCCTTGGGTCCCGGTGGCGGTGGCGGCATCGGAGTTTGCTGTGGCTGTTTGGGGGGCTCAACATCTCGAGCTGAATCTTTCTGCTGCTGCTGAAGCTTTTGCTTCTGCAGTTGTTGTTGTTGTTGCTTCTTCTGCTGCTGTTGCTGCTGGTTGCGCGCAGCTTGAGACTTGGGGGAGAGCCGAGGCTCCAGCACGGTCTTAGCCGGAGTCTTGGCGTGATCTGACTCCGCATCCTTCTGAGGACGCGGAGGAGTCTGATCTTGGCTGGGAGCAGAGTGTCCCAGGCCTGAGTCAGAGCTCGGCGGTGGAAGTTCGGGGAGGCGACACGCACCGGGGAGGAGATGGTCCTCTCCGGCTGTGGATATCAACGGACTGTTCTGGAGGAGAGGCTCTGGCGGGGCTGCCGAGGTTAACCTCGGCCTCGGTTGTCTTAGATTCAACCACTGGAGGCAGTGGTGAATGTATCGAGCTGTGGCTCTGTTTGATCTGCCGAGCCGGGCTAGACGAAAAAGAAAGATTAAGTTAGAGTATAAAAACTTAACCTCGGAACAGCGTGAGAAGTAAAAAGGAGCAAGGTGACTTACGCATCTTCCTCCACGGGGCCTCGTTTCTTGTGCCTCGCCGAGATCTTCTTGGCACGCTTGGCTTTGGGCGCTGCAGTCTCCGAGGTCTTAGAAGCCTCGGCATCGAGGTACCGGGTCCTGAGCGCTTCCGGGAGGCTGCAGACGCTGGATGAAAGTTCTTATATGTCGGAGGAGCATAGGAAATTGGAATAACATGATAGGTTCCAGAATTTGGCAATCGTCATCGTCATCATCGGGCCAATCCTGGATGGACGATCGAACTGGTGGGCGGTGCGATGGGCAATCGCGAGTCTTACCCGAGGTGGCCTTGGGAATAGGGAGGTGATCCTCATGGTCCGGATCTTCAGCCTCGGCGGCGACCGGAATAGGCAGGTCGGGAGTCCACTCCTTAGAAGAAATGGGGCCATCCTCGACTTCCTGTCGAGTGAACTTCTGCAGAGGTGGCGAAGTAAAACCGAGTTAGCACAAGAATCAATACAATGTCGGGGTGAAAATGAAACCGAGGAATATTATACGCCGGGTAAGGTACACTTACTTGAGCTGGAAGGTGATCTCGGTCATAGGGCTTGACACCCCATTTCCACTTATCGGGCATGGTGGTCTTGGCGATGGCCCGGATGCGCCTCTTACTTCGGAGTCGCTGAGTTCATGAGTGCTGTTCCGAGTGGGATCGTAGGCCACTCATGTGGCAGATCTTATGGGCCCGCGCTTGTAGAGGATTAACTCGGCGGGGTGATCATGGTGCGCAAGATGTCATCTGCTCCCCAACTTTTCTCCTGGAGTGACATCATGGTTTGATGAATCAGTAACACCTCGGGGCGTCGGGTCGGGCTCGTAATCCCAGTTGAGTTGGGCAGTGGGGGTTCCGATGGTGAACTCCGGCAAGTTGATGAGGTCTTCTTTCCCGGGTTCTTCACATAGAAGAAGGAGCGTTGCCATTTCGGCAGAGTCCAGGCCCTGAATCCGAGGAAACTCAGAGGATCGCCGGGGAAATCGAGGCCGCCCCGCAAGCGGTCATCTCCTTGTCCGACCTTCTTGTTCGGGACACTTTGTTTCTTGAGCTGGAAGTACTTGGCCCATGACTCGATGCTAGGCCATAATCCGAGGTAACCCTCGGAAAAAGTTGCGTAGGCCGAGAGTTGGAGGATGGCATTGGCGGGCAAGTGGTGTGGTTGTAGCCCAAAGGTGTCCAAGAAGTCCCGGAAGAATTTCCCGGCCGGGAGTCCGAAACCACGTTCGAAGTGATCCAGGAAGACGACCCGCTCCCCGGATTCCACGTCGGGTTCGATATCTTCTTTCTTCGGAACCCGGCAGATGAGATTGGCCGGGATCCGCCGTGAATCTCGGAGCCACTTAATGTCGACCTCCGTGACATCGGATCCCTCCCAGCCACCTCGTTCTCCAGGTGCTCCTTCCTCGGCGTGATCCGAGCAGAAGACATGTGGACGCTTTCCTGCAGAAGAGGGAGGTTCAGCCGGGGTAAATACCTCGGATCACTCGGGATAGCCGGGCTAAAGGATTGGCGGGAAACACGGATCTACGGAGAACGGTGAAACACAAAGATCTACCAATGAGCAAAAATAGGAGATAAAGTGCAAAACCTAGACAGGGGAATGGATGAAGATCCACGAGTCAGTTAAACGGACAGAACCTATTATGGGAATGAAAGGGGAAGATCTACACCTCTTTGCACAGCAACCTATAGGAAATCTATGGGCAAGTTTATCCAGGAAGATGACTGAGTTCATCACGGAGGATGAACACAACTACTAGCGTGGACAGAGGGGAACACTTACCGGAATCGCGTGGAGAAGATGTGGAATCGGCGGCGAGTCGACGGCGCAAGGCGCAGCACGCGTACTCCGGTGCGGCGAGGCGCTGGACGGCGGTGCGGAACGCTGCTGCAAGACGGCGGCAATGGGTGGCGAGGGCTGACGGCGGCGCTGGAAGCGGAGAGCACGAAGCGGCGAATGAATGGGAAGAAGAAGAAGTTCCCCCTGGGCCCCTATTTATAACCGCGTGCGGTAACTGCGCACTACCGCGCGGTTACCGGGAGGACGTGGGATCGTGTGCGGGCGAGAGTGCGGTTGCGGCAGTTGTGGCCGCACGATCGACCACATCGTGGGCCACAGGATGGCAACCGCAGCGCCAGATCTTCTGTGCAGGTCAGCGCGAAAACCGAGGGGTCGTGGGCGGTCAGTAGTCAAACACTTGAGTGCGCATGTTCACTGTTTGGTGGGTCCAGCTGACGAAGGCGGCGTGTGGTCAGGACCTGTCTTTCAAAGGTCCGGATTTCAAGGTCCGGGCAGAGATTCTTCGCCACGTGCCCCGGAAAATCTTGAGGCAAGATTGTGCTGAGTCAAACAGTTCGGAAAGGTCATTGCAGATCAACCTCGGATTAGATTATGGTCTATGAGAAGTACCTCGGCAAAACTTTATATAAGGTCGGATTTAGAGGTGGTGCCTTGTTTATTTTTGAACCTGCTACGGCCCTCCATCCGAGGTCGTAGGACCGCACCAGCTTCGGGGCTAATGTCGGGGGGCCACCCCCGGGTAGGGTCAAAGCTTGGCATAAGTTGAGTTTAAAGATGTGCCGAGGTACGGAAAGGGCCGACCTGTTTGGGCCTGGGAGTGTCCGAGCTTTATCTTGACCTGGAGAATATAAAGGCCGACCTGTCTTGGCCTAGAGGGGTCCGAGGTCTCCCGTTGGCATGGGCCGACGTTCATAATCCGAGCTATGATCAGCCGACCTAACTACCTCGGTGCTATGATTTGTATTGTGAGTGCAGGAGAAGCTATTTGAAGGAAGTAAGGTCCGACCTGGTCAGATCTTAAGCGCAAGACCCGAGGTAAGGAGCCCGACACATCCGTGCCGGGCTAACCAAGGCAAGAAGCCGTAGGTCGGGCAGGAGTCAATGCTCCTGTCACTGCCTGACACAAGAGCGTCTGACACGCGCGGCGCCCGGCAGAGGCGTGCTCCGGGTTCTGCGGGGCTGCACGTCTCTGACCGCCGGCCACGCGAGATCTGGGGAAAGGCTACGAGGTAGCTCAGCCAGGCCACGTCCTATCTCTGTCAGAGGGGACATCCTAGCTCTACTGTGGTGATGCAGGGGATGGGCAGGCCATGTCCTGTCCCTGACATGAGTACGATGATGACCAAAGCAGAGGCATGGCAACAGTGTTCAGCAAGGGGCACAACGGTAACTCGGCTGGCCTATATAATGGGCTTCAACCCCTCCTGCGGGAGAGGATTGATCGAGAGAGGGATCAATCAAGAGAGGAACCTCGGAATCCCCGGAGCACCTCGGATCCAAGCTCGGAGTTCCTTTTTCCCCCCTTGTAGCTTCATCTTCTACCTCAAGTTCTCACCATTGTATCATCACACAGCTCGAGGAGCGGCTTGTACTTGTCACCTTGAGTATACACCAAGTAGGATAGTGCTGCAGTAGGGTGTTACCTCCACAAGAGGTCCCCGAAGCAGGGTACATCGTGGTGTGCTTTGTGTTCTTGTTTCTTGGTTTCTAGTTCATGTTCTTGCGGTTTCTTGCGTGTTCTTGCTTGTGCACTTCTTGAGTGCATAAACCCTCCCCGGATTCCCCCAACGACCATTCGGCCCATCTTAGCCATACCTATGGCATCTGCCGTGATCCCACCACGACAACAATGGTTCAACAGCCACAAAGGCTTCACCTTCTTCTCCGATGAACCGCACAACAAAGGTTTGGTTCAATTCAACTATCGGAAACCTTGAAGGCGGAGTCCGGAGCCTTTACAACAACGATCCGGGGCACAACCCACAACTGGATTGGGGGCTCCCGAACAGCTACAATCTATCACAAAGACAATAAGTGTGATCAACAAGAAGCTAGGTTTTCCCAATCGAAACCCTAGCAAAAGGGGCCCTCAAGTAAATGAGGGGGAAATGAAAAAATGGCTTGGTGAAGATGTAGATCCGGGCCTTCTCCTTCAATCCTCAAGTATCAACAAGTTTGGGTGGAGGGATTGGGAGATCATGTAGTTTTGAGCTTGCAACAATGGAGGTGCAGATTTTGGGCGAGTGATGGCCCTTCACGTAGTTACCTGCGTGAAAAGTAAATGGGTTAGGTTGAGACTCCAAGTGCAGAGTGTGTAGTAAGTGGAAGACGTTGTTTTCCTCACGAGGGGTGACTCGAGGGTTTAATATATCGAACTCTCGGGGAATCAGTAGTGAAGATTTATCTTTCCTATCCTTCTTTTGGTTATCTACAAAACAAAGTAAATGTTTTGGTCCTCAACCTCACCTAGTGGTGGTCAAGCACAAGGTGTGAGATGATATCAAGATAATATGCAATGCAAACAAGAAATAAATATGCAGTGGTGGTAAATAAATATGCAAGGATGGTGGTAGCAATGATAAATGATTTTTTGGGTTTTATATGGTGAATGCAAGATGTAAAAGTGTTTTTGTATTTTCGGATTTTTTAAATGGCAGAAAAATGGTAAAGTGGTAAAAGTGGTTGGAAAGGTGTTTCTTATGATTAAAAATGGACCGGGGTTCATGGTTTCACAAATGCACTCTCTCTTTAATAAAGTGGTAGACAATGGAACACTAGAGTTGACATATGAGATTGCACAACAGTTTAATGACAAGTTATAATTATATGGGCATCAGTCCTAACATAGAGACCTTTTGGTTATTAGTTACTCCACCAAGATGCGAACTAATCATAACACCTCAGTAATTAAGATAACTCAGAGTATAGCAATAAGTATCATGACATGAATTTAAAATAAGAACATGCTAGATCTAGTCATGGTGAGTAGTGGCAATGGTCACACACATCTCCGTAGCATGGTATTTCTTTTTATCCTAGTGAGGCAACAAGTAAGGTAAAACACCCAAGTGGATCGCAGAACTTTCTCTCACGTTCACTACATTAGCCACACCCCGTTACTCCAACTAATGCACACGTTCCCCCTCCCACGCTCGCATAAATATGCTTGATCATAACAAGTAAATAAGAAACGGGGTACATAATATGCATCTACTTTCATAACTGAAACAAAACCATTGCAATCTCAAAAATATATTAACTCATAAAAAGATCCACCACAAAGGTATTACATAGATGACCGTAATCATGTTCAGCAGCTCATACGGTACTAATTAGTGAAGCTCAAGAGTGAGAGATACATAAGTTACTTCCACAAACCCATAGTCCAGAGGTGGACTACTCCTCTTCATCATGGAGACGGCGGAGAAGTCGTTGGAGAAGATGGAGGACCACGCCGGCAGCGCCCCGCCGGAGTTTTCCCCCTCCAATCTGCAACTCCAGGTCTCTGTTTCGGTGTTTCTGTGTTTCTGCGGCGCTCCTTCCAGAGAACGTCGGGGAACTATTTTTTATCGGCGGTTTTAGGTCAAAACCGAGTCGGTGGAGGAAAGATCGACGGCAACGGAGCTCCGAGGGCCAAAAGGGGGGGTCCCACGCGGCCCATGTACCTGGCCGCGTGGGCCCACTCATCTGGGCCCTCGGGCCTCCGCTTGTTTGCTTCCTTCGCTCCCACGCTTTGTTCCTTCCAAAAACTGATGCTCGTAAATTTCCAGGTCATTTGGACGTCGTTTGGGTCCCTGAAACATTAAAATATAAGAAATAGGGTATTTGCCTGTGCAGGGTTAATTCCATAAAAAATAGGAAACATATCAAATATTCCCAAAATCATTATAAAACAGTGATATAACCCTTATATGATGCAAATATGACTGGAATATAAGTAAAAATAATGCAAAGTTCATGTATGCATTTTACATGCATCAACATCCCAAGCTTAACCAATACTCGTACTCGAGTATGAAGGTGATAAAACTAACATGGACTTTGCAATTTAATACTAACAATGGATATCAAAGATGATTACTATTGCTACATAGAGTCAAATGGTTCTTAAAAGGAGTAGCAATATGCAAGATAGTTTATGAAGTGATGTCAGTATTCAATGCAAGGATGTTCAATGATAATTCACAAAGTGTAACATAAAAGACAAGTACTATGGACCACATGTATGCATAATGATAAGTACGAACATCCTACAATGGTCATAGAGTATTTGATGAAAATCTGAATATAAAAGGTGGACACTTGGAAAGATATATATATGAGTAGAGGTAAAGCATGAATAAGTTTCATCTAACTTCTGACTTCTCTACTTAAATTAATGATTGTAATGGTAATCCTTGGTGTCAAGCTCACATTCCCCTATCATAGCATCTTGAATGATTAAGTTTAAAGTGAAAGCAAATATGAGTAGTGTGCTTGACAAAGTACAGGTTGAAAGTCTCATGCCCTTGAATACAAGTACCTACTCCATGTGTTACTCATTTGGGAAACAAAGCAAGTTCAAGTTAAATATCATTGTAAGTAATAATAGTATCATTATAGAGCGTCAACTGGGGTACCTCTCTGTCCCGGATATGGAACAAGCCCATATCAAAATGACAAGACAAACAAACACAATGAACAATCTCAAACACCCTTTTTATTTATCATTAGATAGCCTTTTTTGTAAGGTGTATCACAGAAGGTTCACCATAGCATGTAAGTAAATTCCACCATGAATGATGCATGGCTTAGAGCGGCCCAGGCGTCTCTATAACCATTTATACAAACTCATTTAAACTCACTTCATTTCCACATATTTATCACCCATGGTAGCATCCATAAACAAAAGTACATGACATCAACTAAATGAAATGAAGTGCATGTTGAAAGCTTGCCATGTGACAGCACATATGAGCTATACTCTCAAACAACAGAATTCGTCAAGCCCACAACATTAATTTTAATCACAATGGGTCATATTTTATTTATACAATGAAAGTAAAGTGTGCATCAAGTTCGTGAGAGCTCTAAACCAACTTTTCCCATAACAATCAACAACATAAGCATTTTCATTCAGAGGTATAGATAACACAAATATCATGATAAACATACTCGGAATAGCATAAAGCTAATAGGTAGATATGGTGGACTCACTGGAAAAACTTTGGTTGAAGGTGTTGGAAACAAGTTTTTACTTGTTGGAATTTTTGGGCTAGCAAGAGGGAGAATTGTTGACCATCTAAATGCATGCATGAGTGTCCATAGAACTAACTAATCCATGTTAAAACAAGGTAAAATAACATTCAGCATCAAAGCATGAATAAAAGATAGCTCTTGATAAATATTTGCAAATTATTACTCATTAACAAGCTCATGAATTATGCAACTATATGTATCTTTTAAAATCAACTCAACATCCCTTCCCATCTTTTTAATATCATCCAACTTAATTCAACCCAAATTTCCAGTAGCTATCTCATATACAAATGATAGTGTGGTGGTCTCACAAAATAAAAATCAAACCAAAACAAACAAAAAGACGCTCCAAGTTTATGCGATAAAGTGTTTCGATCGAAAAACAGAAGTTAGACGTATGCAAACCGAGAGTGTGTAGGTCCAGTGGGTTGTCTTCACATTCTCAAGCTTATGGTCTACCATCCCTGGATAGCTCTTGGTGCATCTCCTCTAATCCCTGTGAAAAAACTTCAAAACATCGTCTTCTCCCATTTCTTTTTCTGTGCGGTGCATTAGTAGTGATAAACAAATAGATTTCTTGCTGCATATAATCCTTAGACAAAAATTCATATGAATGTCCAGAAAGTGTATAATGTTGTATGCCTACTCATAAACTCAATTGGATCAAAGAGGTTCAAGTTAAAAGTTCTAAGCATGCATCAAACATAATGGGACAGAATCTGTCCAGAAAAACAGCAGCAGCAAAACGTATTTTTCTACCCTACTTAACTTTGTCGAAAAATTCCGAACAAATTCATGCATACATATGAAAAGTTGCAACTACAGTTCAAATATGAGTCATTCGGAGTTACAGAATAAGAATTAAAAATCATACGTGCACAGATTCGTGCAGGAATGAAATCTCCGAACGCTATAAGCAACTTTTTCAAACCAAAATGAGTAAAACTTGGCACTTTATTAAAAATTCCAGAAACTAAACTAAACTCAAAGTCTCTTGTTACAGCAAGAGGACACAAAGAAAATCACAAATAAAAACAACCGGGTTGCCTCCCGTAAAGCGCTTTCTTTATAGCCATATAGCTAGGCTTCTTACTTGATGTTTATAGAGGACGAAGCTCATGAGGGAGCTTGAACTTTGGCGCGTCCCTCTTCCTTGGGAAGTGTTCCATGCACAATACCAGGGTCCCATGGTGTTCTCAAACCAATCAAAATAGTAGTCAAGTTGAACCCTAGTTGAGAGAAAAACAAAACACAAAAGTAATAACAACGAAGTCTAACTTCTTTCTATGCATTGGCATTTTGTATATGAATAAATCACCATAATAGAAGTTTCCCAATGCATATTAACAATATTTACTTGCAGGCATATAATTATTAGTAACATAAAGAGGGTTCTTATCACCTCCTCTTTCATAATAGTTGCAAGTAGTAGAAATAAATTCAACCATATAACCACAAGAATCATTCAACTTAGATAATTTAGGCACATAAAGAGGATTATTAAATTTATTATGGAATTCATTAGCATGCTTCCCTCTTTCAAATAATTATTAAGATCAATATCAAGTTTAATATCATGGTTGCAACAAATATTTGAACTAAAGATAATTGCAAACCACATAAGTTTTCTCACATAAGTAAATTTCTCCTCCATGGTGTAACTAGGAGAATTTAAGAACAAAGTAGGACTCTCATGAGTAAGAGTACCATCACAAACAGCAAGTATATCATTTTCATCCTCACATAAATTTGTAACAACTTCTAAACATTGAGGATTATCAATAAGCATAGGACCATCATCTAAAGCATTATCATAAAGCATATTTAAGCAACACTCCTCATTATCATCAATAAGTTCACTAGTAGTATTACTAGAAAGTAAAGGAGCATATTATTTCATCATAATAGATGGGTTATCATAAACTTCTTTAGGAGTAAATACTTAAGAAAGCAAACCTCCCTCAAAATACTCCATTCAATAGTGACTTCTTCATCCAAAGACCTGAACCAAATACGAGCATTACCAGATAAAGGACAAAAACTATATAGCTTCCTTTTCACCTGATCATTAGAAATACCAGGAAGCCTAAATAAAACCACATATGTCTTCAATTGTCTCCAGTGTTCACGCTGCAGACTTAGTTCCATCCCTGTAAATGGAATTTTTCATAACACTTTTAACATGACACGACCACGGGGATTTTAAATCCCACTTTAGGTACCTCTGACATAGTAGTTTCAACCACTTTAGGAGCATAGCATAAGCACTTTCATAT